>CM040122.1:240227736-240648589 GCA_022559845.1 Amorphophallus konjac | reverse complement strand
GCTACAGAAGTACAAGCTCACTCGGCGTCCCATGCGAGGGAAAGCGTGGATCGTGCGCGGTTAAGGAACCGGCAGAGTTCAAGGTAGTCAGACTCACTTCCGGACTCGGATCGAGTCGGGGGACGGGTCACTCTCACGCTCACAGCGGTGACATGGACACACGGGCTAGGAACCTACACTCTCAGCAGCGGCCTAAGACCGTATACTAGCTAAGCAATGTAACGCCAAGAAGTTAAGACCTTTACCTCCATGCACCCGGCGTGGCAAAGACACCCCGGCTGACTTACGGACCCCCGGTTAACATAATTCACAGCAGTACAAAAGGATTCGACCCACTCCACGCAGGGAGGTAAAAGGTCACATGTGGGCCCCGGGGATCACGCAAATCAGGTTGACAGGCAGCATCTTGATGTCGACTCGACGCGCCGAACTCCGCGTTTTCGTGCTTCCCGAACGGCGGGTTCTGCGGGCCCGTGGGGCCCACGGATGGCGCTGTCCTCCGGATCTGCGGAGGTGGGTCCCACTATGATGGAGACCCCTGGTGGCGCGCCTCCACGGACGGCGGTCGGCCGGAGACACCGATTGGTGGCCGGTCGGGTCCGATCTTCAAGTTGTGGAATGGCTGCCCACGGATTTCAGTTCTGTTTTCCCTGCGCGCGCTCCGGCGAAAACAGCCGCTGCGGTCGGCCCCGTCGCTGGAATGCGACGAGACCAGCGCCGTTGGAAAGAGGACTCAAAATCCTCCAACCTAGGGCCAGTGGAATCTTCTGAACCTCTACAGACCTGGACCTTAACTAATTTTAAATTCTCTGTTACACAGTTCCAGAACTCTCAGATCAGTACCTTAGTTCCCTATAAACGGCCATTGACCGCCTACTTACAGTGGGATTCAGACTTCAAGCTCTTCTTAAAAGTTGTAGATAATCAAACCACGAAGCTGGGAAAATTTTTAGAATTGGATTTGGAGATGGTGGTGATTTGATAGGATATTTGGAGTGTCTGGTGGTCGGATCTGGGAACGGGTGGACAGAACTTCAGGTGGATCTGAGAACGATTTGTGAAAAATATGAAATGGATGAACTAGAAATTTAGAAAAATTTTGGATGAAGGGGTTGGTGGAAGGAAGATCCAGTAAAATTGGGCGAACCAAATAAAATCAAAAAGTGGACCTAAGACCTAAAACTCAGGGCGGAGATGAATCTGGACAGACTGCTGGCAGAACTGAAAGGGAAGAGTGGACGAAAATCTAAAAATATGGAACGGGATCTGAATGACAAACCAATTTTTTTGGGATATCCTTGACACCTATGGAACCTCCAGTAAAATACTCAGGTCGATCAGAGCTCGTGGTTGATGGCTGAATTTCGTGGAAGCTGCTGTGGTACTGCACAGGCAGAACTCCGATGAAGACGATGGCGGTGCGGTGGCGGCTCGTGGCGGCGGCGAGGATGACCGGAACTGATAGGGGAGGAGTCACACCTCTAGAGGCAACCTTCACAGCTGCAAGGGGGGAGAGAGGGTCGCACCAAGCTGGAGCTCCAACAATTTCTTTGATTCAAAATGGCATTAATTCATCAAAATGAGAAAATACAAGCATATATAGGTCACCCATCTAATCCATCCTCCACCGTTGGATCTAGGGGTGTGAGATGGAGGGTTGGGATGGCTTGTGACCATTCCACAAAAATACAATTAAAAAAAATAAGGGGGGGACAGCCTATTGACTAGGGGGGGAACAAGCTTGACATGGTAGGTGGGTGTTGGTTGGAAATGTTGACTATTTTGGTCCCTTGTCCCCCATGTGGACAATTGACCATTCAAACTTCTAGATGCCCCATGTGGCATGTTGACTAACCCCACGTGGGACCCTAGGCTGAGGTGGCCCAATGTGGTGGGGCCCGGGGGGCCAGTGGGGCCCACGGGGTCCGAAATGCTCGTAAGTCCCTATTACACTCAAAATGGCAAATCGAATGCAAAGAAATAAACACAAATTACACACACATAAAGTCTAACTAAATATAATAAATGGGGAGGCTCAAGGCGGAGTCTCCAGGCTATCTCCGAGCCAGATGGACGCTGAGGTGGCTCGTGTCGTGCTCCGTGTGCGGTACCGGTGGCTCGGCATATCGTGCCGATCAACTGCTCGGGTGTCCGCACCAATTCTCCCCGGGTGGGAGAAACTCGTCCCTATCGAGTAAGGGTCTGCATCGCTCCTGTATCACTCCAAAAGGTCCGGATCAATCCGCTGCAACTCGCCATGTGTGATCCATGTGTCCTCAGTAGCGGGCCGTCCTCTCCATCGCACTAGGTAGCGCGGGTAAGATCCACTCCTGGTAACTGTCACCTGCTCGTCCAGTATACGATCTATATGCTCACGCTGCCATGAAAAAGGGGCTGGAGGTGGAAGTGGACACTCAGGTGTGGGATCACTCTCAAGGGGAGGAGATGGCTCAAAAGGCTCACTAGGGATCACCGCTGGGTCCCTATATGCAACAAGATCCGATACATTGAAGGTAGAGCTTATACCATAGTCCCCGGGTAGGTCCACAACATACGCATTGGATCCAACGCATTTCAACACTCTAAATAGACCGGCTCCGCGAGCTTACAACTTCTTAACGGTTCCAGAGGGAAACCGTTCAGGTCTTACTCTGATCATGACGTATTCGCCCTCGTGGAACTCTAGGTGGTGTCGGTGGGCATCGGCTAACTCCTTGTACCGTGCATTGCTGGCCTCAATGTGACGACGGATGTCGTCATGCAGACTCCTAACATGATTAGCAAAAGAAAAGAAACACATGATGCACACACGACCTAACATGCTTAGCAAAAGAAAAGAAACACACGGATGCACACACGACCCTAAACAACCCTATAGTTAGTAAAACCTAATCATATGCAAGGTGGTCCAGGACATCCGAATGTGTGCCATGCATGTATTTGACATAACCGGAGGTTAATGTCATGGTGGACTCCTAGACATCCTACGATGCACCAACCATGGACATGGGGTTTGGATGTGGGAAGTCCGGGAGGCTTGGGTGGTTGAGGTGGGCCGGGGGAACCAAAGTCTTCATTACCCCCAAATGATGGTTCGGACCTATTGCCATGTGAAGGTTGCCAGGCCCGAGTAGGAGGGGTGTGATAGTGGACTTCCTTAAAGAGGGGGAATGGAGGTTGTGGGCCAAGGGGCCCATGAAGAAAGGGATCGAAGGGATCAAAGAATGTGTGACCCCTCGATATGGATTCCCTCATCTCAAGATCCCATGTGTGGAAGTCTAGAAGGTGTTGTTGATTTCCTTTATCCATGAAGGGAGATGAGACGGTAGGGGTATGAAGGTGGACTCTCTCAAAAAGATAGAGTAAATATGGTGGGTCACGGGGTCCACAAGAGAATGGGTCGAAGGGATCAAAGAAGGTACGACCCCTTGGACTAGGCTCCCATAAATCGATGTCCCACATTTGGAAATCTTGAAGGTGTAAATGATCACCTTCATTCAGTGTGAGAGGTGGGACGACAATCATAGGTAGAAAGTAAGATTCCTCCCTTGGGCAAAAGGAAATGAAGTCGGGCTCGGCCAGCATAGGGAGGAGCAGAAGAACCTCCGTGGTAACATGACCCACGGTGTACACGGAGGTGATGGACCCTAGGGATGGATGTGTGAAGCTACGACCTGTAGGTCGGTCGAAGCGTGGGGCCAACAAGTGCGTAAATGTCAACTGCCGGTCTAATCCTTTAAGAAGATCATCTAATGTATCCACATGGTGACTAGACCGGAAGGTGGTATGGAATGAGTTGACCGGCACTAATGGTAGGGTAGGGTCCATGGAGGGGAGGAGAGATGGGGCCAAGCCGTTCTTGAGCCAACTAAGAAGTGGTTCGGCTATGAAAAGTGTACCCGTTAGAAACACGGGTGGCTCGGGCTTTGGCGGCTCCAAATGAGAGGGCTCCGAAATAAGATCGGAAGGTGAGGTTTCTCCAACCCCTTTATCCCCTAGGGATAGAGATGTCCGAGTAGGACACTGTCCGGCAAAGTGGCCAAACCCTTGGCAGCGATAACACTGCTGTCGTGATCCTCTTCGCTCCTTGATAAGCGGACCCTTACCCTTATCCTCCTGACGGACATGGGGTGTAGGCAATGGAGCTCTCGTGGGTGGGGGAAGAGGATCCACTATGATGGGGAGAGGACCTTGGGATGGAGCCATAGATGGCACTGGGTTGGGACTACCGGCGGCTACCTCCTTATGCTCATGCGTGGTTCTATCTCGGCTAGGAGGTAGGCAATGGGGAAGCAGGGATTCAATATAATCACACTTCCTATCCACTTTATCCAAAATGATTTGGAAGAGTTCGGCAATGGTGGGGTGTGGAGTAGGAGTAATGTGGTGGACTCCCCCATATGAAGTCGGCCTAGTCGTGGACCTAGGCTCTTCTACATGCGCGGCGCATTGCCTCCGATTATGGCCCACTTGGGTGGATGTGATTGGGTGGGGTCGGTTGGAGGTGACCGGGCCGGGTAGGTAGATCTTCCTAAGTTCGTCCTTCATCTCATGCCACGACTCGATAGGCCTTTGCCTCCTAACCTCTCTCATGCGCTCAATGCTCTCCCATTTCCAGGCGGCTTTGTGGACAAGCCTCTCTCGGGCAAAACTAACTTGCATGGCATCGGACATAGTATAACAATCAAAGTATGTGTCCATGGCGGCTTCCCACTTGAGGTAGTCGCCTGGGTCATTGGAGCCATAAAAGTCCGAGGCTTCGGGCCTACGGAAGTGGAGGGGATGGTTGCCAAGCCCATGGGTGGACCAACGGCCATATTGTCCGGGTGATTGGGAATCCATGGGAAAGTTGGGGGGGGGGGACTATATGTTGGACATACCGACACTTGGACACTACACTAGACCGGCTATGCAAGGTTGGAATGCACTAACTAATGCAAACACCGACTAATGCAAACACACACTAAATGATGCACTTAGACCTAAACCAATATCCGGTACGGGGCGGAGTTCATCGATCCAAAGATCACTCCCGCAAGTGTGCGACCTCCCGATAGGTGTAGCCTAACGTTCGGACACCACCTTTTAAGATACCGAATAAAGGGTGCAAATGCAACTTAAAACACACTCTTTTTTTTTTGTTGTTTTGAAAATAAGGATGATCCTAGACTCGACTTAGACCATGATGCATGACTTATGCAACGACTACCCTAGACTCAACCTGGCTCTGATACCAAACTGATGCGGGACGGACACGGGAGACGACACTATACAGTGCCACCCTCGGACTCTAGATGAAGACGCGACCAACAATACACACCAGGGAGACACTAAGCCCGACACTACGAGCTCCTAGTGGCAAAACGTCGCTAACAGAAGTACAAGCTCACTCGGCGTCCCATGCGAGGGAAAGCGTGGATCGTGCGCGGTTAAGGAACCGGCAGAGTTCAAGGTAGTCAGACTCACTTCCGGACTCGGATCGAGTCGCGGGACGGGTCACTCTCACGCTCACAGCGGTGACATGGACACACGGGCTAGGAACGTACACTCTCGGCAGCGGCCTAAGACCGTATACTAGCTAAGCAATGTAACGCCAAGAAGTTAAGACCTTTACCTCCACGCACCCGGCGTGGCAAAGACACCCCGGCTGACTTACGGACCCCCGGTTAACATAATTCACAGCAGTACAAAAGGATTCGACCCACTCCACGCAGGGAGGTAAAAGGTCACATGTGGGTCCCAGGGATCACGCAAATCAGGTTGACAGGCAGCATCTTGATGTCGACTCGACGCGCCGAACTCCGCGTTTTCGTGCTTCCGGAACGACAGGTTCTGCGGGCCCGTGGGGCCCACGGATGGCGCTGTCCTCCGGATCTGTGGAGGTGGGTCCCACTATGATGGAGACCCCTGGTGGCGCGCCTCCACAGACGGCGGTCAGCTGGAGACACCGATTGGTGGCCGGTCGGGTCCGATTTTCAAGTTGTGGAATGGCTGCCCACGGATTTCAGTTCTGTTTTCCCTGCGCGCGCTCCGGCGAAAACAGCCGCTGCGGTCGGCCCCGTCGCTGGAATGCGACGAGACCAGCGCCGTTGGAAAGAGGACTCAAAATCCTCCAACCTAGGGCCAGTGGAATCTTCTGAACCTCTACAGACCTGGACCTTAACTAATTTTAAATTCTCTGTTACACAGTTCCAGAACTCTCAGATCAGTACCTTAGTTTCCTGTAAACGGCCATTTACCGCCTACTTACAGTGGGATTCAGACTTCAAGCTCTTCTTAAAAGTTGTAGATAATCAAACCATGAAGCTAGGAAAATTTTTAGAATTGGATTTGGAGATGGTGGTGATTTGATAGGATATTTGGAGTGTCTGGTGGTCGGATCTGGGAACGGGTGGACAGAACTTCAGGTGGATCTGAGAACAATTTGTGAAAAATATGCAATGGATGAACTAGAAATTTATAAAAATTTTGGATGAAGGGGTTGGTGGAAGGAAGATCCAGTAAAATTTGGCGAACCAAAGAAAATCAAAAAGTGGACCTAAGACCTAAAACTCATGGCGGAGATGAATCTGGACAGACTGCTGGCAGAACTGAAAGGGAAGAGTGGACGAAAATCTAAAAATATGGAACGGGATCTGAATGACAAACCAATTTTTTTGGGATATCCTTGACACCTATGGAACCTCCAGTAAAATACCCAGGTCGTCAGAGATCGTGGTTGATGGCTGAATTTCGTGGAAGCTGCTGTGGTACTGCACAGGCAGAACTCCGATGAAGACGATGGCGGTGCGGTGGCGGCTCGTGGCGGCGGCGAGGATGACCGGAACTGATAGGGGAGGAGTCACACCTCCAGAGGCAACCTTCACAGCTGCAAGGGGGGAGAGAGGGTCGCACCAAGCTGGAGCTCCAACAATTTCTTTGATTCAAAATGGCATTAATTCATCAAAATGGGAAAATACAAGCATATATAGGTCACCCATCTAAATCATCCTCCACCGTTGGATCTAGGGGTGTGAGATGGAGGGTTGGGATGGCTTGTGACCATTCCACAAAAATACAATTAAAAAAAATAAGGGGGGGACAGCCTATTGACTAGGGGGGGAACAAGCTTGACATGGTAGGTGGGTGTTGGTTGGAAATGTTGACTATTTTGGTCCCTTGTCCCCCATGTGGACAATTGACCATTCAAACTTCTAGATGCCCCATGTGGCATGTTGACTAACCCCACGTGAGACCCTAGGCTGAGGTGGCCCAATGTGGTGGGGTCCGGGGGGCCCGTGGGGCCCACGGGGTCCGAAATGCTCGTAAGTCCCTATTACACTCAAAATGGCAAATCGAATGCAAAGAAATAAACACAAATTACACACACATAAAGTCTAACTAAATATAATAAATGGGGAGGCTCAAGGCGGAGTCTCCAGGCTGTCTCCGAGCCAGATGGACGCTGAGGTGGCTCGTGTCGTGCTCCGTGTGCGGTACCGGTGGCTCGGCGTATCGTGCCGATCAACTGCTCGGGTGTCCGCACCAGAAGGGATCAGAGCAATAGAATGCTATTTACGCCCACAAAAGTCACTCTTTTATTCATTCCTGTGGGAAAGGGGAAAAGGGATATAGGAGGTGATTTACCCCAGAGCAGAGAAAGAAAGATACAGCCGGGAAGGAGGACTTGAAACTCAGGCGGGGGAAATCGAGCACAAGCTCTTCCTCTCGGGGCTCACCTCCCTCCTCTCACGGACCCTCCTCTCTCTTTTCTTCACCTTGCAGGCGTGAACGGATGGAACTTCTTCTTCTCTTCAGATGCTGGAGACCTCTCGAGAAGACCTCTGGAGAGGAAGATCCCTCTGAAACAAAAAGCCCCCTCTTCTTTCTCCAGACTTGCCCTTCTATCGAATGGGCATGGAGGAGAGTTCCCGCCACTTCCACCTCATACGTTACGAGCTCTGAACGTAACATACTGCGCTGGATGCTGCTGGTTCGTGCCGTACGCTGCTGCTCGTCCGAGGATGGGATGTTCACAGATTTACCGGAGCCTGCTTCACCGTTGCCGCTTCTGTGCTGTCGAACGGAGGCAGAGACAGGGCGTTGGGCATTCAATGTTCTCTGCACATCATTAAACAGAGCATCGGTATGCCGACGGGACAGGATGGGGTTAAACTGGCGAGGGGGATGAGCATGCCGGATTAAACCAAAATTCAATTACCCCGCCGTATCACCAAGTGAATAGGGGCATGCCGGTTTAAAGACCATGCAAGGGCGCACCTATTTAAGGCCCAAGCAAGGGCGCCCCGGTTTAAGTACAGGCCGTGCCGATTTAGACTTCGTCTCGGCTTCGTGGCCATTCAGGCGAACAGTTATGCTCCCGAAGAACTTCAGCTGCAATGCTCCTGCTCCGAGGTGTTTAGTTCGAAGTCTTTGAGTCCCGGTCCTGGGCTTTGAGTGCTTTCTGTCATAAGGCATACCCATGTCCGAGCTCCCGAGCTTCTTCTGATTCGGCCTTTGGCAATGCCGACCGGAGAGCCGGGGTCATCCCTTCAGCCCGAGGGGCTTCTTTGTTGGGTGGCGGAGCACCGGGTAGGTATTCATCCTACTTAGAGGAGGCATAGGGTTTTTTCGGCCCTTCCGTCTTCGACTTGCTCTCGAGTGCTGAGACGTGCATGCCGCATGATCATCATCATTTTTTCACGTCCACAGGGCCCCTCCCCCTTGGTAACCCTTTTCATGATCCCTTTGATCCCTTCCAAGGGGAACCGTGGAACCCATGTGACCCAACCCTACCCGCCCCTTTCCTACCTTCACCCACCATGTTGGGCGAAGCTCACCTCATCCATAACCCATGTAATACCAAAGGAGCCATGACCTTAGGCAACACCCACCTAGATATCGAGAAAATGCCCCACCCCATATCCACCTTCCTAGATCCCTTCGACCCTTTCACATGGAAGTTCAAAGGTCGTCCCAAATCTATGCACATGGAAGTCACCTTTGGGATAAGCATGCATGTGTCTAGGCTTACCACACCACTTGGCATGATCACTATGTTGGGTCCATTCATTCACATCACTCACATATCAAGTAGGAAACAAGAGTGGTCCATATTCGGGTGTAATGGTCCTCCTTCATTCATCATGGGTCGTAGGCATAATAGGAGTATTCATGGATGTCCGGGTCCCCCGGCATTTGTCACCCCCATACATGACTAGATCATCTATGGATGCCCCGGTCCTCCCCATTCCATCAAAGTCTTCTTAGCGTCAAAGCATGATTGGTCTACTTTTGGTTCTCAAGGTCCACCCATCACCTCTAGAATGTCAGCATTCACAAAATTACATGAAAACCTTAGCAAGCACCTCAGCAAGGAAAATGAGATTTATAAAAGCAGACTGACTCCCAACGGCATCACCAAGAATTTCACGTGGGTGACTTTATGATGGTGAGGACGGAGAGGCTCCCCCCGGGAGCCATCTCCAAATTGAGGCCTCGTGGGGCTGGTCTCTTCCAGGTTCTGAGGTGCATTGGCACTATTGCCTATGAGTTAGATCTTCTCGAGGAGTACGGAGTGAGCCCCACATTCAACGTGGCCGACCTAGTGCCATATAAGGGTCCCATGGTGGTACCTAGTGAGGATATTGAGCCCACTCCCCTCATTGAGAGAGCACCCACCCATGAGAAGAGTCCACTAGCCAGGAGATCCCAGCGTGAGCGAATATTGGATCAACAGGCCATTGCCACCAGGAGCAAGGTGTTTGAGCGCAATCTCATCAGGTGGATGGATCGGTCTCGTTCGGAAGACTTGTGGGCGGTACCACTTCTACACCCTCCGAGGAGGAAGGACTCTTACTCGACAGAGTCAAGTTCTCCGTACCCCGTGAGTATGATGGGGACATCACCTCCCGTGCCCACACTCACGGCTCGTCTCCTTGCCCCGGAAGCGTCAGACATGGTATAGTCATTTATCTTGAGTCATATGTTGTATTTCCTCATTTTTATTTGAGTCATACCATTGTAATTTTTCTTTTATTTGAGTCATGTACCTAGTTTAATGAGTCATCTACCTAAGTTAAGTGTCATAGGGTTGATTAGATTAGTTAATGGGCCCAATTCATTGGACTAGGCCCAGGGGCGCCCCCTACCCCCTTGGTCATTTGTCATTATTGCAAGAGTCAGGGACTTTTTATAAAATGTGGGTTGCCTATATATAGGACCCCGTTCCCCCCCATTTGAAGTTAATGAAAGAGTATTTGAATTTTCAAGTGTCCAATTTAAATCTTCTGTTGGTGAGAAGCCAATTGAGTGGGTGAGAAGCTCCTATCCCCCCTCTCTCTCTACCTCTCTCTCTAAGAAGCCATTTTCTCTCTCCTCCACTTTCTCTCTGTAAAACATGCACCCCTTTCTCTCTCATTCCCTCCTAACCACCTTTCTCTCTCTTCCCCCCCTCCAATAAGTCATCCCCAACTCGCCACCACCCCACCTTAACTCCACCCCAGCCCCAAGGGAGATTCCACCACTCCCCACTCCACCCTCCAACCACCAACCACCCACTCCCTTTCCCAAGCACCCTCTCATCCCCCAAGAGAGAATTCCCCACTCCCCAAGCCCCCCTTTATCTTCCCCACACACCTCTTCCCATCTCCAAGACCAGAAATTAATCCCACCTTTAAACCCAATTTCAAGTACCCTTTCCCTCTCTCCCTCCCAACCCAAATTCGTAGCTCCTCTCTCACCCACTGCAAACACCACCTTCCAGACCCCATTCTCCCCCTCCCACATCTTGGAACACCCCTTCCCAGACTCCCTCACAGCCAGGGGTTGCCCTCACTCCCATCCACCCCATTTCCCATCCCTTCTACCCCATTCCCCCACCACCTTTCACCACCTGCAATTCTCAGGTCGCAGGTAGCATTGTACCAGTAGCTTGCAGAGCTGGCCTCGACTTCATCCCGGTGTCACTAGAAGCCTAAGTGGTACTGTTGGAAGCGTCTCCCTGTCTCTTAGCGACGGTGGTGGTCTCGTCCCGTTCTAAGTTCGTGGCTGCCCAGGGGAGTAGATCTCCCAAGACTGCGCATCTGCCTTCTGATAGTCAACCTGAAGCCAGTTACAGAGGCTTCCACGGCCAACTTCTTGAAGCTCTGAAGGCGGGCCTTGGCTGAGGGTTTCTACACCGAGTCTACTTATAGTATCAAGAAGCGGAACTCCGTTCTTCATCCGGAGCTGTGTTTTCTCATTTTTCTCCCTCAGGCGCGCAGTTCTGTCTCCTCTAGGACTAAACCGACCCCTGTCCACTGTTCAGATTCTCCCAAGCTGCTCCAACATTATCTGGCATTCCCGTAAGTCACGTTTCAAAGAAGACTCAACAATGGTTCCAACGACTCAGCCACGCTCGATTCAGAGTTTTGGAGCGCTCGTGGCGGCCTCTTCTTCCTGCTGCTGAGGTATTTTTGCAGCCAGAGCCAGAACTTAGGGGCCCTGTTTGCAGTCTGATCCCGACCAGCACTGGCGACCAAAGATATCAACAAAATTCAGGCATCATCCTGATCCAGCTACGACGATTTTCCAACTGGTCTCATCTCCGGAAAAATTCAGGAGTGGCCGCAACAGCATCATCTTCAACTATCTATCCCCTATTCCAGAGAGCAGGTAGACCCGGCGTCGTCTATCCGTTCGGCTTCCATTGCAGTTTTTCCCCTCCCCGCCTGGCTGGCTTAAAGCCCCACCCTGCGGGAGGTAGTGTTTGAATGTAAGAGTGACTCCCCCTCCCCTTATTCCACCCCCTTGCATGGGGAGTAGTGTTGTAACTCTTTAAAGCAGGGTCAAGCTACTCCGGCGCAGCGTGTGGGGAACCACGCTTCCCCGCTCGCCCACGTCTCCGAGCGGGACCGGGTTCTTCAAACCGGTCATGTAAGTGTTCTAACCTTGCTTCTCTTAGTGCTTGTCCTTTCAATATTAGCTCATAGCTCCACTGGCCGTGAGAGTGAGTGCTCGGTCCCTCAAGCTTCGTTGCTTCGAGTGACCGCCGTGGGGAAGAGAGTAACCGGTGCCCTCGGCACAACGTCGGCCCCATTGAATTGGGCCTCCATACCCTTGGGAACAAACCTTGGCCTTGCTGGCCCTCTACCAGCAAGGGCCCAGCCCTCACAACTTCCACTCGGCATCACCAAGTTACCTCGGGTCTTGGGTGAGTGTCGGGTGAGTGGCCGCCGATATCGGTCCATTTCGATTGCGAATTGTGCTTGCTTGTTTAGGTCCAAGGGTGTGTCACATCAGCATGACTAGCACCAACTTAAGTTCATGAACTCTTCATACTAGCACTGACCTGAGTGCATAAGAATGCATACTAGCTTCGACCTTAGTGGCTACTAATGTCGACCTCAGTTCAAGAAGAAATGCAGGCTTGCACTGACTCTCATGCATGACATAGACTTTACATGCAGAAAAAGCTAACTAGCATTGACCTGGTATGCAGGTGGCTAGACTAGCATCGACTCTGATGCAAACAAGATCACTGGCACCGACTTGACTTATTAAGATAGGTAACTGGCATCGACCTCACTAAGTAGAGATGACAACTAGCACCGACCTTGTGTAAAATATGCTCTGACTTCTACATGTGAAGGACGAGACATGCACCGACCTTTGCATGCACAATGTGCTTGGGCTCTATATGCGAGCAGCAGAAGATGCACCGACCTTATGACAACACAAAACGTGCAAACTATGCACCGGCCCTAGTAAGAGTAAGATAGATATGCACTGACTCAGGTCTAGTATGAACTGGAACGTGCACTGACCTTATATGCAAAATGCTCACAAGTGCACCTACCTGACTATTCAGTCAATAGTGACTAGCACCGACTATGTATGCAAGATACATGACACTAGCACTGGCCTTAGTATGCACAAGGTGAAACTAGCACCGACCTTAGTATGCACAAGGTGCAACTAGCACTGACCGTTAATGTAATATGTGTTATGCTAGCATCGACTTTACATGTGATGCACTGACTCATGCACTTAAACAACATCAGCTAGCATCGGCTCTAATCATGAACATGTTGAACACTAAGGTTGACGTTATTTTGAAGTTCTCAGAACTGAGATCGACCTAAGGTCAAGAAGATGCATTGATTTGCTACAAGACTAAACTGATTTACAGACTAATGACATGCACACCACATGTTTGACCAAATGCAATGTACACAGGTTATTCAGTAAAATGTCATGTGCACAGCTTTTTATGCATCAACCAAGTATTCCAACACAGACATGATTCATAGTGTGTTATCATCAAAATCAGAGATCCAACATTCTCCCCCTTTTTGATGATGACAACCTATGAGTCATGTTCATTTATTCATACAGTCAATCATTCAATTTCAAAAACAATATGCACTTGATCAATCAAAATTTTTCACTTCATTTCATTTATCAACACAATGCATGAAGTAAAGATAAAACAAGGCATTCAAAGCAATCAAAAAATACATCTGACACTAAGACACAACTATATGTCAATGCACCTAGAATGCACCTATATTGTGTACAATAGAGAAATGTCTTTTGTCTGTCAATGCATTTCTAGAGTTCATCAAATCAGATCACAGCAATATTCATCAACATTTCACCAGTTAAGCATACAGTCACAGATATATCCAATGAATTCTCCAGAGCTCCCCCTTTTTAAACTTTCTCCCCCTTTCAAGCAGAAGCATGACTACATGACTATACATGACTCATACAAAATCTCTCCTTCTTTGTCATTATCAAAAGGAAATAGGGGAGTGCATGAAATCAAATGAGGAGGAACATAAAATCAAGTGTCTCGTAAGGCTAGTACACGGGCTCTGCCCTGTCCTCTGGTAAAGCTACCCCAGCCTCTGCCTCTGCTAGTAGAACCACCTCTGCCTGTACGGGGTACCGCTTGCTCTAGTTGGACTACCGCTTCTTCGACGCGGACCACCTCTTTCTGGAAGAGGGATCGCTCGAGGGAAATTTTATGGCAGTCTATCAATTTTTGTCCCAATAGCTGCAAGTTTAGCTATAATTTTCTGATCTGTGGCTTTGACTTGAGCTTATACTTCTTTGAGAGAAGCTATGAGGTCTGAAAACCAAGACTGTATTATAGTAGCAACATTATCCAATTGAGTGGTCTGTTGACCGTGGACCTCAGCTATAAAGGCAGAAGTGCTGGTACTTTGTTCAGAAACAATAGTTTAGAAATTTGCAGATAGGTACTGCACTCTTTCTTGTACCATGTCCAATTTGGTATATATGTTGCCCAATTGTACTATTGATGATTTTTCCCACTGGCTGTTGACCGTTTGTTCGAGGTGAATCAATTTGGTATCATGTCTTTCAACAGCTAGTCTTAACTGTATCAGTGAGGAATTTATAATACTAAACTATTGCATCATTAAATTAGCCAAGTGTGGGTCAGATGAACTGGAGGCTTGTGTTGTTGTAGCTGGTTCATCATAAGAAGGAATCTCTTGTCAAGGAACTTCTTGGGTGCCATGCTGTTCATCATGAATTACCTGTTCAGAATGCTGCTATTGTTGCTCAGGCTCTACCCGATCTGTGAGTTGAGCTATTTGCACAGAAGAATGCTGATGCTGTTGGATCTCTTGTTTTTCTTATTCTATTTCCTCTTCCATTCTTTCTTCTTCCATCTGTTGTACAAGAGAATGTTCTTCTTCTAATTCTATCCGTGCTTCTTGAATTTCTTCTTGTACAACAGGAGTTATTTCAGCCTGTAAAGTCTCTTCATGTTCTTCAATGACTATGCCAACAATTTCTTCTATAAATTTATCGACTACTAGTTTCATGACTTCATCAAACATTTCAACAAAACATTGTTCATCTAGAACAGTTTCTTCCTCCAACTCTGAATCATTTATATGTTCCTCTTTATGAACTGTTTTAGCTTGTTCAAGTGCTTGCTGTTCGTCCATGGTATAATCAGAAACTTTCTCAGCTGTTGACACAATTTCAGCATGATCAACTGATGTTACTTCTAATTGCTCCCCCTGAATATCAACATCTAGTGGGGGTACATTTTTGATACGGGACGAATGAGGGACTCGATGCCAAATGATGTGAACCTTGGACTCTATGTGACGACGCGATAAATTGGACGATGCGACCAGCGACTACATGACCATTAGAGCTACCTCAGCTCGACATTAAGAGCTCCTACGGGTATATTGATGCGGGACGGACCATGGACACGACTCCAATTGGAATGCGATCCTTGGACTCTATGCAAACTCGCGATCGTCCCTTAGCGAGGGAAGCGTCGGACGTGCGCGGTTGAGAAACCGGCAGTGAGCTAGGGTGGTCGGCTCTCTCTTGTGCCCGGATCGGGTCACGGGACGGTCACGCTCTCTCTCGCAGCAGCGATAATATCACTAAATATAGCGGGCTACGATCCTAGCATGATATCTAGCAGCGGCATAAACAAATATATATGAAATAAAGCAAATCCCAAGTGTAGGAGCGAATACGATACCTCCACGCTCTCGGTGTGGGGAAGACGGACCCGGCCGAACTCGTACTCCCGGGACAATTAATACACAATAAGTACAACAAAGAACTACTGCCCACTCCACGCAGGGAGGTAAAAGGCTACACAAGTGGGCCCGGGAGGACCGATTCCGGGTTGACGGGCGGCTTCTTGCGATGCTTCAGCGGCACACGAACTAGTGACTGTGGGGCCCACGTGCTGACCGGAGGGACCGGGTGGCACCGCTGTAGTGGGGGACGCCTGGAGGAGCGCTCCCTGGGGTGGCGGCGTGTTGGAACGCCTGTCGGAGGCCGGGCGGCTCCGATCGACACCCGCTGGAATAACCGGCCACGGACCTGCGCTTGCTGTTTCCAGGCGCGTGACCCGGTGAGATCGCTCGCTGCGACCAATCCCGATGTCAGATCGACGATCAGGAGGTACCGTTGGAAAGCTCTTTTGAAATCCTTCAAGATAGGACTGGAGAGAGAAGCTAGATCGGCACGGATCTGGGCCTTAACTATTTTTCAAGTTGCTGTTGCATAGTACCCAAAATCTCAGAACATCAAATAGTTTTCCTGAGAACAGACGTTGACCGGTTGGTAGACCTCCGAATCTGAAGTTGTGTTCTTCAGAAAAGTCGTATGAAATCAAGAGAAGAAACCAGGACTATTTTTAGATCTGGAAATCATGGAGATTTGAATTTGTTAGAGAGTTTACACTAGCGAAGGGTCGGATCTGGACTGAGGCAGACTGAACAGATTTTGGAACTTGGACGAATTTTAGAAAATACTTGAAGGGCTGAAAAAAATGTAAGAAAATTCTTGGAGATAGTAGAAGGTGGATAGAACCTCCAATAAAATTGGGGGTTCCTGGAAAAATCAAAAGGTGGTCGGGAGATGGAAAACTCAGGGTTGCTGTCACTGTAGATAGAAACCTGGCAGATCTGGGAATAAAAGAGGAACGAAATTTGAAAAATACCAAATGAAGGACTTTTAGCATGAATGTTTTTGTGAAGATAGGGGTTCGAGAGGGGAACCAGCCCTGAAAAGTTCAGCTCCAGAGGAGGTAGGAGGTGGGAGCAGAAATTCGGGGAAGATGCTTCTATCCTGGATGGACAGAATACCGAAGACGATGGCGGCGGAGCGACGGCGGCACGACGGCGGCGGCGGCGATCACCGGAGATGAACCAGAAGGTAGAGAGGATCAATAGGGGAGGGATATCACTCTAGAATTGGGGTTGGGGATGAAGAAACCAGAGGGATGAAGAGAGGGGGGCGCAAATCTCCTTCTTGCACAATGCTTTTTTTCTATTCATTAATTCAAACAAATGGAAATTACAAGCTATATATAATAAATGTAAAAAGACACTAAATGCCCATAGATCTGGGGTTTGGAAGGACATATTAGGGAGTTCCTAAAGTGGTCAAAAAAAATAAAATTAAACTAATCCTAGTGGGTTTGGGCGCCCCCTTGACCATGGCCTCCAAGTTAGACCTTTTGGTCCCATTGTCCCCCATGTGGACAATTGACTAGTCAAGGCTTCTAGATGCCACCTAGGAGGGTTGACCAGCCCCACAAGGATGACATGGACCAATGGGAAAGGGCTGAGGGCCCCCTAGCTGGACCTACTGCACATTTGCATAAAAACCCATACAATCCAAGGGAATGACGCGTTGGCTTACAAAGCCTTACAATTGCGCATATACTTTCCCATGGATATAAAAATAAACTAAAGGACATAAATGTAAAATAAAATGTACATGCTCGGCGTCAATTCCCATCATTTCTCCCCGGGTGGGAGGAACTCGACCCCATCGAGTAAGAGGTGCGGCTGCTCGAGTACTCCAGCGGATCCGTCACCGTGTCAAGTAACGCGGGTATGCTCCACTGCAAGTGACCATCACCTGCTCATTCCATATATACTCGATATGCACAAGCTGCTATGGGCTAGAGGTGGACACTCCGGGTGGGGCACTCTCAAAAGGGGAGGAGGCGGCTCGAAGACTATCTAGGAATCACCGCTGGGTCCCTGTAGGTGACTGATCCGGGTATAGATGTAGAACCGATCCCAAACTCCTCGAGTGAGTCTAATCGCTTCACACTCATAAGAGACTGACATCGATGAGCTTGCACAAGACACATGCAGACAAACAAACCACACACAAACCACGCAAACAAACCACTCAAAACAAACCATACAAAGAAACAGACTGACTCATGCATGACTCTAGACAAACCTATTGTTAGTCCGACCCGTACATGGGTGACGGCGGACCAGGACACCCGAACGTGTGCCATGCATGCATTTGACGTAACCGGAGGTTGACGTCATGGAGAACTCCTAGATATCCTACGATGCACCAATCATGGACATTGGTCTTGGAAGTGGGAAGTCCGGGAGGTTCGGGTGGTTTAGATGGACCAGGGAAACCAAAGTCTTCATTATGCCCAGATGATGGTTTGGACCTAGGTTATGTGGAGGTTGCTTGACCCGAGTGGAGAAGGCGGGATAGTGAACTCCACGGAGGAAGTGGAGTGAAGATGGTAGCTCGGGAGGTTCACTAGCGGAGGTGTCAAAAGGGTCGAAGAAGGTATGACCTCGTGAGATGGGTTCCAACATGATATGGTCCCAAGTTTGGAATTCATAGTCACCGTCATACATTATGATCGGTGGGACGACGGACATGTGTAGAAAATAGGATTCCTCCGTTGGGCAAAAGGGAATGAAGTCGGGTTCGGCCGACATGGGGAGGAATAATAGAACCTCCGTGGTGATACAACCCACGGTGCACACGTAGGTAATGGACCTTAAGGCCGGATGGGTGAAGCTAAGACTAGTGGGTTGGTCAAAGCTTTGGGCCAACGAATGCGTCAACTTCCATTGCGTGTCTAATCCCATAATAAGGTCATCCAATGTATCAACATGGTGACTAGACCGAAAGGTAGTGTGGAAGGAGTTGACGGGCACTATAGGTAAGGTGGGGTCCATAGAAGGGTAAGGACGTGGGACCAAGCCATCCTTGAGCCAACTAAGAAGTGGCTCGGCTATGTATAGCATCCCCGTAAGAAACACGGGTGGCTCGGGGTGAGGTGGCTCCAAGCATGATGGTTCCGAATGTGGAGTGGGCCACTGGGGTTTGGTGGCTGGAAATACGAGGGTGCTCGACTGAGCCCTATCCTTGAGGATGATCTTGCTGGGTAGGTAAGGTGGGTATAAGGTGCAAGTCCTCTTGCCCCAGTCAAGATTGGCTTTTCTTTCTCCTAACCACGTTTGCCCTAAAATGATGCATGGACCAGCAAGTGTGCCGATCTTGCACCATGCTCCATCGGAGTAAAGAACGGAGCCGATCTTCCTTTGGAACTCGACACAAGCATAATCACCATCGCGGACAATCTCGCCTGTCTTGGAGAGGGACTCCACGATATCAGGAGAAACCCAATTATCCGACTCCCTATCGGTGAAATGGAGTTCCATTGTGGACCCATTGGGTAGAGTGGCTTTAGTAATGAGAGGGGTAAAACCAAAGGCTCGGGCCATGATGGCATTGAATTGGGCCACAAAGGATGACCACTCAGACGTATCGTCTTGGGGAACGGCCATGGGTAGCGGACATGGACATGCATACACACGGTGACAAGACACTAGACCGACTATGCAAGGTTGGAATGCATGCACACTAAGGACCCTAGACGTAAACCAAGACTCGGTACGTGGCGGAGCTAGTCGATCCGAAGATCACTCGCGCAAGTGTGCGGCCTTCTCGATAGGCGTAGCCTAATGCTCGGACAACACCTTTTTATATACCGATTAATGGTATGTAAATTCAACCTAGACCGACTTAGACAATTAGACTTGAATGACACCTTTTTTTTTGACACCCTAGACTCAACCATGCTCTGATACCAAATTGATGCGGGACGGACCACAGACACGACTCCAATTGGAATGCGATCCTTGGACTCTATGCAAACTCGCGATCGTCCCTTAGCGAGGGAAGCGTCGACGTGCGCGGTTGAGAAACCGGCAGTGAGCTAGGGTGGTCGGCTCTCTCTTGTGCCTGGATCGGGTCACGGGACAGTCACGCTCTCTCTCACAGCAGCGGTAATATCACTAAATATAGCGGGCTACGATCCTAGCATGATATCTAGTAGCGGCATAAACAAATATATATGAAATAAAGTAAATGCCAAGTGTAGGAGCGAATACGATAACTCTACACTCTCCGCGTGGGAAAGACGGACCCGGTCGAACTCGTACTCCCGGGACAATTAATACACAATAAGTACAACAAAGAACTACTACCCACTCCACGCAGGGAGGTAAAGGGAAACACAAGTGGGCCCGGGAGGACCGATTCCGGGTTGACAGGCGGCTTCTTGCGATGCTTCAGCGGCAAACGAACTAGTGACTGTGGGGCCCACGTGCTGGCCGGAGGGACCGTGTGGGACAGGGTGGCACCGCTGTAGTGGGGGATGCCTAGAGGAGCGCTCCCTGGGGTGGCGGCGCGCTGGAACGCCGGTCGGAGGCCGGGCGGCTCCGATCGATACCCGCCGGAATAACCGGCCACGGACCTGCGCTTGCTGTTTTTAGGCGCGTGACCCGACAAGATCGCTCGCTGCGACCAATCTCGATGTCGGATCGACGATCAGGAGGTGCCGTTGGAAAGCTCTTTAGAAATCCTTCAAGATAGGACTCGAGAGAGAAGCTGGATATGCACGGATCTAGGCCTTAACTATTTTGCAAGTTGCTGTTGCATAGTACCCGAAATCTCAGAACATCAAATAGTTTTCCTGAGAACAGCCGTTGACCGGTTGGTAGACCTCCGAATCTGAAGTTGTGTTCTTCAGAAAAGTCGTATGAAATCAAGAGAAGAAACCATGACTATTTTTAGATCTGGAAATCATGGAGATTTGAATTTGTTAGAGAGTTTACACTAGCGAAGGGTCAGATCTGGACTGAGGCAGACTGAACAGATTTTGGAACTTGGATGAATTTTAGAAAATACTTGAAGGGATGAAAAAAATGTAAGAAAATTCTTGGAGATAGTAGAAGGTGGACAGAACCTCCAATAAAATTGGGGGTTCCTGGAAAAATCAAAAGGTGGTCGGGAGATGGAAAACTCAGGGTTGCTGTCACTGTAGATAGAAACCTGGCAGATCTGGGAATAAAAGAGGAACAAAATTTGAAAAATACCAAATGAAGGACTTTTAGCATGAATGTTTTTGTGAAGATAGGGGTTCGAGAGGGGAACCAGCCCTGAAATTTTCAGCTCCAGAGGGGGTAGGAGGTGGGAGCAGAAATTCGGGGAAGATGCTTCTATCCTGGATGGATAGAATACCGAAGACGATGGCGGCGGAGCGATGGCGGCACGATGGCGGCGGCGGCGATCACCGGAGATGAACCAGAAGGTAGAGAGGATCAATAGGGGAGGCATATCACTCTAGAATTGGGGTTGGGGATGAAGAAACCAGAGGGATGAAGAGAGGGGGGCGCAAATCTCCTTCTTGCACAATGATTTTTTTCTATTCATTAATTCAAACAAATGGAAATTGCAAGCTATATATAATAAATGTAAAAAGACACTAAATGCCCATAGATCTGGGGTTTGGAAGGACATATTAGGGAGTTCCTAAAGTGGTCAAAAAAAATAAAATTAAACTAATCCTAGTGGGTTTGGGCGCTCCCTTGACCATGGCCTCCAAGTTGGACTTTTTGGTCCCATTGTCCCCCATGTGGACAATTGACTAGTCAAGGCTTCTAGATGCCACCTAGGAGGGTTGACCAACCCCACAAAGATGACATGGACCAATGGGAAATGGTTGAGGGCCCCCTAGCTGGACCTACTGTACATTTGCACAAAAACCCACACAATCCAAGGGAATGACGCATTGGCTTACAAAGCCTTACAATTGCGCATATACTTTCCCATGGATATAAAAATAAACTAAAGGACATAAATATAAAATAAAATGTACATGCTCGGCGTCGATTCCCATCATTTCTCCCCGGGTGGGAGGAACTCGACCCCATCCAGTAAGAGGTGCGGCTGCTCGAGTACTCCGGCGGATCCGTCACCGTGCCAAGTAACGCGGGTATGCTCCACTGCAAGTGACCATCACCTGCTCATTCCATATATACTCGATATGCACAAGCTGCTATGGGCTAGAGGTGGACACTCCGGGTGGGGCACTCTCAAAAGGGGAGGAGGCAGCTCGAAGACTAACTAGGAATCACCGCTGGGTCCCTGTAGGTGACTGATCCGGTATAGATGTAGAACCGATCCCAAACTCCTCGAGTGAGTCTAATCGCTTCACACTCATAAGGGACTGACATCGATGAGCTTGCACAAGACACATGCAGACAAACAAACCACACAGAAACCACGCAAACAAACCACTCAAAACAAACCATACAAAGAAACAGACTGACTCATGCATGACTCTAGACAAACCTATTGTTAGTGCGACCCGTACATGGGTGACGGCGGACCAGGACACCCGAACGTGTGCCATGCATGCATTTGACGTAACCGGAGGTTGATGTCATGGAGAACTCCTAGATATCCTACGATGCACCAATCATGGACATTGGTCTTGGATGTGGGAAGTCAGGGAGGTTCGGGTGGTTTAGATGGACCAGGGAAACCAAAGTCTTCATTATGCCCAGATGATGGTTCAGACCTATGGTTATGTGGAGGTTGCTTGGCCCGAGTGGAGAAGGCGGGATAGTGAACTCCGTGGAGGAAGTGGAGTGAAGATGGTAGCTCGGGAGGTTCACTAGCGGAGGGGTCAAAAGGGTCGAAGAAGGTATGACCCTGTGAGATGGGTTCCAACATGATATGGTCCCAAGTTTGGATTTCATAGTCACCGTCATACATTATGATCGGTGGGACGACGGACATGTGTAGAAAATAGGATTTCTCCCTATCGCAAAAGGGAATGAAGTCGGGTTCGGCCGACATGGGGAGGAATAATAGAACCTCCGTGGTGATACAACCCACGGTGCACACGGAGGTAATGGACCCTAAGGCCGGATGGGTGAAGCTAAGACTAGTGGGTTGGTCAAAGCTTCGCGCCAAGGAATGCGTCAACTTCCATTGCGTGTCTAATCCCATAATAAGGTCATCCAATGTATCAACATGGTGACTAGACTGAAAGGTAGTGTGGAAGGAGTTGACGGGCACTATATGTAAGGTGGGGTCCATAGAAGGGTAAGGACGTGAGACCAAGCCATCCTTGAGCCAACTAAGAAGTGGCTCGGCTATGTATAGCATCCCCGTAAGAAACACGGGTGGCTCGGGGTGAGGTGGCTCCAAGCATGATGGTTCCGAATGTGGAGTGGGCCACTGGGGTTTGGTGGCTGGAAATACGAGGGTGCTCGACTGAGCCCTATCCTTGAGGATGATCTTGCCAGGTAGGTAAGGTGGGTATAAGGTGCAAGTCCTCTGGCCCCAGTCAAGATTGGCTTTTCTTTCTCCTAACCACGTTTGCCCTAAAATGATGCATGGACCAGCAAGTCTGCCGATCTTGCACCATGCGCCATCGGAGTAAAGAACGGAGCCGATCTTCCTTTGGAACTCGACACAAGAATAATCACCGTCGCGGACAATCTCGCCTGTCTTGGAGAGGGACTCCACGATATCAGGAGAAACCCAATTATCCGACTCCCTATCGGTGAAATGGAGTTCCGTTGTTGACCCATTGGGTAGAGTGGCTTTAGTAATGAGAGGGATAAAACCAAAGACTTGGGCCATGATGGCATTGAATTGGGCCACAAAGGATGACCACTCGGACGTATGGTCTTGGGGAACGGCCATGGGTAGCGGACATGGACATGCATACACACGGTGACAAGACACTAGACCGACTATGCAAGGTTGGAATGCATGCACACTAAGGACCCTAGACGTAAACCAAGACTCGGTATGTGGCGGAGCTAGTCGATCCGAAGATCACTCGCGCAAGTGTGCGGCCTTCCCGATAGGCGTAGCCTAACGTTCGGACAACACCTTTTTATATACCGATTAATGGTCTGTAAATGCAACCTAGACCGACTTCGACACTTAGACTTGAATGACACCTTTTTTTTTGACACCCTAGACTCAACCATGCTCTGATACCAAATTGATGCGGGACGGACCACGGACACAACTCTAATTGGAATGTGATCCTTGGACTCTATGCAAACTCGCGATCGTCCCTTAGCGAGGGAAGCGTCGGACGTGCGCGGTTGAGAAACCGGCAGTGAGCTAGGATGGTCGGCTCTCTCTTGTGCCCAGATCGGGTCACGGGACGGTCACGCTCTCTCTCGCAGCAGCGGTAATATCACTAAATATAGCGGGCTACGATCCTAGCATGATATCTAGCAACGGCATAAACAAATATATATGAAATAAAGCAAATGCCAAGTGTAGGAGCGAATACGATACCTCCACGCTCTCGGCGTGGGGAAGACGGACCCGGCCGAACTCGTACTCCCGGGATAATTAATACACAATAAGTACAACAAAGAACTACTGCTTACTCCACGTAGGGAGGTAAAGGGCTACACAAGTGGGCCCGGGAGGACCGATTCCGGGTTGACGGGCGGCTTCTTGCGATGCTTCAGCGGCACACGAACTAGTGACTGTGGGGCCCACGTGCTGGCCGGAGGGACCGTGTGGGACCGGGTGGCACCGCTGTAGTGGGGGACGCCTGGAGGAGCGCTCCCTGGGGTGGCGGAGCGTTGGAACTCCGGTCGGAGGTTGGGCGGCTCCGATCGACACCCGCCGAAATAACCGGCCACGGACCTGCGCTTGCTATTTTCAGGCGCATGACCCGGCGAGATCGCTCGCTGCGACCAATCCTGATGTCGGATCGACGATCAGGAGGTACCTTTGGAAATATCTTTCGAAATCCTTCAAGATAGGACTGGAGAGAGAAGCTGGATCTGCACGGATCTAGGCCTTAACTATTTTTCAAGTTGCTGTTGCACAGTACCCGAAATCTCAGAACAGCAAATAGTTTTCCTGAGAACAGCCGTTGACCGGTTGGTAAACCTCCGAATCTGAAGTTGTGTTCTTCAGAAAAGTGATGGGGGACGGGGACCGACACGGACTAAGAGTCACAAAGACTCTAACTGGACCAGCAATAGTACGCACAAGGGTCGCCAAATGGCTGACCACCGTGATATCCCACAGATGGAGGGACGTCTCTCAACAGACACTCCGACCGCGGCCGTCCCAATGAGGGAGGCGCACGTGCCTAGGCGTGTAGTCAAACCCCAAAGACTAGGGGAATCGAGTCCTAACTCGATGCTTGATTAGTGCTAGGGAAGGATGCTCTCACTCACAATCCGCAGTGATGATAACAAATAGCTAGGCGCCTACTCTCTCTCACGCGGCATAGTCAAAAGCATACTAAAAGAGCAAGCAACAGGAGAGGAGTCGGAACGCGTACCTCCACGCCAAGGCGTGGGAAAGGAACCCCGGCCGTGGACCAACAACCCGATACACTGAAGACCAATAAAATACAACCCAATAACGGCCCACTCCTCGCAGGGAGGTAACAGGCTACAAACAAAGCATTCGGGTTGCCGGGCACGGGTTGACGGGCCGCACTCGGTGACGGCACGATGCTGCAGAATCGGTATCGCGCGCGCCTGGACGAAGATGGGTCCCACGGACTGAGGCGACGTCCGAATGAGGTGCCGTCAGGGAGGACGTGTCACTGACTGCTGCAGGTACGCTCCGGTCAGAGGGGACGCGCTGGTTCCGCCGGTGGTGGCCGTGGGCGCTGTTGCAACTCAGGTCTGGTTCTGGGGTCGCAGAACAGCGCACGCCGACGGTAAAATCCGGAAAACGGCCTTCTGGTATCCGAACAGGTCCAGGCCGGTTGGAGGTGGAAGCTGACTGGTAGAAGTCGTCCTCGGTCAAACGGCGCGGGCAGATGACGCCGGTACTAGTCGCAGGAGCCGCTGGAAGTTGGTGTTGATTCGCTGGCCGGACTGTGCAGGCCCGCCGGCGCAAGCCCACTAGAAAGACTGCCACGGACGGTGACGACGTCGAAACGTGACGCCGTCGGCGGCGTCGGACAGAGGACCTGGAGATCTACGAACCCTGAAGAAACCAGGGTAAAAGGCGCAGCGTGGAGGCCTGGGGAAAATTCGCAAGAAGGGCCTCCCTGCTGGGCGAGCAGAGAAGGGGGTGCTGGCGCAGGTCGACGGAGAAAATCGGTACGGGCGGTGCCGACCTCCGATTGACGCGAAACCAGCGCCAACGCGAAGCTGATCCGCCAACGTATCTCCAGAAAATAGGAGGGAGCCAAACTCGTCCAAGAGAGGGGGCGAGATCTGCTGCAAGTCGGTGTAGAAATCTGATCTTCCGCACACGAACCGTAGACGAAGAAGAAGAGGGTAAAGGGGAACCCCGGAGTCCACCGGGGGCTGAGGCGTCGCACCTCGCCGATCTCCCGTCGCAAGAGAAGAGAGAAAGAGAGAGGGGGGCGCAGCCACCTTCAAGCACAATCTTCAAAATTCATTCATTAATTTTCACAAAAGGAAATTACATGCCTTATATATCGGGGGAGGGGAATTAGGGTTTCACCCAGCCAAGGGAGGAGGGGTGCGACCAGGACCTTCCCCATTCAAGGGGGGGGGGCGGCCAAGCCTCCTCCAATCAAGGAGGGATCAAGGGGAGGGGGGCGCCCAAAGAAGAAAGGTGAGGGAGGTGGAATGGGAAAGGGGTGTGCCCAAAAAGGAAAGAAGAGGAGGCAAGGTGGGGAAGGTGGCGCAGCCACCTTGGATGGGGAAGGGGGAATGCGCCCCAAACCCTAACCCTAATCCAAACACTATGGGCCAAGGCCAAGCCCAAAAGTAAAAGAAAAAAAAGGACCCATTATCCCTACACATAGTCTGATAGCAATAAAACTAGATAACATGTCCACGCAGGGACTAATCCCAGGCCCACATGGCCTGAGCAAGCAGAGAAGATAGCTAGAAGATGCCGCCATCGCCGAGCCACAAGGAAGTAGCGGTGTGCCGGGTGCTCCGTCGAGGATAGCGCCGTGTGTCCTCACCAATTCTCCCCGGGTGGGAAGAACTCGACCCCGTCGAGTAAGGGTCACGATCGCTGAGGTACCGCTCCAGCAGGTCCGGATCCATCCGCTCCAGCTCTCCGCGTGTAATCCAGGTGTTGTCCGACTCGGGGCGCCCTCTCCAACGCACTAGGAAGCGTTGGTAGGCTCCGCTCCTGGTAGTAGTCACCTGCTCATCCAGTATGCAATCTATATGCTCGCGTGTATGTAATGGGGCTGGAGGAGGTGGACTCTCAGTAGGTGTATCACTCACAACAGGAGGGTCAGGCCCAAATAACTCGCTGGGTATCACCGCGGGATCCTTATAAGCTACCAGATCAGAAACATTGAATGTCGAACTGATCCCGTAGTCGTCTGGAAGCTCGATCTCATACGCGTTCGACCCAATACGCCTCAACACTCTGAATGGTCCTGCACCGCGGTCTTGGAGTTTCTTTACGGCTCCCGAAGGAAACCGTTCCGGTCTAACCCGGACCATGACGTACTCTCCCTCGCGGAACTCACGTGTGCGTCTGTGCGCGTCAGCTGACTCCTTGTAACGTGCGTTGCTGGCCTCGAGGTGGTGATGATGCAGACTCCGAACTAGCTGTGTTGACTCATACCTATGTGAATGCAGTGGTGGTCCTGGACATCCAAACATGGATCTAACATGCCTATGACGTCTACCTGACTTGACAACATGGGGAGGGCCTGGACAACCAAAGTAGAACCTAGCAGGCACATGTGTCCTATGACATATGGTAGTCTCAGAAGGATGAATAATCCCAAGCTTACTCATGACATCTCCCCTATATGACGATGGACATGGTGAAACATGGGGAAAAGACATGTGTCCCTGGCCTCCTAAGCTCGGGCATCTGGATGCCTGCACGGTGAGGTGTTGACTAGAAGGCCTAGGTGGTGTATGATAGTGGACCTCCTCGACAAGGTGGGGAAAATAATATGGGTCGAGAGGCTCACTAGGGAGGGGATCGAACGGGTCAAAGAAATGATGACCCCTCCCGACAGGTCCCTTCACTATACTTGCCCATGTGCGACATTCGCCCAGGTGCAGATAATCACCTTCAGGCACTCTCATGTATGGGGCAAGAGGCTCATAAGGAAGGCAAGGGAGGCTAGGTTCCTCCCTCGGGACCGTGAAACCATAAGCGGGGACAAAATCAACCTCCACGGGTATGGGAAATAATAAAAGGACCTCGGATGTGATATGTCCTATGGTGTAGACCGAGGTAATAGACCCCAAAGCAGGGAGTGTAAAGCTATGACTATAGGGTTGGTCAGACCCTAAGGTCAACATATAAGTCAACTCCCATTGATAATCTAAACTCCTAAGGAAGTCCTTCACATTTTCAAGAAAGCAGAAGGACCGAAAAGTGGTGTGAAAGGAGTTAAGGGGTATTATTGGGAGGGCTGGTCCCATGGGTGTATAGCAAGGAATGGCGACATCTAGAAGTGGACCCTCCCTTAGCCAGCTAGCTAAAGACTCTCCAATGACCAGTTCACCCTCGGAAGGTAAGAATGTCTCTATATGAGGGTCTAAGGGTGAAGCCTCTCTCTCGGGAGTGGAAACTGAGTCCTCTATGATGTGGGGGGGGTCACTCCCTAACTCCTCAACCTCAGTTAGGTACTCCTCCATCAACTCCTGTTCAGCCTCGTAACTCACTGGAACAAACCCAGGTGATGACATGGAGGTGGTCGGCGTAACGCCGTCATGGAAGACAAACTCACCGGGAAGGTGAGATGGGTGTAAGGTGCAGGTCCTCCTATCCAGGTCGATGGTCGCACTTCTTTCCTCCAACCAAGTTCGCCCTAAAATGATGCATGGACCAGCAAGTGTGCTGATCTTGCACCAAGCGCCATCGAAATATTTAACGGGGCCAAACCACCGTTGAAACTCGATAAAAGCTAAACCATCACGGAGAACAATCTCCCCAGTCTTAGAGAGAGACTCAACAATATCCTGTGAGACACAATTATATGAAACCTTACTGATGAAGTCGATCTCCGTATGCAACCCATTAGGTAGGATGGCCACGGACATGACAGGGCGCTGAAACGACTCGGTCATCGGTATAGGGATCGGGTCTCCCGACGACTGAGTGGTAGGGCCGACACCCACGGGTCGTGCCATAAGAGCGTCGAATCGGGCCAACAGGGATGACCAATCTGACACGTGGGCACGAGGAACCACCATGGGGCTGGCGGGGAGCTGGACATGCAAGACTCAGCGAGACAAGGATAAAAACTCTAACTAGACACAAGCCTAAAATGACAATGCAATGGTTGGTTACCTAGATGAACTAAGAGACTCAATGCACCCTAGACAACCTAAAGACTCAAAAGACCTAAGACCCCAATTTGTTAGAACAAACTGGTTCCCTAAGCTCTGATACCACTTTGATGGGGGACGGGGACCGACACGGACTAAGAGTCACAAAGACTCTAACTGGACCAGCAATAGTACGCACAAGGGTCGCCAAATGGCTGACCACCGTGATATCCCACAGATGGAGGGACGTCTCTCAACAGACACTCCGACCGCGGCCGTCCCAATGAGGGAGGCGCACGTGCCTAGGCGTGTAGTCAAACCCCAAAGACTAGGGGAATCGAGTCCTAACTCGATGCTTGATTAGTGCTAGGGAAGGATGCTCTCACTCACAATCCGCAGTGATGATAACAAATAGCTAGGCGCCTACTCTCTCTCACGCGGCATAGTCAAAAGCATACTAAAAGAGCAAGCAACAGGAGAGGAGTCGGAACGCGTACCTCCACGCCAAGGCGTGGGAAAGGAACCCCGGCCGTGGACCAACAACCCGATACACTGAAGACCAATAAAATACAACCCAATAACGGCCCACTCCTCGCAGGGAGGTAACAGGCTACAAACAAAGCATTCGGGTTGCCGGGCACGGGTTGACGGGCCGCACTCGGTGACGGCACGATGCTGCAGAATCGGTATCGCGCGCGCCTGGACGAAGATGGGTCCCACGGACTGAGGCGACGTCCGAATGAGGTGCCGTCAGGGAGGACGTGTCACTGACTGCTGCAGGTACGCTCCGGTCAGAGGGGACGCGCTGGTTCCGCCGGTGGTGGCCGTGGGCGCTGTTGCAACTCAGGTCTGGTTCTGGGGTCGCAGAACAGCGCACGCCGACGGTAAAATCCGGAAAACGGCCTTCTGGTATCCGAACAGGTCCAGGCCGGTTGGAGGTGGAAGCTGACTGGTAGAAGTCATCCTCGGTCAAACGGCGCGGGCAGATGACGCCGGTACTAGTCGCAGGAGCCGCTGGAAGTTGGTGTTGATTCGCTGGCCGGACTGTGCAGGCCCGCCGGCGCAAGCCCACTAGAACGACTGCCACGGACGGTGACGACGTCGAAACGTGACGCCGTCGGCGGCGTCGGACAGAGGACCTGGAGATCTACGAACCCTGAAGAAACCAGGGTAAAAGGCGCAGCGTGGAGGCCTGGGGAAAATTCGCAAGAAGGGCCTCCCTGCTGGGCGAGCAGAGAAGGGGGTGCTGGCGCAGGTCGACGGAGAAAATCGGTACGGGCGGTGCCGACCTCCGATTGACGCGAAACCAGCGCCAACGCGAAGCTGATCCGCCAACGTATCTCCAGAAAATAGGAGGGAGCCAAACTCGTCCAAGAGAGGGGGCGAGATCTGCTGCAAGTCGGTGTAGAAATCTGATCTTCCGCACACGAACCGTAGACGAAGAAGAAGAGGGTAAAGGGGAACCCCGGAGTCCACCGGGGGCTGAGGCGTCGCACCTCGCCGATCTCCCGTCGCAGGAGAAGAGAGAAAGAGAGAGGGGGGGCGCAGCCACCTTCAAGCACAATCTTCAAAATTCATTCATTAATTTTCACAAAAGGAAATTACATGCCTTATATATCGGGGGAGGGGAATTAGGGTTTCACCCAGCCAAGGGAGGAGGGGTGCGACCAGGACCTTCCCCATTCAAGGGGGGGGGGGCGGCCAAGCCTCCTCCAATCAAGGAGGGATCAAGGGGAGGGGGGCGCCCAAAGAAGAAAGGTGAGGGAGGTGGAATGGGAAAGGGGTGTGCCCAAAAAGGAAAGAAGAGGAGGCAAGGTGGGGAAGGTGGCGCAGCCACCTTGGATGGGGAAGGGGGAATGCGCCCCAAACCCTAACCCTAATCCAAACACTATGGGCCAAGGCCAAGCCCAAAAGTAAAAGAAAAAAAAGGACCCATTATCCCTACACATAGTCTGATAGCAATAAAACTAGATAACATGTCCACGCAGGGACTAATCCCAGGCCCACATGGCCTGAGCAAGCAGAGAAGATAGCTAGAAGATGCCGCCATCGCCGAGCCACAAGGAAGTAGCGGTGTGCCGGGTGCTCCGTCGAGGATAGCGCCGTGTGTCCTCACCAAAAAGTCGTAGGAAATCAAGAGAGGAAACCAGGACTATTTTTAGATCTGGAAATGATGGAGATTTGAATTTGATAGACAGTTTACACTAGCGAAGGGTCGGATATAGATTGAGGCAGACTGAATAGATTTTGGAATTTGGACGAATTTTAGAAAATACTTGAAGGGCTGAAAAAAATGAAAGAAAATTCGTGGAGATAGTAGAAGGTGGACAGAACCTCCAATAAAATTGGGGGTTCCTGGAAAAATCAAAAGGTGGTAGGGAGATGGAAAACTCAGGGTTACTGTCACTGTAGACAGAAACCTAGCAGATCTGAGAATAAAAGAGGAACAAAATTAGAAAAATACCAAATGAAGGAATTTTAGCTTGAATTGTTTTGTGAAGATAGGGGTTCGAGAGGGGAACCAGCCCTGAAAAGTTCAACTCCAGAGGATGTGAGAGGTGGGAGCAGAAATTCGGGGAAGATGCTTCTGTCCTGGATGGACAGAATACCGAAGACGATGGCGGCGGAGCGACGGCGGCACGACGGCGGCGGCGGCGATCACCGGAGATGAACCAGAAGGTAGAGAGGATGAATAGGGAAGGGATATCACTCTATAATTGGGGTTGGGGATGAAGAAACCAGAGGGATGAAGAGAGGGGGGCGCAAATCTCCTTCTTGCACAATGCTTTTTTTCTATTCATTAATTCAAACAAATGGAAATTACAAGCTATATATAATAAATGTAAAAAGACACTAAATGCCCATAGATCTGGGGTTTGGAAGGACATATTAGGGAGTTCCTAAAGTGGTCAAAAAAAATAAATTTAAACTAATCCTAGTGGGTTTGGGCGCCCCCTTGACCATGGCCTCCAAGTTGGACTTTTTGGTCCCATTGTCCCCCATGTGGACAATTGACTAGTCAAGGCTTCTAGATGCCACCTAGGAGGGTTGACCAGCCCCACAAAGATGACATGGACCAATGGGAAAGGGCTGAGGGCCCCTAGCTGGACCTACTGCACATTTGCACAAAAATCCACACAATCCAAGGGAATGACGCATTGGCTTACAAAGCCTTACAATTGCGCATATACTTTCCCATGGATATAAAAATAAACTAAAGGACATAAATGCAAAAGAAAATGTACATGTTTGGCGTCGATTCCCATCATATATGTCTTAAACAAAAATGCGAGCTCACTCGTCATCCCAAGCGAGGGAAACGCAGTTCCGCACGGTTGAGAAATCGACAGAGTCAAGGGTGGTCAAACTCACTTCCGTGCTCGGATCGAGTCACGGGAAGGGTTCTCTCTCTCTCTCTCTCTCTCACAGCGGTGATTAAAATAATTTAACGAACAAGAATTCCAATACACTCATGTAGCGGCATATAATCATATACTAAATAAGCAATTGCCGAGGAGGAGAGACCGTTACCTCCACGCTCCGGGCGTGGGGAAGACAACCCCGGCCAAGATCCACACTCTCGGTTAGAAAATTACCAAATAAATTACAGAATTGAATTTTATTGCCCACTCCACGCAGGGAGGTAAAGGGCTACAATGGGACCCGAGAGTAGCGCTCTTGGGTTGACGGGCAGCGTTTTGAATCGCCCGGTTAGTGCTGGCACGCTGCTACTTGATGCTGGCCGGACGGCGCGGGCTGACGATTGTGGGGACCATGCTCTGCTCGGATGACCGATCTGGGCGGGGTGGGTCCCGTTGCGAAGGGGACACCTGGAGGAATGATCCCCGTGAGGCTGTTGCACTGGTTCACCTTGTGGAAGGCGGGATGGCTCAGCTCGTCAAGTGTTGAAGCTTGCTGCCCCGAGCCAGTTCTGTAGTTTTTGAACTGCGCGACCCGGTGAGAATAAATCTTGCGATCAGATCCAACGTCGGATCGACGCGAAACTTGCGCCGTCACGAAGCCCTCTCAGAGATCTACTACCATAAGTTGTTACAGGAATTTTTATGGCCTAGGATTTTTCGTGGGATATTTATGAACAGGCTGACTCTGAAACTCAGATCTGATTGGGCAGATTTAGTGGACCGAGGTTGAAACTTTGGATCCGGGAGTTGGGATTTTTATGGAAGATAGAAGGGGAAGTAAGGAACACGAAGATAATATTTTGTAATTTTCTGAGGGGGTTTGAGGGGGGAAATGGATTTTAGAACAGGGGTTGGTCGGATCTGGACTGTGGGAAACAGAACAAGGTCTGATTTTTGCAGTGGTTTTTAGAAAAGGTAAACAGACTCCTAAAATCTTAAAAAAAATTGTGGGATGAGGGTTGGGTGGACAGAAGTCCCAATCTAAATTTCAACTCGATCTGAAATTTGAAAGTGGATCTAATAGGTGAAGAGTTAGGCCGCTGGAACACAAGTCTGCACAGGGGCAGATTGTGTAGGCTGTGGGAATTTAAAGAGAAAGGGGGGCAAACGACAAGGAAATAACTTGAAATTTTTTGTGGGACGTGGGAACTACAAGTGGAACTCACCCTAAAAATTTTATCTTGGTCAGATCTATGAGTTGAGAGCTAAAATTTGGCCTTTGGCTTATTATCCAGAGATGGACAGAACTCCGGCGACGAGGCGGTGGTGGTGCGACGGAGGCTCGATGGCGGCGGTGCTGAGCTTCACACTCTGATAAGGGAGGCTTCACACCTCAGAATAGTAGCCTTCACAGCTGTAAGGGGAGGGAGAGGAGAGAGAGAGGGGCGGCCTTGGCCTTGGAACAATATTTGCTGAAATTCTTTGATTAATTGTGTGAAAAATGGAAAATACAAGCATTATATATGAATGGGAAACCCTTGGCTAATGACCAACCTTACCCTCAGATCTAGGGTTAGGGAGGGGTACATTAGGGATGCCAAATTCTATTTTTTTCCCATGTGGTCAAAGCATATAAAAAAATTACCTAATAGAGACAAAAGAGGGGGCGCCCCCTTAAAGAAGACAAATGGAATTTCCCTTCTCTTGGTCCAATGGTCCAAGTCCAAGGTGGACAATGGGCCAGCCCCTATGGGTCCCTAAAAGTTAGGTGGCCCAATGGGGAAGAGGGTGAGGGAGACCCGCTGGGCCTAGGTGGCCCTTTTACAAAGAAACCTATTTATTTATCCTAATTACACTCTATTAACCCCAAATAAAACCAAATAAGCACACATTACACACCAAATAAAAAACCCAATAAATATTAAAAATACTAGGACTCAAGACGGAGACACCAGACTGTCTCCAAGACATAGGGATGCCTGTGTAGCTCGAGTGGTGCTGCGCGTTCGGTACCGACGGCTCGCCGACTCATGCTTCTCGCTTTCTCTGGTGTCCGCACCAATTCTCCCCGGGTGGGAGAAACTCGACCCTATCGAGTAAGTGTCTGGATCGCTCTGGTAGCGCTCTAGTAAGTCCGGATCTATCCTCTGCAACTCTGCCCGGGTGATCCAAGTATCATCGGTGGCGGGTCGCCCTCTCCATCACACTAGGTAGCGCGGGTAGGATCCACTCCTGGTAAGAGTCACCTGCTCATCCAGTATATGGTCTATATGCTCACGCTGCCGTGCAAATGAGGCTAGTGGTGGACACTCAGGTGTGGGATGACTCTCAAGTGGAGAAGATGGCTCAAAAGGCTCACTAGGGATTACCGCTGGGTCCCTATAACTAACTAGATCTGACCCTGCTCTGCGCCGCCCTCCGCCGCTGGTCTTACCGTCCCCCTCCCACATAGAGCTCGCGGGGATTCCCACCCTCCGGCTCCTCGAACTCCGTCTCGATCCAGTGGGGGGGGCTCCAGCCTCCCCCTCCCCTTCATGGCCCCTCTATCCTCCCGCCGCCTCCCTCTGCCAGTGTCCCCATCGTCTCCATCGCCGGTGACTCCGTCGCTCCCTCTGCTGCGTCTGTCGATCGCGGCTCCGGTTGTACGGTCGTGCCCTTCTGCACCTCGCCTGCTCTTGCGGCCGGTGTGGAGGGTTAGCCCCCTCTGGTCCCCTCCGGTGGAGTCTATCTGCCTCCCCCTTCTCCTTCTGGCCTCTCCTTCTCGCTGCTTCCCTTCGTCGGTGGTACCTGTGTCCCAGCCGCTGCGGTCTTCCTCGTTGGAGTCGGGTGAGGCTAGGTCGGTGCTGACTGGCCTTAGGGCTCCACCCACCCCCTCTGCCTCCTCTTGGAGGCCCTTCGACAGTGCTAAAGCTCCTCCTGCGGCATCCTCCGCTGGACACGTCTTTCTCCAGCTCCATACGCCACCTTCTGCGGAAGCCCCAGAGCACGTCTCTCCTTCCCGCTCGGCATCATGCGCAGTCACCCCATCGTCCGCCGTTGCTTCCTTGGGTCATCTGCCGCTGGTCTCTGGCCCTCGGCCCTCGGCCAACGCCTCCCTCGGTGGCCCTCCTCCATCTCTTGTGCCTGCTCCCCCTCTGGTCCTGGCAGCGGCGTTCTTCGCTCCAGCTCCGGTGGCTGACCCTGGGTCTCCGGCCATGGCCGGTGCTGGGCGCGGCTAGGGGCCTCCTCTGCGGCCTGGTGATGCTCTTCGTTCTCCCACGTTGTCACCTGCTATCGCTCCAGTCGGTCCTGCCGCCCTGACCCGAACCAGCGCAGTGGTTCCTCCGTCCGCTGCTGCGAGTCCGCCGGGGTCTCCTTTCCTTCCGGTGTCCCTCCGGCCTCCGGTGGTGCTCCGCCGTGCACGGCGGGTCAGATTTAGGGGGCCGTTACTAGGCTCTGTGCGCCTGTTGGTGTCCTCCAGTCGGGCCCCTCCATTACCCCTCTTGCTATTGAGAACTTGCCAGGTTATCATGAAGCTTTGGACTTGGGCCACCACCCCACTACAAGGGTGCTCCTTCCCACGTCTGCAATTTCCACTAATCCAACCCCACCAAGAAATGACAACCTGTTAAAAGCTTCAGCCATCGTCCCCTCACCACCAAGTTGCCACCTTCTTTTGGGCTGTATTATTTTGGTTTGTTTGGGCATGTCCCACGTGTTGTATTGGGCCTTTTTTCTTGGGCTTAGCCCCTCTGTTGTAATGGGCTCCTCCCTCCCCTTGCAGGATTTCTCCCCCCAGACCTTCATGGTCCCATGCATGTATCCCCTATTCTCTTCCTTTATGCTTATTATATATAAAAACTCTCTTGTAAGGTGGCCGGGGTCGAGCCTCTCCCCCTGTCCCGTGCAAGTATGGCCTTAGTGAAAAAAAAACTAGATATAACACATTGAAAGTAGAGATTATCCCATATTCCTCGGGCAAGTCCACAACATACGGATTGGATCCAACGCATTTCAACACTTGAAATGGACCGGCTCCGTGAGCTTGCAATTTCTTTACGGTCCCAGAGGGAAACCGTTCAGGTCTAATCCTGATCATGACATAATCACCCTCTTGGAACTCACGGTGGTGTCTGTGGGCATCGGCTAACTCTTTGTACCGTACATTGCTGGCCTCAATGTGACGACGGATGTCATCATGTAGACTCCTAACATGCCTAGCAAATGACTCAGCAGACTCCGACACTCGCGCATGAATGGGCATGGGAACAAGGTCCACTGGTTTCCTAGGTCTACGACCCGTGACAATCTCAAAAGGACTCATACCTGTAGACCTATTGACCGAATCATTATATGCAAACTCAACTAGTGATAACATGAGATCCCAATCCCCTACACGGTCCCTAACAAGACACCTCAAAAGGTCACCCAGACTCCTATTGACTACCTCGGTCTGACCATCTGTCTGGGGATGATATGCAGTGGAGAACTTGAGGTGAGTACCTAACATATGCCACAATGTCTTCCAAAAATAACTGGTGAACCTAACATCACGGTCAGACACTATGGTACGAGGCAACCCAAACTTACACACCACATGAGAAAGGAACAGGCGGGCTACCCTCGAAGCATCCGAAGTCTTAGAGCAGGGAATGAAAAGGGCCATCTTCGAGAATCAATCTACTACCACATAGACCAAATCATTCTTCCTAGAGGTTCGTGGCAAACAAAATCCATGCTAACATCATGCCACGGGGCATCGGGCACGGGGAGAGGTGTGTAGAGGCCTGAGCTTTGCTTCTTCATTTTGGCCGTAACACATGTACGACACTGGGCCACAATGTGAGCAACATCTCTCTTCAAGCTCGGCCAATAGAACCTGTGCTCGACAGCCTCGATAGTCTTGTGCCGACCGAAGTGGCCGGCTAGACCTCCTGCATGATGTTCCTAGACTAAGAAGTCACGAACCGAAGTTCGGGGAACACAAAGCCTGCCTCCTCGAAAGAGATAACCCTCCTGAAGCACATAATCACTATGATCTCTCGAGGGTCCGGCCTGGAGAGTGGCAAAGATCTAACCAAAGTCAGGACAATCAACATAAGTCTCTCTCATCTTCGCTAGCCCTATAACCTCGGCACTCATGGTAGTCAGCAGACATTCACGCCGACTCAAGGCATCAGCCACCTTGTTTTCCACTCCAGCATTGTGCTTGAGCACAAATGTGAACTGCTGGAGATACTCAACCCATCATCTATGACGTGCATTGAGCTTCTTTTCGGCATGGAGGAACTTCAAGGCCTCATGGTCGGAGTGCAAGACAAACTCCTGATGTAATAAGTAGTGCCTCCAATGCCTAAGAGCCTGGACAACTGCATAGAATTCCTTATCATAGGTAGCGTATCACAGTTTTATGTCATTCAGCTACTCACTGAAATATGCAATCGGGTGGGTCTCGTGACTCAACACTCCTCCAATTCCTACACCCGACGCATCACATGAGACCTCAAACACCTTCGAGAAATCTGGTAATCGAAGAATCGGTGTCTGGGTCATGCGCTCCTTGATGTCCTTGAAGGCAGCAGCAGCGGCCTTCGTCCATACAAATGTGCCCTTCCTGATATAGTCCGTGATCGGGGCAGTGACGGAGCTAAATCCGCGGATGAAACGACGATGGAACGTCGTGAGGCCATGGAAGCTGCAGACATCATGGATCGTGCGGGATTTCGGCCACTCAACAATGGCCTGGACCTTCTCCGGATCAGCGGAAATCCCAGTGCTAGACACAATGAAACCCAAGAAGGTAATCTGAGAAGTCATAAAGGCACACTTCTGTTGGTTTGCAAACAATTGCTCTCACCTCAAGAGTAGGCAGACCTGCCGAAGATGGTCCAATTGGTCCCCTGTAGTGCGACTATATATGAGAATATCATCAAAATACACTACAATAAAGACTCCAATGAAAAGTCGAAGGACCTGAGTCATGAGTCGCATGAAGGTGCTGGGGGCATTGGATAGCCCAAAGGGCATAACCAACCACTCATATAGACCATCCTTGGTCTTAAATGCAGTCTTCCACTCATCACCTGGCCTAATCCTTACCTGGTGATAGCCACTCTTAAGATCGATCTTCGAAAAGATAGTGGCACATGCCATCATGTCAAGCATATCATCCAGGCGGGGAATAGGGAACCTATACTTCACGATGATTTTGTTGATGACACGACTATCAATACACATCCTCCAAGTGCCATCCTTCTTTGGGGCGAGTAACGCGAGCACAGCACACGGACTCATGTTGTCCCGAATAAATCCTCTCTGCATAAGCTCATCGACCTGCCGCTTTAGCTCAACGTGCTCAGTGGGACTCATGCGGTAGTGGGGAAGATTGGGCAATGAGGATCCCAGAATCAGGTCGATAGCATGCTGAATATCCCACATAGGTGAGAGTCCCTCAGGAAGCTCTTTGGGGAATATATCAGCAAACTCCTGCAGAATGGGAACAACATTGGGTGGGAGTTCACCCTCGGACTTTCGCTCCACCTCACGGACTGTGATAGCAAACACAGGACTCCCCTTACTAGCCTCCCGCTCCATTTCTCGGGAGCTAATCAACATCAACCTTCTAGACGGGGGCTCACTTGTGCCAGATATAACGGTCATGGCCTGAGATGGGGATGGGGTACTGGGTCCAGGGACAGAAGGCTCCGGAGTACTAGGACTAGTAGGACCCCTAACTGAAGGACTCTTGGGCTGAGAGGGGTGGAGGGTAATCCGTTGGCCACCATGGTCGAAGGTACAAGTGTTCGACTGACCATGGAGCGTGGCATCCCGATCAAACAACCATGGCCTACCAAGAATAATACTGCCCACCTTCATGGGGAGGACATCACACCAGATCTCGTCATGGTAGGCATGGAACTTTAGTGGGACCAGACACCGTAGTCTGATCGGAATGGAGGTGGCATCCACCCATGATACTCAATAGGGGCAAGGGTGGTCTACGGGGGTAAGACAAAGATGAGAAACAATGCCCGTGGAGATTGCATTGATACAACTCCCTCTATCGATAATCACCTTACAAACTTTCTCTCCCAGCCTACAATATGTATGAAAGATGGTGGCCCGACGCTAGTCATCACTGGCCTGTGGCTGGGTGAGAATACACCTGACGACCCCCAACTGGGCATCGTCTGGATGCTGAGCATCCTGGCCGTCATCTTCATTCTCAAAGAACTCGTCAGCTAATTCCCGTTCCGCCTCATAGCTGACTGACACAAGCTATGAAGATGAGGCGTCCCCAACCTGTGTGTCCCCAATGACTAGAGAGTGACGAGTGGGACACTAGTTTGCAAAGTGGCCAAACCCATTGCAGCGATAACACTGCTGCCATGATCCACTAGGCTCCCCGATCAAAGGTCCCTTACCCTTATCCTCTCGACGGACAGGAGGTGTAGGCAACACGAGACGAGCAAGGGGTGCGGGTGCCGGTGGACGGGCAATGGGTGTAGTCAGTTGGGGTCGAGGAGGAAGATCCCTCGGAGGTAGAGGGCGAGGCCTAGGAGCGAATATCTCCTGACGGGCGGGCTCCTGAGGTCGAGCCATGGGGGGCCTCTGATATGTGCCAAGAGAGCTGCGGGGCTTGACACTACGAAGAGGGAAGGGGCCCAACCGCTGGGTAGGCTCGAACTCGGCTTCGAATTGCTCCAATTCGAGAGCAACCTGATACGCTTGTTCCAAAGTGGTCACATTAAGGCGAAAAAGTTCATATTGATAGTGTGGCTGCAGACCTCTTCGAAAGCGCGAGATGGTCATGGAGCTCTCTTTCGTAACTCCACACCGCAAATATTACTCATCAAACTCGACGGTGTACTCAGCCACGGACCGGTTCACTTGGGTAAGACTTTGTCATTTGTCTATGAGACGCTGGCGGTATGTGGCAGGAAGGTACTTCTGCCTCAATTTGGTTTTCATATCATCCCAAGTACCAATCTGGGGTTGATGTCACTGCATTAACAGGCTCTCCACATTAGTCCAAAAGGTTTGCGCCTGCCCTTGCAACTTCATCTTTGCGTAGCGAACTCTACGGTGGTCCATCATCTCAAACCACTCGAAGTACCGATCCATGCCGACCTCCCAATCTTGATAGACCTTTGGGTCCAAGGACCCGTCAAAAAGGGGAGGGTCCGCACACACGTTTCTAAGAACGTGATCGTCGTCATCGTAATCATGATTCCGTCGTTGGGCTCGACGGTCATGACCATAACCCCCAGGTTCATTATCGAATGCATAGTCATCCACCTCAGGCACTCGCTGCCTCCTATCATCTACCCCTTGAGCTCTTGGAGCAGCAGGTTGTTGAACCGGCTCCTGTTGGACATTTGTCGGCGCGGGTTGCGCCTCAACCGGGGCCCCCTCTAGGGCAGCAATTCTCCCCACCAGACCCTAGATAGACTGGTTTGATGCTTCGGCTCGATCTTCTAAGGCTTTCATCCTCCCTTCCAGACCCGTACCTACGCCATCTACACGCGTACTCAACCCATCCATATGCGTATCGAATCGATCCATGAGAGATCGGAACATCTCGGCCACCGAAGGCTCATCGGAACTACGGGCTTGGGGATCCGCCATAGGTGGTGGTGGTGAGTATTGGGTACCTCTACGGGTGGGTATGCAAATGACACAGTGACTGGGATACACAGAATAAAGCAAAGATGATGAACCAAGACTTAACCAATGTCCGGTACGTGGTGGAGGTTTGATCCGAAGATCGCACTCACACAAGTGTGTTACCTTCCCAATAGGCGTAACCTATCGTTCCGAGGACACCTTTTAATATACCGGGTAAAGGACGCAATGAGACACCTTGGATGACTACCCTAGACTCTAACTCGCTCTGATACCAAACTGATGCGGGACGAATGAGGGACTCGATGCCAAATGATGCGAACCTTGGACTCTATGTGACGACGCGACAAATTGGACGACGCGACCAGCGACTACACGACCATTAGAGCTACCTCGGCTCGACACTAAGAGCTCCTACAGGTATATGTCTTAAATAGAAATGCGAGCTCACTCATCGTCCCAAACGAGGGAAACGCGGATCCGCGCGGTTGAGAAATCGGCAGAGTCAAGGTTGGTCAAACTCACTTCCGTGCTTGGATCGAGCCACGGGACGAGTTCTCTCTCTCTCTCGCAGCGGTGATTAAAATGATTTAACGAGCTAGAATTCCAATACACTCATGCAGCGGCATATAATCATATACTAAATAAGCAAATGCCGAGTAGGAGAGATCGTTACCTCCACACTCCGAGCGTGGGGAAGACAACCCCGGCCAAGATCTGCACTCCCGGTTAGACAATTACCAAATAAATTACAGAATTGAATTTTATTGCCCACTCCACGCAGGGAGGTAAAGGGCTACAATGGGACTTGGGAGTAGTGCTCTTGGGTTGACGAGCAGCGTTTTGAATCGCCCGGTTGGTGCTAGCGCGCTGCTACTTGATGCTGGCTGGACGGCGCGGGCTACGGTTGTGGGGACCATGCTCTACTCGGACGACCGATCTAGGTGGGGTGGGTCCCGTTGCGAAGGGGACACCTGGCAGACCGATCCCTGTGAGGCAGTTGCATTGGTTCACCTTGTGGAAGGCAGGATGGCTCAGCTCGTCAAGTGTAGAAGCTTACTGCGCCGGGCCAGTTCTACAGTTTTAGAACTGCGCGACCAGAAAGAATAAATCCTGCGATCAGATCTGACGTCGGATCTATGCGAAACTGGTGCCGTCACGAAGCCCTCTCAGAGATCTACGACCATAAGCTGTTACAGGAGTTTTCATGGCCTTGGATTTTTTGTGGGGTATTTATGAACAGGCTGACTCCGAAACTTAGATCTAACTGGGTAGATTCAGATCTGCCTGATGAAGCACGCTGATCGAGGTTGAAACTTTGGATCTAGGAGTTGGGATTATTATGGAAGATAGAGGGGGAAATAAGAAACATGAGGATAATTTTTTTGTAATTTTCTGAAGGGGTTTGAGGGGATAAATGGATTTTAGAACAGGGGTTGGTCGGATCCGGACTGTCGGAAATAGAACAAGGTTTGATTTTTGCAGTGGTTTAAAGAAAAGGTAAACGGACTCCTAAATCTCAAAAACATTTGTGGGATGAGGGTTGGGTGGAAAGAAGTCTCAGTCCAAAATTCAGCTCGATCTGAAATTGGAAAGGGGATCTAATAGGCGAAGAGTTAGGCTGCTGGAACACAAGTCTGCACAGGGGCAGATTGTGTAGGCTGTGGGAATTTAAAGGGAAAGGGGGGCAAACGACGAGGAAATAACTTGAAACTTTTTGTGGGACGTGGGAACTACAAGGGGAACACACCCTGAAAATTTCAGCCTGGTCAGATCCATGTGTTGAGAGCTAAAATTTGGCCTTTGGCTTGCTATTCAGAGATGGACAGAACTCCGGCGACGAGGCAGTGGTGGTGCGACGGCGGCTCGATGGCGGCGACAGCGGTGGTGCTGAGCTTCACACTCTGATAAGAGAGGCTTCACACCTCAGAATAGCAGCCTTCACAACTACAAGGGGAGGGAGAGGAGAGAGAGAGGGGCGGCCTTGGCCTTGGAACAATATTTGCTAAAATTCTTTGATTAATTGTGTGAAAAATGGAAAATACAAGCATTATATATGAATGGGAAACCCTTGGTTACTGACCAACCTTACCCTCAGATCTAGGGTTAGGGAGGGGTACATTGGGGATGCCAAATTCTATTTTTTTCCCATGTGGTCAAAGCATATAAAAAAATTGCCTAATAGATAGAGACAAAAGAGGGGGCTCCCCCTTAAAGAAGAGAAATGTAATTTCCCTTCTCTTGGTCCAATGGTCCAAGTCCAAGGTGGACAATGGGCCAGCCCCTATGGGTCCCTAGAAGTTAGGTGGCCCAATGGGGAAGAGGGTGAGGGGGGCCCAATGGGGCCTAGGTGGCCCTTTTACAAAGAAACCCATTTATTTATCCTAATTACACTCTATTAACCCCAAATAAAACTAAATAAGCATACATTACACACCAAATAAAAAACCCAATAAATATTAAAAATACTAGGACTCAAGACGGAGACTCCAGACTGTCTCCAAGCCATAGGGATGCCTGTGTAGCTCGAGTGGTGCTGCGCATTCGGTACCGACGGCTCGTCGACTCATGCTTCTCCCTCGCTCTGGTGTCCGCACCAATTTTCTTCTATTTAAGCTGCATCAAATTGAACTTCTTCAGGCACTATAGAATGTTCCTCAGGTTCTTGTCTAACACTTGTTTCCTCTCTTTCTTCAGAGACAACTCTTACTTCAGAAACAGCTTCAGTTGGCTGTTCAAACTCTTTCTCTGGTTGTTTCTCTGCCTTTTCCTGAATCTCCACAGAAGGCTGTTCAATTTTTTTCTCAGTCGCTGCCATGCTAGGCCTAGAAAATGGCTCATCAGCTTGTTCTTTTTCTATGAGCAAAGGGGCTCTCTGAATCTTTAACTTCATAAATTTCTTAATGAAGTCCATATTATAGATGCTTACTTTTGATACTTCTTTGACTTCCTCACCTTCCAGAGGCACATTAAATTTCTTAAAGACAGTAGTCAAATGTGCTGCATATGGAAGGTGTCTTTTGGATTCTTTACAAGAGCCAATAATCTGAATTATGATGCTTGGAAGACAGACTTTAATATGTTTGAATAGACAGAATAACATGAACCTCTGAGTTTCAGTAATTCTACCTCTTCCTTCATCTTGAGGTGTGATTATTGAAGTAAGCATGAGGACATGGCTTATCTGTTAAAACAGAATATGCCTCAAGTGGATCATATTCAAAATCTTCCTCGTGAGCACCTTCTTTAGGTATTCTAAAAATTTTATGAAGAACATGTCCATTCAACATGATATCTACCCCCTTTACTCTTGATTGAATCTCAGCTTTATCAGAATAAAATTTCTGATTTCTATAAAATTCTGACACGAGAGTCGGGTAAAACACCTTGTGTTTTCCCATGAACTTTTTCCACTTTTGAAATTTCACCATACTCATTAATTCTGGGAAAACTTCCAACCTTTCCTTATCATGAAAATCCACGAAGCGAGGAAATATAATTTTGATAGACCCACTTACTGAAGTTCCCGTATCCCCAATGTCTTCTTCAGAAGTGCGCTGTCGTTTAGCAACGAGTTCAGAAGCCCTTTTTTCCTCTTTTGGAGCCTTTCTTCTTTGCATGTCGTCTCTCTTTCTTTTATGAGCCAGACGCTTTGTTCTAATCCTTTTCCATGACTGAACAGCCTCTGTCTGTGCTTCCACATCACTTTGCTCTTGCTCTTCTGCCAATGTGTGCTCTTCGAGACCTTCTGCGGCCGTAGAAGCCATTGAGGGATGAACGGAAAAGAAACTGAAGGGTACTGAACGACGTGGTGAGAATGACAGGGCACAATATGGATCCTTGAGAATGAGACCTTGAGATAGGGATTCTAGTGGAGAAGAGTAGAGAGACACAAGGAAGGGAGGACTTCGACGTGGGAGAAATGAAAGCGGTAGATATGAAGAATGACACGAAAATGGGGTTTTAAAAAAAACACGAAGATGGGTAAAATAAATAACTTTACAAATCATTTACAGAAATGACAATTCTATCATTTTACCTTCAACTAACCCCTTTATATGAAAACGTATGAAAACTATGACTTTAAGTCATTAAATCTTGTTTCTCGATAGCTTTTAAATTTAACATTTTATGCAAAAACAATGAAATTAAACCAGATTTACTAAAATACTCATTTAATCCAGTTACCGCTGATCTTACACATCATTTTCAATGAACATTTGTGGTTCAAAAACACTCCTTATATTCAAAACAAACAGCTTTAGAATTTTCTGAAAATTTTCAGAGTCAACCATTTTCTCATCATTTTTAATTTCATTTTTATTAAGCACTCTAGTATGATCACACCTTTTTAATCACGGAGACATGTTTATCAAACACCGGACTCCCTGGTTACTCAGTGTAATCTACCTTCATGCTTCAGATTTTGAATAGAGTTAACTTATTTTCTTCATGACATGATCTCTAGAATTCATTGGTCTAGATGATCAGTTTCTCAGAAAATAGCCATTGCTATGCCATTTTCACAAAATTTTCATTTCATGGCATATTCTCTATTTTTCATATCAGATTTTATTCAGAAAACTGTTTATATTCAATATAAGAAGGTAATTTTCTACTCAGTCAATGTCCTATTACTTATGATTTTCAGATCACAAGAAGTGAATTACATTTTCAAATTCAAAGTGGTTTAAGAACATTGTAATTGCATTGATGGTCAATTTTTGAGCTTCAAGAATAGATTTAATTTCTTTTCTATCGACAGTTTTCATTAACAGTAATATTAAGGAATTATTTCTGGTTTTCAGGAGAATATCATTTCATCAAATGATTAGCAAAGTGAAGAGCTTTTAAGATTACTCCCCCTGAACAGAACACTTAGAATCATACTAAGTCAGAAATAATTGAAAAGTGTATGAAGGAATTTGAGAAGACTCAACAAGACTGAAACAGATGACACTGGAATGGCCGAAAAGAGTCTGAGAAAGTACAGCTAACAGACTTCTAGAGCTCAATTCATTCCAAAGAAGTTACAGAATTCAGAGATACAGAAATGAGCTGAACATCCAAAGTGCTTTACTACTTTCTCAACCAAATACTGTTCCAGATCATGATCCAAATGCAGCAGATAGAAATGGCTACAACAGACAGTTCAACAACTTATAAATTTAACCACAGCAGATAGATTCAGCAGACATCATGGAATTATATTGCTTGACTCCCCCTCACTGAATGCAGCATATCAGATTAGAACAGACAATTTGTTACTGAAGAATAGTCTAAAGCAATTTCAGTTCTACTCATAGACAACAGTAATAATCGACAGCAGACATATATATTCATCCATTGTACTCAATCGTGCAACTACTCAGTTATGCAACTGATTAACATGAAATGCAGACTGAATGCAACACTGAATTAAATCAAAACATTTAAAAACACAGACGCATTAAACTAAGAAACCATGACAGAAATTGTTTCACATAAGCTTTTATTTAATCAACTAAAAACATGAAAGCAGAAACATTAAACTACTAACCTTGTGTGTCCCATTTTATTCAAACTTCATCTTCATTTTTATTTTCTCTACAGGGGCACACCTGCACTCAAACAGTTATTTGAACAATCTTGGACCCCAAGGATTCTTGGGTCCAACAGAATGAGTAGCACCCCACACTAGTGCTCTCCAGTTATTCCAACCATTCAACCAAAAGCATTCATAAGAAAGATGTCCTAATTTTCCACAGTTATTGCATATAGGAGATTTATACATGAATGCAGTATCCTGAGTTCTCCTAAATGCAGAGTTATTCACATGAACGGGATGAAATGAATTATTTTTATTAAACCAACAATTTGATGAGTATGCCCAAACTTTCCACAGTTAAAACAGTTAACTCCTTGATTTTGAGATTTCCTAACATGCTTCTTTACATAGCTGTTTCTAAAATTTTGATCTTCTTGTTTCTTTAAATGACAATTATGCATATAATGACCATTTTTGCCACAATAAAAGCATGCATTAGAAATATCTCTATCAGACCTTTTCATAAATTTGTTTTTAACTGTCTTGGCAGATTTACATGCACTTACTTCATCATTCAACAAGACTGTGCAGTCATCCATAACATGCCCCTTTTTACCACAATAATAACATGTAATTCTTTTATTGTGAACATGCACTATTGTGACAGGTTTATTTATGACATGTGCATGTGAATGTGTGTGAGAGTCATGAACAACATGCGCAGGAAAAGTAGAAACACGTTTGGATTTATTTAAACTGGCGTTCTTTTTCTATTTTGATTCTTTTTCAGATTTTTAATTGAATTTTTTATTTTCTTGGCAGTAAACTAAAAAATAGATGAACTGGAAGGCTTTTCCTGTTCCGAGCTTCTTACAAAGACAGTGGAATTCTTCTACACATTAAATTTCTTATTAGCAGGATTAAACCCCAAACCCTCTTTCTGAAAACTAACATTTGAGCCAAAAAGTTTATTCAAGTTATTATCTTTTCCCTTAACAAACTTCAAAAGGGAATTATTTAGATCTTCAATTTCTGCTTGCAAAGAAGCAATACCATTTTCACAGGAGATAACTTGTTGATGTAGACCATCATTTAGACTTTTCAAAGATTCATTATCATGTCTTAACTTCATTTCATCATTTACTTCTTTTTCTTTCAAAATTGATTTTCCCTTTTCAAATGCGAGCAGTCTTTCAGACAGAACTATGTTAAGAACCATTAACTTTTTATTTTATTCTTTCAGATTCTCATTTTACAGTTTTAATTTTTCATATTCTTTTTTACTCTTTTCATGCTCCTTTTTGCTGTTTAGCAGATCTTCATTTTCTTTTCTTAAGGAGTCGATCAATTCTTCTTGCCATATAAGATCCGATTGAATACTGTCATTTAATTTCTTCATTGAAAAGCACTTATCACAAGCATTTTCTGATCTCTTCTTCATTTCAGATTTCAACTTCTCATTCTCAGCTCTAAGGCATGTAACTTCAGCAATTTTCTCTTTTCTTAACTTCTTCTTTTCCTATTTAACTTTTTCATATTTCTTAGTCAAAAGTTCATGCAGAATAACCAAATCTTCAAAATTAATATCATCTGTTTTAGAATTTACCCGTGGAGACGAGTCTTCCATCTGATCACTATTGTTGCCTCTGGCCATCAAGCATTTGACTTCATCTTCTTCACAGTTGGTTGTTATCCTATTGATTATTTCAGTAGCACTCCTTCACTTAGCAATAAATGAAAATCGGTTAACATCTATTGCCCTTCTTGTTAATTCCAGGGCCTTTTGATTTTCCAAATACTTCAGTCGGTCTGAAGCATTCCATTGGGATTTGTCCCTTGGAATGTCATGCGAACTGTGTGCAATAAGTATCCAAAGATCAAAGTTAACAGAAAGAACGCAATCTCTGAATTTACCAAACCAACAATAAAATTCAGAACCAGTGTACTGAGAAATTTCAGCCATCTCAATCAAATACAAATCAGATGATAAGCACAAATCAATCAGATAAAACAGAATGCGTCTAGAACAGTCAAGACCAGATCTGCAGGTCGTTGGACCCTCAGTGCAGATAACCTGCTCTGATACCAATTGTTGGACGCAGGGTTTGAACCAAACATGGATCCAAAGGGGGGGGGGAGAATGGATCCTTTAAAGCTTTTTAGCCAAATTTAAACTATATGAGACTAGAATAACTCACTCAAAGAACAATTGCTCAGACTGCGAAGTTGCACGGCCTAACCAACTGTTAGAATACACATAGGCAGAAGCGATCTAGATGATAGACAGCAAGCTCACACAAAAAGGTGGTCAACCACACAACACAAGAGATTTTAGGTGGTTCGGACAACTAACCTACATCCACCCCACACTCCAACCAGAGTGTGGCTTCCGCTGATACACAGCTTAAATGGCTGGGCCTCAAGCTTGCCTACAATCCGCTGATTCACAGCTTCAATCGCTGGGTATTACAGCTTAAGCCACCGCTGATTCACAGCTTCAAACCACTGGGCCTTACAGCTTATGCCACCGCTGATTCACAGCTTCAAACCATTGGGCCTTACAGCTTATGCCACCGCTGGGCCTTACTACTTATGCCACCGCTAATACACAGCTTATGAAGAAGGTATAAAAAGAAAGAAGGAACAATAGATCATAGAATAAAAAGATAGATCTGAATCTAAGTGCAAATGTAGCTCTGTATAGAGCAGATAGCAGACAACACTAGATCTGATCTAGTAGTTGTCAGAGATGCCTTCAATTTTCTTTCTTCGAGCTCTGGACACGATGCTCTACTTCTGCAACACTCCTTTTTCTTTCTCCTCTCAAATCTCTCTCACATTCTTATCTCTCTTCCGCTCTCTGCAACACTATCTTTCTATTTGCTCTTCTTCTTTTTCTTCAGTTCTTACTTTTCTTAGTATATATGTATTGATCTTTCGAAGTTGGCCGATCTGCCCCCTTTTATAAGCCACTGGCATAAAGGCGTGTGGAAACCATGTTTCCTGCCCAAAAGTTCATTGAGATCTGAGTTGGGTTGGCCACGTGGCAGGATGTTGGTTAACAAGGCGTCGTGGGATCACGTGCCACTTATTGGATCACGCGCCTCCTTAAGTTCCTGCATTATTAGTAAAGGTCATATAGTCAAATACCTTGTAGGCATAGTGAATATTTATAAAATGTTGACTTAGATAATGTAAATAAAACACATGGATGATGGTCAGACACACACTTTAATATGAAGCTTAGACCGTGGCATATAGTGCTCAGACAACAATCATAGAAGGACTCTGTGAGATTTAGTAGGAAAAATAACACTAGCACCAACCGTGCCTTAGACCAATATGTATGACTAGCACCGACTTAAGTTCATGAACTCTTCATACTAGCACTGACCTCAGTGCATAAGAATGCATACTAGCTTCGACCTTAGTGGCTACTAACGTCGACCTTAGTTCAAGAAGAAATGTAGGCTAGCACTGACTCTCATGCATGACGTAGAATTTACATGCAGACAAAGCTAACTAGCATTGACCTGGTATGCAGGTGGCTAGACTAGCACCGACTCTGATGCAAACAAGATGACTGGCACCGACCTGACTTATGCAGATAGGTAACTGGCATCGAGCTCACTAAGTAGAAACGACAACTAGCACCGACCTTGTGTAAAATATGCTCTAACTTCTACATGCGAAGGATGAGACATGCACCGACCTTTGCATGCACAATGTGCTTGGGCTCTATATGCGAGCAGCAGAAGATGCACCAACCTTATGAAAATTTCAAAACGTGCAAACTATGCACCGACCCTAGTAAGACTAAGATAGATATGCACTGACTCAAGTCCAGTATGAACTGGAACGTGCACTGACCTTATATGCAAAATGCTCACAAGTGCACCAACCTGACTATTCAGTCAATAGTGACTAGCACCGACTATGTATGCAAGATACATGACACTAGCACTTGCCTTAGTATGCACAAGGTGCAACTAGCACCGACCTTAGTATGCACAAGGTGCAACTAGCACCGACCCTTAATGTAATATGTGTTATGCTAGCATCGACTTTACATGTCATGCACTGACTCATGCACTTAAACAACATCAGCTAACATCGACTCTAATCATGAACATGTTGAACACTAAGGTTGACGTTATTTTGAACTTCTGAGAACTGAGATTGACCTAAGGTCAAGAAGATGCATTGATTTGCTACAAGACTGAACTGATGCACAGACTAATGACATGCACACCACCTGTTCGACCAAATGCCATGCACATAGGTTATTCAGTAAAATGTCATGTGCACAGATTTTTATGCATCAACCAAGTATTCCAACACAGACATGATTCATAGTGTGTCATCATCAAAACCAGAGATCCAACAGCGGCCAGCCAGATCCAGATATGGCTAGAGACTAGCTTGATGAGATGCAGAGAGTGTTCAGTTCTATGAACTGCACCGAGGAGGGCAAGGTGATGTTGGCTTGCAACCAGTTGCAGGGCTCGGCTCGAGCATGGTGGTCTTTAGAGTAGAAGACGTCCTTTCAGTCTCGTTCTCTTCAGCTGATTGTGTGGAAGGACTTCATCAAGGTCTTTGAGCGTACTTACTGCCCATCCTATATTGGTACGCGAAGATGCGTCAGTTTCTGAAGCTGGTCCAGGGTGACATGTCAGTGTTGCAGTACAGGGCTCGGTTTGTTGAGTTAGGCTGATATGCTCCCCATATCATGAAGAATGAGGAGTTGAAAACCGAGCAGTTCATCCAGGGTTTGAGGCAGGATCTGTAACACCTCTAGATGGCGAACACTGCCACTGATTTGGAGACAGCTTCCCATGTAGCAGCATCATTGGAGCTGGATATGCAGAAGAACAGAGGACCAAGGGGCTAGGGGCAGTCCCAGTCAGGCCGCAGCCAGCAGACGGCTACCCAGTAGAATAGCACTTTTTAGCCTTCTTCAAGTAGCTAGGGAGCATCAGCACTGGTGGCGTCAGTTACAAGATATGCGTCCCTTGGCTCGAAGGTTAAGAAGTTCTTCAGGAAGAATTTTGGCAAGAAGCACAAGGCGGGCAGAGATCAGAGGCATGCGTCTATGGGTAGTGTTCAGCAGTCGATGCCTTATCAGCGTCAGGGATCAATTAGAGGTTCACGGGGGTCGTGTCCCCGGTGTGGTGACTCGCATCCAGGTAGATAGTGCACGGCGCCAGTGATTTGTTTTAGATGTGATCAGCCATGGCATATCGCACGTGACTGTCCTTAGAGGTCACATTACTCACCCCAATACCCTCTATAGTTTTAGCCCCAGCAGTATCCTCAGCCGCAGCAGCAGGGGCAGTATCCGCCACTACCCCGGTCAGCGAGTATGGGCAGACAGAGGTCTCGAGGCCAGATTACGCACATGACTAGGGCGGAGGCAGAGTCATCACAGCATGTGGAAGGTACTATCGTGATTTTGGGTTGTACGGCTCAGGTTTTGTTTGATTATGGTGCGTTGCATTCGTTTATTTCATAGGATTTCGCGCTGAGTATTGAGGAGCCGGTGACCCAGATGTCGTGTGATTTGGCCGTGGAGTTGCCTTCCGATGATTACATATTTACCCCGTATTGCTTCGAGAAGCTTTCGGTGTGGATTGAGGGGCAGAACATGTCGGGCAGGCTATATGCTTTGCACCTTCAGGATTATGATGTGATTCTTGGCATGGATTGGCTTGAGGCCAATGAGGCGATGGTAGATTGCGGATCAAAGAGGGTCTATTTTCAGCCTCCCCATAGACCCGCGTTATGTTTCCAAGGTATCCGATCTACCTCTCCTCATTTCCGCTATTAGGGCCCGTAGGTTGCTTGATGCGGGATGTCAGGGTTTCCTTGCATCTATGGTCGTGGTAGACCAGTCGGAGCCGGATGTGGAGGACATTCCGGTGGTTAGCGAGTTTTTCGATGTTTTTTTCGATGATTTGTCAGGATTATCTCCACAGCGAAAAATTGATTTTGTTATCGAGGTTGTGCCTGGTATGGGGCCTTTGTCCAAGGCTCCTTATCGTATGGCTCTTGCTGAGTTGAGGGAGTTGAGGGTGCAGTTGCATGAGTTGCTGGCTAAGGGGTACATTCGTCCTAGCTTTTCCCCTTGGGGTGCGCCAGTAATGTTTGTGAAGAAGAAGGACGGTAGTCTAACGCTGTGTATTGACTACCGCCAGCTGAACGAGGTGACCATTAAGAACAAGTATTCGTTGCCATGGATTGTTGACTTGTTCGACCAGCTTCAATCCACGCGAGTGTTCTCGCGGATTGATTTGCGGTTCGATTATTATCAGCTGCAGATTCGTGAGTCTAATGTGGAGAAGACTGCATTCAGTACAAGGTATGAGCATTATGAGTTCTTGGTGATGCCGTTTGGGCTCACCAATGCCCCCGCGACATTCATGGATTTGATGCATAGGGTGTTTCGTCCCTACTTGGATCAGTTCGTGGTCGTGTTTGTGGACGACATCCTTGTTTATTCGTAGTCTGCAGAGTAGCACGTGTATCATTTGAGAGTTGTGTTGCAGACTTTACGAGATCAATAATTATTTGCTAAGCTCAGCAAGTGCGAGTTTTGGCTTCGTGAGATGCACTTTTTGGGACACGTGTTTTCTGGTGATGATATTTTCGTAGATCCAGCCAAGGTCGAGGCAGTGGTGCAATGGCCGCGGCTGAGGTCCGTGACAGAGATTCGGAGTTTCTTGGGGCTTGCTAGCTACTATAGGAGGTTCATTCAAGACATCGCTCGCATCGCGGCCCCGATGACTAGACTTACGCGGAAGGATGTGCCGTTCGTCTGCACTGATCAGTGTGAGTAGAGTTTTTTGGAGCTGAAGAGGTTGCTCACTTCAGCACCAGTGTTGGTGTTGCCTTCTGGGTCAGGAGGTTTTGTGTTAAGTACAGATGGTTTCGAGGTGGGTTTGGGTGCTGTATTGATGTAGCATGGTAGAGTTGTGGCGTACGCATCTCGGCAGTTGAAGCCACATGAGGAGAACTACCCTATCTATGACCTCGAGTTGGCAGCTGTGATCTTTGCGTTAAAGATTTGGAGGCATTATCTATACGGTGAGATGTTCAAGGTATTCACTGACCATCAGAGTTTGAGATATGTGTTCACTCAGAAAGACCTTAACCTCAGGCAGAGGAGATGGATGGAGTATATGAAAGATTATGACTTCACCCTGTCGTATCAGCCGGGCAGGATGAATGTCGTTGCCGATGCCTTGAGCCGAAGGGTCGTGGTCAGTGCGATGTTGTTGAGGGAGTGGAAGCTTTGGGAACAAGTGCCAATAGTGACGTTTAGGCTTAAGGTTCCCAGAGAGCTAGGGTCAGTTGTGCTTGCGAGCTTGACTGCCATGCCAGCCATCCGTCATCAGGTGATAGAGGCTCAGCACGTAGACCCTGAGTTGCCCCAGATTTTGGCTATGGCTGATGTGGAGCTCGGCAAGGACGGAGCGGTGAGATTCTAAGGTAGGTTATACGTCCCGACAGAGGAGCAGATGAGGCGTACGGTGTTGCTAGAGGCTCATGGAAGTAGGTACGTCGTACATCTGGGTACGACGAAGATGTATCAGAACTTGAGGAGGAAGTTCTGGGGGCCTGGCATGAAGCGAGATATTGCTGAGTTTGTGGCCAGGTGCCTGATCTGTCAGTAGGTGAAGGCGGAACATCAGCGACCTGGTGGTACGCTTCAGCCCTTGGTGGTTCCCGCTTAGAAATGGGACCACGTGAGCACTGATTTTATGGTGGGATTGTTGAGGACTCCGAGTGGGCATGATAGCATTTGTTTGCTGGTGGATAGGCTGACGAAGACGTCTCGGTTGTTACCGATCAGAGTCAGCTGGAGTGTGCCCAAGCTGGCATACTTGTACATGGAGAGGATAGTGCCTTTGCATGGGATTCCCATTTCCATTGTGTCAGATCGAGATACACGTTTCACTTCTGGATTCTGGAGGAGTTTCCAGAGAGCTCTAGGCACCGAGTTAGCATTTAGCTCAGCTTATCATCCTCAGTCGGATGGGTAATCGGAGAGAACTATTCAGAAGTTAGAGGACATGTTGAGGTCATGTTGCCTGGAGTGGCAAGGGAGTTGGACTCACCATCTACCATTAGTGGAGTTAGCCTACAAAAATAGCTATCATTCGAGCATTGGTATGGCTCCCTATGAGGCGTTGTACGGGCGACCGTGTCGCACTCCACTTGATTGGTTTAAGGTTGGTGAGCATGTCATAACGGCACTAGAGTTGGTGCAGCAGTGTGTAGATGTGGTGCATTTGGTCCGTCAGAACATGTTGGCGGCGCAGAGTAGGTAGAAGAGCTATGCCGATCGGAGAAGGTAGCCCCTCAGTTTCGTGGTCGGTGATCGAATATTTTTTAGGGTTTCTCCTATGAAGGGGGTGATGCGCTTTGGCCATCGTGGGAAGTTGAGTCCCCGCTATGTTGTCCCTTTTCCCATTGTTGAGCGCATTGGCGAGGTTGCAAATCACTTGAAGTTACCCTCGGACTTAGTTACGGTGCATGATGTGTTCCATGTCTCGATGTTAAGGAAATATATGCCCGATGACTCTCATGTTTTGGAGGATTCTATTTGGCCCGAGGTGACCCCCGATCTGTCTCGTCGGAGTACCCCATCCGTATCGAGGATCGACAATAGCAACACCTGCGGAATAAGGTTATTCCCTTGGTTAAGGTGGTGTGGCAGCGGCACTCTGGCGGTGAGGCGTCTTTGGAGCGTGAGGACGAGATGCGTCAGCAGTTTCCTTATCTATTTGAGTGAGTTCCTCTCCTTTCCCTCATGCTTTGTTTTAAATTTTGAGGATGAAATTTGTTTAAGGGGGGAGGGCTGTAATGCCCCAAATTTTTCAGACATTTTGTGGATCTGAATCCATGGATTTCGGATCACTTTCGGGGGCCCCGGAGTGCGTTTTATGTTTCACACGTGTTTTTCCCTGACAAACCTTCAAAACCCTGTGTAGGGTGAACCGTTGCGTTCTCCTACACAGGGACCGCACGAGCGCGTTGAGCATGTTTCGAGGATCGAGGAAATAATTTTTCCTAATTTTCCTCATTTTTTGCATTTTCTAGATTTTTTATAAAAACCCACCCTTTTTCTTTTTCTTTTCTTCTTCTTTTCTTCCTCCCATTCCAACGGCCGACTCCTCCCCTCTCTTCCTCTCCCGTTCGTGGATGCAGTGGCGACCCTCCCTCCGGCTGCAGACGGCGGTGAGGTGACGGCGCGGCAACGACGGTGGCGACGAGACGATCGTGGAGGTGTGCGGAGCTCGTGGGAAGCTCGTGAGGAACGGGGGTTTCAAGCGAAGTTTTGAAGATCTGCGGTGATCCGCCGCTTTTCGGGCGACCCCGAGATAGGGTGATGGATTCTTAGCTCATTTACTGTCTTCCCCGTGATTTCTTGGCCGAGAGGAGGTCGAGAGGGGTTCATTTGAGCCGGGGAAGGGAAAACCATGCTTTGGGGTTTGAGCGACGGATCTATCATTTTAATGCGTTATTTTGTGGTTTGATGGCATCAAACGATGCCTTGGGGCATGGGGAAGTGCTCCCCCTTTGTTTCCCCTTCACCTAGGGGTGATTGGGGCGTGGAATGGCATTTTTGGGCCATTCTCGTCGTTCTTGGTTTTCCGAATGAAAACGGTTCTTCTAGGAACATTTCTATAAGAGGCGGCCCTAGATGGGCCGTTTTATGAACTGGAGTGTCGGCAGGGTAAGCAGTCACGCGATAGACTGCTGAATCCCAGTGGCGGCCAGGCGGCCGACCACTACCCTCGTGGGGCTAGCGTGACTCCCGAGGTGTTTTGACTGTTGGCTTTCAACCGTTGAACAATTTTGGGGACAGACGGTCATGAGGTGGCCGTTTTAATCCCCTTGACGGTCCCAAGGGTGACCGTCTTAATCCCCAATGGTCATGAGGTGACCGTTTTACCCCTTCTTGCAGTTCCAGGGCGTAGTGGTCCCAAGGAGACCGTTTTAACCCTGAGGCAGCCATGAGTGGACCGCTTCTATTTTGAACGGTCTGTAGGAGACCGTTTTCCTTCTTGTTGAGTGGCGGCCTATAGGGGACTGCCTGGTCTCCTTCTGCAGTCCAGAGCGAACCGCCTCTTCTTTGGGCGGTCCAGCATATGACCATTTTTACCAGGGACGGTCCAGTATGGACCGCCACTTGTGTTCTATCTGACCGGAGTTCATTTCTTACCGATCCTAAGCCCGGGTGAGTGGACCTCGATCCCCATTCTGACCTACAGTCTGATTGATGTTGGGCATCATCTGGGGACTGTGCGTGGGTGTCGTGGGGACCCCGGGATATGACGTAGTTCGGCTGGTGTCACCGTGAGTCGGTGTCGGTAAGAGGAGCTATCCTTGTACTTTGTCTGGTTCAGGCATTATTTTTTGTTGGCTAGAGAGTCTACCCCTTCAGTGACCCTCCACTAGTCGTAGCCTTCGAACACGCGTATGGTCCCACTAGGGAGTTGTGGCGAGGCTACCCGAGAGAGACGGTTTTAGGCTGGTTGGCGTGGGCCTCCCACTGTGGCGGCTCGAGTCCAGGCCGAGAGGAAGAACCATCTAGAGGGCCTGACATAGCGCAGCCAGTCAGTGTGTGCACACGTGGTCGGGGACTTCAGACGCATGCTGACGGGCACGACCCCGACTAGACCCTTGTCAGTGTTACTTGTGTGTGTCTCAGTTTCCGCCTGAGGCGTGTAGGGAGACACAGCGGCGCGGTGTAAGTCATCAGGGGATGTGTCCGACTATGCTTCTAGTGGGCGGTACTCATGTCCTTGTCAGGTAGTGACTCTTGGTTTCCTGCCGCATTGCCTTGGTTCTCATGCCATGTGGTTGGTACTAGACGTAGCTGAGCTTTTCTATTTACTTATTCTTGTTGCTCCCCAATCTACGTCTTGCTAGTTCCCGCTTTAGTTGCCTCCCGCGTAGTTCCTCATGTTGCGAGTAGGGGTCTGAGTGATCCCTACTAAGCCTTTTGTTATGAGGCTCATTCCCTGTGTTTTCCTGTGGTTTCAGGTGAGGCGAGCCTTCTGAGGAGTGCTTCTGAGGCCCCGCGTGGTTCTGCTACCCAGGGTTAGTCGCCGTTGCCAGAGTCGAGGTATGCCCCGTGTAGTTGTACCCTTCTATCACGCCCCGAGATTATGCAGCGGAAACAATCGGGAACGTATACAGTCGGATAGTACGTCTCGAGCAAGCAATATAATCAGAGCGCAAGACAATCACATAAAAGTAATTGCACAAGTAATTTTTTTTCAAACTTCACTTTATTCTATAATAATAATATCAAAGTACATAAGATCCTTGACTCTCAATACTCTTACCTTATCGACTCAAGAAAATAGAAAATTACAATAAGACTTGACTAGACATCTGGTACTATGGCTTCTCTCGATTCATTTGACCTTCAATCACTCTCGGACCTGTTAATTGTATAATCCGAATCCGATTCACTTGTAATTCTTGAAACATTGAGAAAGTAGGTAATGAACACACTTGTCTAGTAGGTATCTTCGTATCAACAAGAAGACAAATTTAAGTAGTTAGCATTTTAGCTCTAGAGAATAAGATAAATCATGCAAATATGCCGAAACATGTATATAACCAAGTAACAAGATACGATCAAGTACGAGATATGAGAATATGATTCATCAATCGAGAAATTAAATTTGGCCTTTTCATGAACAAGAATGTAACTAGAATGTACTTTTCAAAACCATGAAGCCTATGCACTAGAAAGTCATGTAACAAGCAAGAAAGTACTCTTCACTTAGTAGAAAGTACTTCGTAAATTTACGTGGATCTTTACTCGGGTCTCATTGATTTTAACTTATTTATAAAGAAAGTACTCCCAGTGCAATGCGACGCCAGTAGCATCATATCCCATGGTTTACAGTATGTTTCTGACAATCAGCCGAGGGGACTAGCATAGAGCCCTTGAACACAATCAATGCTCGAACTACATCTTCAAGTATAAATCAAGCTACTTCCACGATTATAACAATAATGTGGCCAATAATGTACAAGTTCAACAATAATTCCCTGATAAGGTAACCAAGGCAAGAATGCTTCAATTAAGAACAAGAGATTTCAAGGATGACTTAAATGGACATCATGTTACGGAAGAAATTCGGCAGCATAACGGTACATTCTTTAGGTTTCATAATTCAAGTTTAAACTTGGTTAAACATAATTTAGGCTCCTGATAATCCTAAGATCATCTAGGAACTCAAGATAACCAACCACAAAGGTCAAACCTCGGGTTGGACTAAATCAGGAACCAAGCGGTGTATTACTAGACCGTTTAGCACGCCTGGCGGTCTAGTCTTGGACCGTTTCATAGAATAAAAGCGTCGATGCAGTAAAACTATCTGGTGCGTTAGCGGTCTATCGGATGGCCGTTTGGTATCCATTAGCGGTCTAGTGTAGGGTCGCTTACAGAATCAGACGGTCGTTCATATGGCCGCTAAGGTCCATAGTATATAAAACATTGGTATAGTGCTTTCTAGATAATGGGCTTTAATGGTACAACCAGCTCGGCATCATAGTGGGAATCCCAGGCTCGCGGAGTCTTACGGAGGCCTTGAAATAAGATTTCCTAGTCCGTTGGAAGGAATATCCAATGGAGAGGTTATCAAGTCCAAGATTATGTACTTAGTATGCAAAAAGTGTAACTAATGACAACATACCGGGAGCACAAAATTTACAGAAGAAAGGATTCTTCCTACCTAGCATGTGTCCTTTATGCAAGCAAGGTAGAGATGCCCAAGACCATCTATTCTTCGGATGCTCCTTTTCAGGCTGGGTTTGGAAGTAGACCTTAATAAGATTTGATCTTCATAAGCAGCCGAGCATTGGGTTGTGCCATGAAATTCAGCTGTTGTAAACTCAATTTCAAAAATCTAAATAGCTACTTAAACTTGCAAGAATTCTGCTTTGGATGACTATATGGAAACTCTGGAAAGAAAGATGTGTAAGAATCTTTGAAGATTCACCTACCTCCAAAGAAAAAATTCTCATTCAAATTCTTGAAGATGCAAGAAGCTGCATGCAGTTCTTTGGCCACAAGAAGCTTAATAGAAGGGAAGCATACATTTTCAATAGATTCTTTTTATCCTCTTAATAAACTATGAGTCTACAACCTATGTGGTCTTGAGTTTTGTAGCTCTGCTTGGCAGACTTATGATGTACAGTTCTCTTCTATTTTAATACATACACCTTATCCTTACTTAAAAAAAACATACTGGGATATGTGCCATATACTTAAGAAAATGACTCATGAGGTAGAAGAGTTCATAACAAAATAGTGATCAATTAAAACTAGACAAGTCCTGAACCATTTTAAATATAATTTAGAAAAGTATAGGTTTTGGCATGAATTTAACATAAGTTAAAATAATACCAATGTGCATAAAACATGAAATCTATTATGACGAACAATAAAATTAACTAAGTATATGAAACCAGTGCTCAAATCAGGAATAAAACTTAGTTAACTAGGCTTATCATACATTAATTAGGGCTAATCTGTAATATGTTTCGGATTAACTTAAATACAGAAGTCAGGAACTCAAACGGTCTAGTGAAGGACCGTTTCACTGGGCCAAGCGGTCTATCGTGCGACCGCTAGGGTTTCTGGCGGTCTACAGGAAGATCGTTTCTTCCTATATTACAGAAAACTTAATAAAAATATTAATCTAAGACATATCATGCCTGGAAATCAACATATATCAACTCTATAGTATGATAGAACAAGGATGGGCCAATCAATATGTGTGGGTTTGTGTAATGAACAGCAGAATTTCCTTTTAACTTTAATTAGGGCTAAGAATTATGCATGAAGAGTATACTAGATGCATAGTCTCAAATAAATCAAAAAATTCTCGGTGTACAATGCATGAAATCAATTGAAAATAGAGGGCTTTTATTCCTGACATAAAGTTTAAGCCTTTCATGAGATAACCTACCTTAATTAGTGCTCCTAGACTGCCAATTTCTGACTGGAAGTAAGCCCTAGTTCCACACGTCCTGTGCTAAACCAGCAACTTCACGCCATTGTATCTCAAGGTTCTCTTGACCTAAGGATGCAAAATTTTGAGGGTAAGAAGACGGTATTAAAAGGAATAATTTCTTCTAAAGAACCTCTATCTAATTAACTCGTTTAGGACTTCTATTTTCCTGATCTTCTTGGGTCAATCACACTATTTCTTGAGTTCCTTTCACCGAACCAGCGTCTTTGCAGGCTTTTATCTCCCCGTAGGCTTGATCTCCTTGAATGAAATTCAGAGGGCAGTTAGACCTTAGCATTATGAACATAATATTCTAAAGAACTTACCTTTAATTCTACATCCTTACCTTAGTTCCACGCGAGCCAAAAGTAAGGGTCGCGCTGCTTGGTCCTGGGATCTATTTATAGGTTTAGCTAGGGTTTTGAGGATTAGAACGAACTTAGAGTCCCAATTAGGTATTCAATTCGATCTTCTAGCCTTCTAGACTTATCTAACTAGTAGATAGCATCGATCCTAGATGATTTAGATGGCAAAGTTCCAAGCTTTTCACGTTTCCTTTCACTCACGGAATCTGCAGAGCCTAGCGGTCTAATGCTAGACCGTTTTCCTTGGCTATGCGGTCTCGCGATAGACCGTTTTCCATGTTAGGCGCCAAATTTGAACTATTTCAAACTCTTCCCCCTATTATCCATTTATTTATCCTATTTATCCACTTAAATTCTAAAATTCCAGAAATTAAGCTTTCTAGAATATGGGCCAACTCTTTTGGGCTTGGGTTTTAGGTCCTTTGGGTTCAATTAAACGGGCCCAATCTATTTATTAGTAGAGGGCCTTTACTTAATGAAACTTAATTAATAGTAATTCGTTTAGTAGCTCATTTAAATGTTTAAAAATTCTATTTAAATCTAGAAAATTTCTAGAAAATTCTTGGGCGTTACACCCTCCCCCAATTAAGAGAATTTGATCCTCAAATTCAATACATAGATTTATGGAGAGTGTACTTACATTCAAATATCTCTGGGAATCTTTTGCGCATGGCTTCTTCAGTTTACCACGTTGGTTCATGTGGCCATGCCTTGGTCCATTGGATCTTGACCATAGGAATGGTTTTAATCCGAAGTTGACGTACTTCTCTTTCAATGATCATGACTGGCTTTTGCTCGTATCTCAGATCCTTTTTAATTTCTAGGTTGTCGTAAGTGATGACATGGAATGGATCTGGCACATACTTATTGAGCATTGAGACGTGAAATACATCATAAACTTTAGATAGTTGAGGGGGTAAAGCTATTCGATACGTGACTTCACCCACCCTTTCGAGAATCTCAAAGGGGCCAATGAATCTTGGAGTCAGCTTGCCTTTGATACCAAATCTTCGAATACCTCGACCTGGAGAGACTTTAAGGAATACATGGTCTCCCACTTAAAATTCCAGGTCACGTCTTCGATTATCAGCATATGATTTTTGTCTGTCTTTAGACATCTGGAGTCTTTCCCGAATAAGCTTTATCTTCTCGGAAGTATCCCTAATGATGTCAGGTCTGAGAAATTACTTTTCTCCTACTTCATTCCAGTAAATAGGTGAATGACAGCTTTTACCATACAGGGCCTCAAACGGTGCCATTTGTATGTTAGCCTGATAGCTATTATTGTGGACAAATTCCACTAGAGGTAAATGGTCATGCCAACTTCCTCCAAAGTCAATAGCACAAGCCCTGAGCATATCTTCCACCACATGACTTGTCCTTTCAGTTTGACCATCAGTTTGTGGATGGAACGCAATGCTAAAATTAAGTCGAGTCCCTAATGAATGTTGTAGACCCTTCTAGAATTGTGATGTAAACCGAGAATCTCAATCAGATATAATGGTAACAGGGACACCATGTAATTTGACAATTTCCCTTATGTATAATGCTGCTAGTACATCCACAGACCATCAACTTTTGATCGGTAGAAAATGTGCTGATTTAGTCAATCGGTCTGTGATCACCCATATGCCATCGTGCCCTCCTCTTGTCTTAGGTAAACCCATGATAAAATCCATCCCTATACTTTCCCATTTCCACTCGGGAATATTCAAGGGGTGTAAATTTCCAACCGGCTTTAAATGTTCTACCTTTACTTGCTGACAATTGAGATAGCGAGCTACAGAATCTGCTACTTCTCTCTTCATGTTGGGCCACCTGAAGTTTCTTTTCAAATCTTGATACATCTTGGTTGCACTAGGGTGAATAGCATACCTTGATTTGTGAGCTTCTTCCATGATCAATTTCTTAGTGTCATCATGATTCGGCACACAAATTCGATCCTTAAATAACAGTCTTCCATCATTTGAGATTGAAAATTTCAGTCTCTGATCAATATTATCCTTAATCTCCATCAATGTGGGGTCATTTTCTTGCAATTGGACTATGTCCTTGATCAATGTAGGTTGAGACCTTATATTGGCAATCATAGCTCCTTCTCCTACTCTGTCAATATCAAGATTTAAATGAGAAAAATCTTCAATAAGATAAGTTATACCTTTCCTGTGGCTTGCTAGAGTTGCCATTGGTTTCCTGCTAAGAGCGTCAGCTACCGCATTGGCTTTGCCTGGATGATATTGGATAGTAAAATCGAAGTCTTTGAGATACTCCAACTATCAGCATTGTCGCATATTTAATTCCTTCTGGGTGAAGAGATATTTCAGACTTTTATGATCTGAAAATATGATGAATTTCTCCCCATAAAGGTAATGTTGCCAAATCTTTAACGCGAATATAACCGCAGCTAGTTCTAGATCATGCACAAGGTAATTTTCTTCATGACGCTTTAACTGTCTTGATGAATAGCAAATGACCTTTCCATTTTGCATAAGGACGCATCCTAGGCCAATGCCAGACGCATCCGTATAGACTTCAAAGCCACCACCCTCTGTCGGTAGCGTTAATATAGGTGTAGTGGTAAGATGTTCTTTAAGAGTAAGAAAACTCTTTTCTCAGTCCTTCGACCATATAAAAGGATTTTCCTTTCTTGTGAGTCTAGTCAAAGGAACGACGATCTTTGAGAAATCTTTGATAAATCTCCTGTAATAACCAGCCAGACCTAGAAAACTTCTGACTTCAGACACGGTCGTTGGCCGGCTCCAGTTCTTAATAGCTTCTATTTTAGAAGGGTCGACAGTGATACCTTCTTTTGAAATAATATGGCCAAGGAAAGAGACCTCCTTTAGCCAGAACTCGCACTTACTAAGCTTTGCATATAGTTTGTGCTCTCTTAGCATTTGCAAGACTGTCCTTAAGTGATCTTCATGTTCCTCCTTTTTTTTGGAGTATATAAGAATATCATCTATGAAGACGACTACAAACTGGTCAAGATAAGGCCTGAACATATTATTCATGAGTTGCATAAATGCTGTCGAGACATTAGTTAACCTGAACGGCATTACCACGAATTCATAGTGGCCATATCTGCTCCGAAAAGTAATTTTATGTATGTCTTCATCTTTGATCTTGAGCTGATGATAACCTGACCAGAGGTCTATCTTGGAGAAATATTCTGCTCCTGAAATCCGATCAAAGAGCTCGTTGATACGTGGCAACAGATATTTGTTCTTAATTGTGAGTTGATTCAGTCGCCGGTAGTCGATACATAGCCTGAGGGATCCAACCTTCTTCTTGACAAATAGAACTGACGCACCCAAGGGGATGTGCTAGGTCGAATGAAACCCTTGTCTAATAACTCCTGTAGTTGTTTCTTCAATTTCTTGAGTTCTGTGGGGGACATCATGTCGGGAGCTATTGAAACAGGTGCTGCTCTAGGAAGGGGTTCAATAAAGAAGTTTACTTCTCTTTCGGGCGGTAAACCAGGCAAATCTGATGGAAATACATCGGGAAACTCTTTCACAATGGGAATATCTTCTAAGATGATGTCCTTGGACTCGATAATGATTACGGAAGCAAGAAAAGCTTCACATCCTTGCAAAATAAGTTTGCAAGCATGAAGAGATGAAATAATGGTAGGATGCTTCCTATATTTGATACCAAGGAAAGGAAATCTTGGAAGACCTGATTTTCGGAAAGACATAATCCGGTTGTGACAATTTATATAGGCGCCGTGGTTTACAAGCCAATCTACACCTAAAATGGCATCGTAGCCCTCCATGTCAAGGCATACGAGATTTGTAGGAAGATTATGACCTTCTACCATTGCCTCACTATCAGGGTAGTAGGTTGTAAGTTTGGTTCCAAGACCTAATGGTGTAGTGATTGCTAGGTCCGAAGGTAGAGGAACTGATGAAACGGGTAAGGTTTTCACGAAAGTAGTAGATATAAAGGAATGAGAAGCACCAGTATCAAATAGTACGAATGCAGGAAGGGAATAGATTTGGATAGTACCTTTCATTAGCCCATCATCCTTAGGCGCTTCTACATCTTCCATAATAGCATTGAGACGAGCCTGTCGCTTACGTCCACCACCGGAAGATTGTTCCTTTATAAGGGGACAATCCGGCATGCGGTGCTCCCGGCTGCCACATCGTAAACAAGCGCCGAGACGCTTCCAGCACTTTTCGGTAGAATGACCGAACTTCTCACAAAATGTGCAAGCCGTCATGACTTGCTTTTCTTCTTCTTTAACCTTCTTGTTCTTGTGGTAGCCACTACCACTCCCGTTCCGAGATCTCTTCTTGCTGTCATGGGATTTGTAAGGTTCCGTGATACTAAATTTTCCCTTCTTATCATGCCGATCAGACCTTCGGCTCAGCTCTTCTCCTTTACCTTTTCATTTTTTGACCTTCTCTGAGGTCCTTTCACATAGATGCGCACATTGGACCATCTCCGCATAAGTATGGATATTCTGAGTCCCTAGTTGTGGAATAAAGTCGGGCCTTAAACCATCCATAAATCGGTTGGCTTTCAATAAGTCGATACTAATCAGATGAGGAGCATAAGGCACCATCCTTGAAAACTAGAGTTCATACTCCGCTACTGACATCATGCACTGGCGTAATGAAGCGAACTCCATAGCCTTCCTCTCCTTAACATGTTCGGAGAAGTACTTTGCTCGGAAGAGGGTAAGGAAACCTTCCCAAGTATGTGGTGCATCTTGAGGCGGTGCAGGGATTGACTTCCACTATGTACGAGCATCTTTGTTAAGTTAGAACGTGGCAAGACGAACCTTCTCTTAGTCTGCACATTACATAACTTCAAATATGCGATTCATTTCATCGATCCAATTCTCGGCTTCATCTAGATTAGAGGAACCCGAGAACCGCGGAGGATTTAAGCTCCGAAAATTGTGGTGTAAGTCACCAGCTCTTGCCCCTGCGCCGTCTTGAGCCATATTCTGTAATGCTTGGGTGAGACCCACAACGGTCTGTTGCATACCGTTCCAGTCAACACGATGAGCCATTATGAGTCAGGTACCTAAGAAGAATAACGAATTTGTTATTTCTAATAGAATGAGTGGGGTAAATTTTAGAAATATATCTAATTACTATCTCATCCCGGGTTCTACCCAATTCCTCTCACAGGTTGGGAGTTTCTTTCCTAGTTTCATATGTGTGGGTCCTTAAACCTTGGACTTAACCTATGACATAACTTTTCCCTAGGACTTCTAGTCCTAAGCTCTGATACCACTCTATCTGTCACGCCCTAAGATTATGCAGCGGAAACAACCGGGAACGTATACAGTCGACTAGTACGCCTCGAGCAAGCAATATAATTAGAGCGCAAGACAATCACATAAAAGTAATTGCACAAGTAATTTTTTTACAAACTTCACTTTATTCCATAATAATAATATCAAAGTACATAAGATCCTTGAATCTCAATACTCTTACATTATCGACTCAAGAAAATAGAAAATTACAATAAGACTTGACTAGACATCTGGTAATATGGCTTCTCTCGATTCATTTGACCTTCAATCACTCTCAGATCCGTTACTTGTATAATCCGAATTCGATTCACTTGAACTTTCGGAAACATTGAGAAAATAGGTAATGAGCACACTTTCCCAGTATGTATCTTCGTATCAACATGAAGGCAAATTTAAGTAGTTAGCATTTTAGCTCTAGAGAATAAGATAAATCATGCAAATACGATGAAACACGTATATAACCAAGTAACAAGATACGATCAAGTACGAGATATGAGAATATGATTCATCAATCGGGAAAGTAAATTTGGCCTTTCATGAATAAGAATGTAACTAGATTGTACTTTTCATAACCACGAAGGCTATGCACTAGAAAATCATGTAACAAGCAAGAAAGTACTCTTCACTTAGTAGCAAGTACTTCATGAATTTACGTGGATCTTTACTCCGGTCTCATGGATTTTAACTTATTTATAAAGGAAGTACTCCCAGCGCAATGCGACGCCAGTAGCATCATACCCCATAGTTTACAGTATGTTTCCGACAATCAGCCGAGGGGACTAGCATAGAGCCCTTGAACACAATCAGTGCTCGAACTGCATCTTCAAGTATAAATCAAGCTACTTCCACGATTATAACAATAATGTACAAGTTCAACAATAGTTCCCTGATAAGGTAACCAAGGCAAGAATGCTTCAATTAAGAACAATAGATTTCAAGGATGACTTAAATGGACATGCTACGGAAGAAATTCGACAGCATAACGGTACATTCTTTAGGTTTCATAATTCAAGTTTAAACTTGGTTAAACATAATTTAGGCTCCAGAGAATCCTAAGATCATCTAAGAACTCAAGAAAACAAACCTCAAAGGTCAAACCTCGGGTTAGACTAAATCAGGAACCAAACGGTCTATTACTGGACCGTTTAGCACACCTGGCGGTCTAGTCTTGCACCGTTTCATAGAATAAAAGCTTCGATGCAGTAAAACTATCTGGTGCATTAGCGGTCTATCGGATGGCCGTTTGGTATCCATTAGCGGTCTAGTGCAGGGCCACTTATAGAATCAAATGGTCGATCATATGGCCGCTAAGGTCCATAGTATATAAAACATCGGTATAGTGCTTTCTAGACAATGGGCTTTAATGGTACAACCAGCTCGGCATCCTAGTGGGAATCCCAGGCTCACGGAGTCTTATGGAGACCTTGAAACAAAATTTCCTAGTCTGTTGGAAGGAATATCCAATGGAGAGGTTATCAAGTCCAAGATTGTGTACTTAATGTGCAAAAAGTGTAACTAATGACAACATATCGGGATATGTGCCACGTACTTAAGAAAATGACTCATGAGATAGAAGAGATCATAATAAAATAGTGATCAATTTAAACTAGACAAGTCCTGAACCATTTTAAATATAATTTAGAAAAGTATAGGTTTTGGCATGAATTTAACATAAGTTAAAATAATACCAGTGTGTGTAAAACTTGAATTCTATTATGACGAACAATAAAATTAACTAAGTACATGAAACTAGTGCTCAAATCAAGAATAAAACTTAGTTAACTAGGTTTATCATACATTAATTAAGGCTAATCAGTAATATGTTTTGGATTAACTTAAATACAGAAATCAGAAACTCAAACAGTCTAGTGGAGGACCATTTCACTGGGCCAAGAGGGCTATCGTGCGACCGCTAGGGTTTCTGGCAGTCTACAGGAAGATACTTTCTTCCTATATTACAAAAAACTTAATAACAATATTAATCTAAGACATATCATGTCTGGAAATCAACATATAGCAACTCTATAGCATGATAGAACAAGGATGGGCCAATCAATATGCGTGGGTTTGTGTAATGAACAGCAGAATTTCCTTTTAAATTCAATTAGGGCTAAGAATAATGCATGAAGAGTATACTAGATGCATAGTCTCAAATAAATCAAAAACTTCTCGGTGTACAATGCATGAAATCAATTGAAAATAGAGGGCTTTCATTCCTGACATAAAGTTTAAGCCTTTCATGAGATAACCTACCATAATTAGTGCTCCTAGACTGCCAATTTCTGAATGGAAGTAAGCCCTAGTTCTGCACGTCCTGTGCTAAACCAGCAACTTCACGCCGTTGTATCTCAAGATTCTCTTGACCTAAGGACCCAAAATTTTGAGGGTAAGAAGACGGTACTAAAAGGAATAATTTCTTCTAAAGAACCTCTATCTAATTACCTCGTTTAGGACTTCTATTTTCCTAATCTTCTTGGGTCGGTCACACTATTTCTTGAGTTTCTTTCACCGAACCGGCGTCTTTGCAGGCTTTTATCTCCCCGTAGGCTTGATCTCCTAGAACGAAATTCGGAGGGCAGTTATACCTTAGCATTATGAACATAATATTCTAAAGAACTTACCTTTAATTCTACCTCCTTACCTTAGTTCCACGTGAGCCAAAAGTAAGGGTCGCGCTGCTTGGTCCTGGGATCTATTTATAGGTTTAGCTAGGGTTTTGAGGATTAGAACGAACTTAGAGTCCCAATTAGGGTATTCAATTCGATCTTCTAGCCTTCTAGACTTATCTAACTAGTAGATAGCATCGATCATAGGCGATTTGGATGGCAAAGTTCCAAGCTTTTCATGCCAACTTGCTAGCCTGATAGCTATTATTGTAGGCAAATTCCACTATAGGTAAATGGTCATGCCAACTTCCTCCAAAGTCAATAGCACAAGCCCTGAGCATATCTTCCACCACATGACTTGTCCTTTCAGTTTGACCATCAGTTTGTGGATGGAACGCAGTGCTAAAATTAAGTCGAGTCCCTAATGAATGTTGTAGACCCTTCTAGAATTGTAATGTAAACTGAGAATCTCAATCAGATATAATGGTAACAGGGACACCATGTAATTTGACAATTTCCTTTATGTATAATGCTGCTAGTACATCCACAGACAATCGACTTTTGATCGGTAGAAAATGTGCTGATTTAGTCAATCGGTCTATGATCACCCATATGCCATCGTGCCTTCCTCTTGTCTTAGGTAAATCCATGATGAAATCCATCTCTCCCATTTCAACTCGGGAATATTCAAGGGGTGTAATTTTCCAGCATGCTTTAAATGTTCTGCCTTTACTTGCTGACAAGTGAGACAGCGAGCTACAAAATCTGCTACTTCTCTCTTCATATTGGGCCACCAGAAGTTTCTTTTCAAATCTTGATACATCTTGGTAGCACCAGGGTGAATAGCATACCTTGATTTGTGAGCTTCTTCCATGATCAATTTCTTAGTGTCATCATGATTCGGCACACAAATTCGATCCTTAAATAACAGTCTTCTATCATTTAAGATAGAAAATTCCGGTCTCTGATCAATATTACCTTAATCTCCATCAATGTGGGGTCATTTTCTTACAATTGGACTATGTCCTTGATCAATGTAGGTTGAGACCTTATATTGGCAATCATACCTCCTTCTCCTTCTCTGTCAATATGAAGATTTAAATGAGAAAAATCTTCAATAAGACAAGTTATACCTTTCTTGAGGCTTGCTATAGTTGCCATTGGTTTCCTGCTAAGAGTGTCGCTACCGCATTGGCTTTGCCTAGATGACATTGGATAGTAAAATCGAAGTCTTTGAGATACTCCAACCATCTGTGTTGTCGCATATTTAATTCCTTCTGGGTGAAGAGATATTTCAGACTTTCATGATCTGAAAATATGATGAATTTCTCCCCATAAAGGTAATGTCGTCAAATCTTCAACGTGAATATCACCGCAGCTAGTTCTAGATCATGCACAGGGTAATTTTCTTCATGATGCTTTAACTATCTTGATGAATAGCAAATGACCTTTCCATTTTGCATAAGGTCGCATCCTAGGCCAATGCCAGACGCATCCATATAGACTTCAAAGCCACCACCCTCTGTCGGTAGCGTTAATATAGGTGCAGTGGTAAGGTGTTCTTTAAGAGTAAGAAAACTCTCTTCGCAATCCTTCGACCATATAAAAGGATTTTCCTTTCTTATGAGTCTAGTCAAAAGGAACGGCGATCTTTGAAAAATCTTTGATAAATCTTCTGTAATAACTAGTCAGACCTAGAAAACTTCTGACTTTAGACACGGTCGTTGGCCGGCTCCAGTTCTTAACAGCTTCTATTTTAGAAGGGTCGACAGTGATACCTTCCTTTGAAATAATATGGCCAAGGAAAGAGACCTCCTTTAGCCAGAACTCGCACTTACTAAGCTTTGCATAGAGTTTGTGCTCTCTTAGCATTTGTAAGGCCATCCTTAACTGATCTTCATGTTCCTCTTTTGTTTTGGAGTATATAAGAATATCATCTATGAAGACGACTACAAAGTGGTCAAGATAAGGCCTGAAGACATTATTCATGAGTTGCATAAATGCTGCCGGGGCATTAGTTAACCCGAATGGCATTACCACGAATTCATAGTGGCCATATCTGCTCCGAAAAGTAGTTTTGTGTATGTCTTCTTCTTTGATCTTGAGCTGATGATAACCTGACCTGAGGTCTATCTTGGAGAAATATTCTGCTCCTACCAATCTGATCAAAGAGCTCGTTGATATGCGGCAACGAATATTTGTTCTTAATTGTGAGTTGATTCAGTCGCCGGTAGTCGATACATAGCCTGAGGGATCCATCCTTCTTCTTGACAAATAGAACTAGCGCACCCCAAGGGGATGTGCTAGGTCGAATGAAACCCTTGTCTAATAACTCATGTAGTTGTTTCTTCAATTCCTTGAGTTCTGTGGGGGACATCCTGTAGGGAGCTATTGAAACAGGTGCTGCTCCGAGAATGAGTTCAATAATAAAGTTTACTTTCTTTTCGAGCGGTAAACACGGAAAATATGATGGAAATACATCGAGAAACTCTTTCACAATGGGAATATCTTCTAAGATGATCTCCTTGGACTCGATAACGATTACAGAAGCAAGAAAAGCTTCACATCCTTACGAAATAAGTTTGCAAGCATGAAGAGATGAAATAATGGTAGGATGCTTCCTATATTTGATACCAAGGAAGGAAAATCTTGGAAGACCTGGTTTCCGAAAAGAGATAATCTGGTTGCGACAATTTATATAGGCGTCATGGTCTACAAGCTAATCTACACCTAAAATGGCATCGTAGCCCTCCATGTCAAAGCATACGAGGTTTGCAGGAAGATTATGACCTTCTACCATTACCTCACTATCAGGGTAGTAGGTTGTAAGTTTGGTTTCGGGACCTAATGGTGTAGTGATTGCTAGGTCCGAAGGTAGAGGAACTGATGAAACAGGTAAGGTTTTCGTGAAAGTAGTAGATATAAAGGAATGAGAAGCATCGGTATCAAATAGTACGAATGCAGGATGGGAATAGATTTGGATAGTACCTTCCATTATCCCATCATCCTTGGGCACTTATTCATCTTCCATAATAGCATTGAGACGAGCCTGTCACTTACGTCCACCACCGGAAGATTGTTCCTTCATAAGAGGACAATCCGACATGCGGTGCTCCCGACTGCCACATCGTAAACAAGCGCCGAGACGCTTCCAACACTTTTTGGCCGAATGACCGAACTTCTCGCAAAATGTGCAAGCCGTCATGACTTGCTTTTCTTCTTCTTTAACCTTCTTGTTCTTGTGGTAGCCACTACCACTCCCGTTCCGGGATCTCTTCTTGCTGTCATAGGATTTGTAAGGTTCCGTGATACTAAACTTTCCCTTCTTCTCATTCCGATCAAACCTTCGGCTCGGTTCTTCTCCTTTACCTTTTAATTTTTCGGCCTTATCTAAGGTCCTTTTACATAGATGCGCCCATTGGACCATCTCCGCATAAGTACGGATATTCTGAGTCCCTAGTTGTTGAATAAAGCCGGGCCTCAACCCATCCATAAATCGGTTGGCTTTCAATAAGTCGGTACTAATCAGATGAGGAGCATAAGGCACCAGCCTAGAAAGCTGGAGTTCATACTCCGCTACTGACATCATGCACTGGCGTAATGAAGCAAACTCCATAGCCTTCCTCTTCTTAACATGTTCGGAGAAGTACTTTGCTCGGAAGAGGGTAAGGAAACCTTCCCAAGTACGTGGTGCATCTTGAGGCCATGCAGGGATTGACTTCCACCATGTACGAGCATCTTTGTTAAGTTGGAACGTGGCAAGATGAACCTTCTCTTGATCTGCACATTGCATAACTTCGAATATGCGATTCATTTCATCGATCCAATTCTCGGCTTCATCTGGATTAGAGGATCCCAAGAATCGCAGAGGATTTAAGCTCCAAAAATTACGATGTAAGTCACCAGCTCTTGCCCCTGTGCCAGCTTGAGCCATATTCTGTAATGCTTGGGTGAGACCCGCAACGGTCTGTTGCATACCGTTCTAGTCAATACGATGAGCCATTATGAGTCAGGTACCTGAGAAGAATAACGAATTTGTTATTTCTAATAGAATGAGTGGGGTAAATTTTAGAAATAATTCTAATTACAATCTCATCCCGGGTTCTATCCAATTCCTCTCATAGGTTGGGAGTTCCTTTCCTAGTTTCATAGGTGTGGGTCCTTAAACCTCAGACTTAACATATGACATAACTTTTCCCTAGGACTTCTACTCCTACGCTCTGATACCACTCTAACTGTCACGCCCCGAGATTATGCAGCGGAAACAATCGGGAACGTATACAGTCGGCTAGTACACCTCGAGCAAGCAATATAATTAGAGTGTAAGACAATCACATAAAAGTAATTGCACAAGTAAATTTTTTCCAAACTTCACTTTATTCCATAATAATAATATCAAAGTACACATGATCCTTGAATCTCAATACTCTTACATTATCGACTCAAGAAAATAGAAAATTACAATAAGACTTAACTAGACATCTGGTACTATGGCTTCTCTCAATTCATTTGACCTTCAATCACTCTCGGACCCGTTACTTGTATAATCCGAATCTGATTCACTTGTACTTTCTGAAATATTGAGAAAATGGGTAATGAGCACACTTTCCCAATAGGTATCTTCATATCAACATGAAGGCAAATTTAAGTAGTTAGCATTTTAGCTCTAGAGAATAAGATAAATCTTGCAAATACGACGAAACACGTATATAATAACCAAGTAACAAGATACGATCAAGTACGAGATATGAGAATGTGATTCATCAATCGAGAAAGTAAATTTGGCCTTTCATGAACAAGAATGTAACTAGAATGTACTTTTCATAATCACGAAGGCTATGTACTAGAAATTCATGTAACAAGCAAGAAAGTACTCTTCACTTAGTAGTAAGTACTTCGTGAATTTACGTGGATCTTTACTCAGGTGTTGTGAATTTTCACTTATTTATAAAGAAAGTACTCCCAGCATAATGCGACGCTAGTAGCATCATACCCCATGATTTACAGTATGTTTTCGACAATCAGCCGAGGGGACTAGCATAGAGCCCTTGAACACAATCAGTGCTCGAACTGCATCTTCAAGTATAAATCAAGCTACTTCCACGATTATAACAATAATGTGGCCAATAATGTACAAGTTCAACAATAATTCCCTGATAAGGTAACCAAGGCAAGAATGCTTCAATTAAGAGCAAGAGATTTCAAGGATGACTTAAATGGACATCATGCTACGGAAGAAATTCGGCAGCATAACGGTACATTCTTTAGGTTTCATAATTCAAGTTTAAACTTGTTTAAACATATTTTAGGCTCCAGATAATCCTAAGATCATCTAGAACTCAAGAAAACCAACCTCAAAGGTCAAAGCTCGGGTTAGACTAAATCTGGAACCAAGCGGTCTATTACTGGACCGTTTAGCACACCTGGCAGTCTAGTCTTGGACCGTTTCATAGAATAAAAGCTTCGATGCAGTAAAACTACATGGTGCATTAGCGGTCTATCGGATGGCCGTATGGTATCCATTAGTGGTCTAGTGCAGGGACACTTATAGAATCAAACGGTCGTTCATATGGCCGCTAACGTACAGAGTATATAAAACATCGGTATAGTGCTTTCTAAGCAATGGGCTTTAATGGTACAACCAGCTTGGCGTCCTAGTTGGAATCCCAGGCTCACGGAGTCTTACGGAGGCCTTGAAATAAGATTTCCTAGTCCGTTGGAAGGAATATCCAATGGAGAGGTTATCAATTCCAAGATTGTGTACTTAATGTGTAAAAAGTGTAACTAATGACAACATACTTGGATATGTGCCATGTACTTAAGAAAATGACTCATGAGATAGAAGAGATCATAATAAAATAGTGATCAATTTAAACTAGACAAGTCCTGAACCATTTTAAATATAATTTAGAAAAGTATAGGTTTTGGCATGAATTTAACATAAGTTAAAATAATGCCAATGTGCATAAAACATGAAATCTATTATGACGAACAATAAAATTAACTAAGTATATGAAACCACTGCTCAAATCAAGAATAAAACTTAGTTAACTAGGCTTATCATACATTAATTAGGGCTAATCTGCAATATGTTTCGGATTAACTTAAATACAGAAATCAAAAACTCAAACAGTCTAGTGGAGGACCGTTTCACTGGGCCAAGAGGGCTATCGTGCGACCGCTAGGGTTTCTAGCGGTCTACAGGATGACCGTTTCTTCCTGTATTACAGAAAACTTAATAAAAATATTAATCTAAGACATATCATGCCTGGAAATCAACATATATCAACTCTATAGCATGATAGAACAAGGATAGGCCAATCAATATGCGTGGGTTTGTGTAATGAACAAGAGAATTTCCTTTTAACTTCAATTAGGGCTAAGAATTATGCATGAAGAGTATGCTAGATGCATTGTCTCAAATAAATCATAAAATTCTCGATTTGCAATGTATGAAATCAATTGAAAACAGAGGGCTTTTATTCCTGACATAAAGTTTAAGCCTTTCATGAGATAACCTACCTTAATTAGTGCTCCTAGACTGTCAATTTCTGACTGGAAGTAAGCCCTAGTTCTGCACGTCCTATGCTAAACCAGCAATTTCACACCCTTGTATCTCCATATTCTCTTGACCTAAGGACACAAAATTTTGAGGGTAAGAAGAGGGTACTAAAAGGAACAATTTCTTCTAAAGAACTTCTATCTGATTACCTCGTTTAGGGCTTCTATTTTCCTGATCTTCTTGGGTCGGTCACACTATTTCTTGAGTTTCTTTCACCGAACCAGCGTCTTTGTAGGCCTCTATCTCCCCGTAGGCTTGATCTCCTAGAACGAAATTTGGAGGGCAGTTAGACCTTAGTATTATGAACAAAATATTCTAAAGAACTTACCTTTAATTCTACCTCCTTACCTTAGGTCCACGTGAGCCAAAAGTAAGGGTCGCGATGCATGGTCCTGGGATCTATTTATAGGTTTAGCCAGGGTTTTGAAGATTAGAACAAACTTAGAGTCCCAATTAGGTATTCAATTCAATCTTCTAGCCTTCTAGACTTATCTAACTAGTAGATAGCATCGATCCTAGGCGATTTGGATACCAAAGTTCTAAGATTTTCACGTTTCCTTTCACTCACGGAATCTGCAGAGCCTAGCGGTCTAATGCTAGACCGTTTTCCTTGGCTATGCGGTCTCGCGATAGACCATTTTCCATGTTAGGCGCCGAATTTGAACTGTTTCAAACTCTTCCCCCTATTATCCATTTGTTTATCCTATTTATCCACTTAAATTCTGAAATTCCAGAAATTAAGCTTCTAGAATATGGGCCAACTCTTTTGGGCTTGGGTTTTAGGTCCTTTGGGTTCAATTAAACGGGCCTAATCTATTTATTAGTAGTAGAGGGACTTTAATTAATAGTAATTCATTTAGTAGCTCATTTAAATGTTTAATAATTCTATTTAAATCTAGAAAAATTTTAGAAAATTCTGGGGCGTTGCACCCTCCCCCACTTAAGAGAATTTGGTCCTCAAATTCAATACATGGATTTATGGAGAGTGTACTTACATTCAAATATCTCTGGGAATCTTTTGCGCATGGCTTCTTCAGTTTACCACGTTGGTTCATGTGGCCATGCCTTGGTCCATTGGATCTTGACCTGTAGCAACCCTGATAAATTTAAAAGGAATAAATAAATCAAATTAGATTAAAAGATTTAGTAAATAAATGAAAGAGCTTGGAATAAAAATAATTAAACCCTGATGAAAATAACGCCTCAGATATAGGCGCTACTTTACAAGAAAACGCCTTCACCTAAGGCATGTTTTGAGAAAGGACGCCCACACATCAAGGCGTCAAATTTCAAACGACCAAAATAAATAAAAAGGGCAAGTTAGCGTAACGTCCTTTGAGTGGACGCGTTTCAACAAGTAACGACGCTTGACAAGGCATCAATTCAAAATTCGACGCCCTTACTTAGGACGCTAATTCAGTTTGAGTTTCGTTCGACCCAGGAGTCTATCCAGGGTAAGTTGATAACTATGAGAAAGAGTTCGAATGTAGTAATAACTCTAATATGGAAGTATTACTTCCCATCAAACACTAACTCTATTAGGATTCTAGAAATCCTATAAATAACCTACTGCTTGAACCGAGAACGCTATTTGGCGTTCGGACTCTTCTAAGGTACGTAAAGAACAGCATGTTCTTTTTCTTTACTCTGTCTATCGAATTTGTGAAGAATACTGATGATTCTTCATCTACTTCTGATTACAGGTTGAAAGCTTCTGTCTTCCGAAGAACAAGTAAGTTCTTCCCCTCGCTTTCGGTTACGTATAAGAAGATTTTAATATCTTCTTCTTCGTTTCTTCTGCCTCTACAGGTTGCCTGTAGAAGTGAAACCGATCGATTGAAGAATTGTGGGTTCTTCATCTGCAACCTCTTACTACCCTTGCTACTGCTATTAAGATCGAAAGCTTCAAAAGACTCTGTTTATAAAACAGAGTATCGTTCTTTCTTCACAGAACCTGCGTCCGTTCAAATCAACTATAAGGTAGGTTTTCTCAAGCACTGTAGCCCAAATCACCATAATAGCTATGTTAAACCATATATATTAATTCATGCATATAGTTTTCGAGAGTTTTGAATGTTTCTATTGTTGGAAAGAAACGCCCTTTCCAAGGGCGCTAATTTTATACGCGACCCAGACTAGGGCGCTATTTAAATAAACGACCCTGACAAGGTCGTCAATTCAAAAGATTTGACGCCCTGTACACAGACGTCAATTTAATTACCTGATAATTACCCATGTTAATTAGTCCAATATTCACTTAAACATGATTCTAAATCAGTGCATGATCATTAATCCTGATATTATCCTGTCATGACCATATCTCGTTTTCTGGAAATTTCAATACTTGAAAAATTGTAAATTCTTGAAATACACGACCCTGTATAGGTCGTCTCTCACTTGACTAACGCCCCTGTTCAGGGCGTGAATTGAAAAGTAACGCCCCTGTACAGGGCGTGTTTTTGATAAATTACTGAAAATATATATTCTGCAAAAATAGAAGTAAAGAATGAACGACCATTGTATACGTCGTCAACTTGTAATTAAACGCCCCTTACCAGGGCGCGTTTTTGGTAAAATACTGAAATATTGAAATCTTGCAAAAATGTAAAATAGATAAACGCCCTTACTGAAGGCGTTAATTACTTGAGTAGTGACTTTACTTAAGTCGTTATTTTCCTGTAAAAATGTTTTTACCCTGTTTCTGATAACCGATGGTTTCAGTATATCTATATATATGTATATCGGCACTATATCTCCACTCCGTGAGTATAGTCCCACGTTTCATGATGTTTTATCGATCACCCTTAATTCTCATTGACATACAAGCTCTCCATTGGACATTCCGTTCCTTTGGACTAGCGAGTTAGTCATAGAGACCTCCGTAAGACTCCTCGAGCCTTGGATTCCCTCAAGGCCGACTGAGCTGGTTGTACGCTAAAAACCCATTACACTATTGAATGCCATGTCACTCTAAAGAAACATGGTATACCGGCCCTTATGATATGCAAAAAGTATATCATGAGAATTCTTAATGGGATGATGATATCATGCCATTTGTTGATGTTCTTGTAGACCTCAATTCTATAATAAGAATGAGGGTATCTTACCTTTGATGTACTGTTCATGTGGACCTCAATTCTATATAAAGAATGTCCATACTTGTTTGTCATGGTACCCGAGTTAAGGGAACCTAATTCCACCTAGTTTCATCGTTCATCGTGATTGTACCGTTGTTATCGCCTATCTATGTCCAATGTCGTATTTTTGGACTCCATTCTCTCAAAGTTATCCTACGTGTCTACAAGCTTAAATTGTTGAAATTCCATATTGGCTATATATATATACAAGAGTGGATGTCAAATATACATGATAAATGCCTGCGCATATAGGGCCCGATCTGGTCCTGGGAGGAGCACCCGAAAGTACTTGTGCCCATGGGAGTTGAATGATAAGGTATCTGGCATTATACCGAGTGCATGACTAGCTTGATTGGACATTCCACACAAATCTTGTACTTGACTCGTACTTGACATGACATGAATTGCGTGACCCGAGAAAGGGTAATTACTTGCTTGCTTGATACATGATAGCCAAAGTTCTTGACATGACTTGCTAAAAAGTACTTGCTTGAATATCTTGTTATCTTTTCTTGAAAGCTCATGACTAGTTCATCTTGCTGTCTTATTGATAAATTCTCTCTCTATCTTGTCGTTTTATACGAGCATGCATAGCTACAGTACATACATGAAAGATGTAATTATTTAAACCCCTTGCTAGCGCTTGAGATATAATTTCCTACTGAGCGTTCGCTCACTCCGTGTGTTCCCTACTTTTCAGGTAATTCCGACGACGAGGGAAGTCAATCGGATGGGAATGGTCAAGAGTGAAAGAGATAGAACTTCTCCAAGTGTCATCTAGTCTTTTTCCTATTTTCTTGAGTCAACTATGTACTTTTCCTTTTTAATTGAATAGAGTATTGGATTTGTAATAGTCTATCCATTATGAAATAAAGGATTGGGTTATCTTTCTATTTTGCGCATCTCTGTTTTGGTGTCGAATACACTACTACTCTGATTGACATGATTGATATAAACTCGTCGCGCATATCCGAGTATCTTCCGCGCTCGGGGCGTGACAGTTTTTGTGGTATCAGAGCCTAGGGTATTCAATTCCTAGGAAAACCCAAGTCCAAGGATATGTTCAAACCTTTAACCAGTGAGATTGGGTAGAACCAAGGGTTAAAGTTAACATAGAATGCTAGTCTTTAAGATACAAATCACGTATTAATCTAGTTATTATAATTGTAGGATAATGGCTGCCGAACGTGCTCAATGGCGCAACATGCAGCGTACACTGCAAGGCATGACTCAAGTGCTGCAACAAGTAACACTAGGAGGTGGACAACGAGCAGGAAGTCTCCACCAGACTTTCAAGAACATGAACCCGCCCAAGTTCACGGGTTCTACTGATCCAGATGACGCTGAACACTGGATTAGGGAAACAGAATGAATATTCCGTGTTATGCAATGCACGGATCAAGATAAGGTCTTATTAGCTACTTTTCAGTTAGAAAGGGATGCTAGATGCTGGTGGGAATCAATAGAGGCTACTATAAATCAAGATCAGGTTTCGTGGGAGGAATTCGTTGAACACTTCAACGCAAAATATTTCTCGGACCGAGTTCAGGAAAAGAAGGCTGCAGAATTTGCTGCATTAAAGCAACGATCTTGTCAGTGGCCGAGTATGAGGCCCAATTCTCTAGATTGTCTCGGTATGCCAAGCATCTAGTTAGCACCGAGAAAATGAAAGCTAGGAGGTTTCTTAATGGGCTCAGGCCCCAAGCTATTACTCAACTGGCGCCGATGGACATTCAAGTCTACTCGGAGATAGTACGCCGAGCTCAACTATTAGAAGATGCCACGGAACTGTCTGATAGGATTCGTGGTAAGGATAAGAAGGAACAAGTTACAGGTTCGGGTTCCTTTAAACCCAACTTCAAGAAAAGGCCTAGCAATGGAGGAGCATCCTCACAAGACCAAAAGTTCAAGAAGACCAAGCCCTTCTCTATCACCACTACCTCTCCAAATACAGTGTGCAAACATTGTGATAAAGCGGGTCATAGAGCAGAAGAATGCTGGAGGAAACTAGGAGCATGTCTCCGTTGTGGGAGTCGTGAGCATCGGATTCCCGATTGCCCATTACTTAACAATCAAGCCGATGTCGGGAAACGCCCAGTAACCAAGAATGCTCGTCTTCATGCAATCAAGGAGACCGAGCAAGAAGAAGAAGGCGGCTTAGTGGAAGGTACATTGAAAGTTTGTTCCAGGAATGCATATGTCTTAATTGATACTGGTGCATCGCATTCTATTGTTTCTAAGAAGTTTGCTGACCCATTACCCCTAGAACCGGAATGGATAAAGTTAGTTTTGTCTACTCCTCTGGATGATGAGACTGATATTACACATCATTACCAAAACTGCGAAGTATTGGTTCAGGGTAGAAATCTCCCTATTGATCTCATATGTTTAGATCTGAAAGAGTATGATGTTATACTAGGGGCAGATTGGTTATCCAAGTATCAGGCAACGGTTGATTGCCGCAATAGTAAGGTTACATTCAAGGAATTTCCAGAACTAATCTTGACTAGCCCCAAGGGTCGGAGCAGATCCCCTCTTATTTCAGCTCTCCGAGCTAGCAAGCTCATCAGGAAAGGATGTACATCTTTCCTTGCCTTTGTCACAGTTAAAGAAGCTAAGGAAGCTAAGCTAGAAGACATTCCAGTGGTACAAGAATTTCCGGACGTGTTTCCGGAAGATTTGCCGGGATTACCCCCGCAAAGAGAAGTGGCCTTCACCATTGACTTAGTCCCTGGTGCTGGTCCGATTTCAAAGGCACCTTATAGGATGTCACCTGCTGAACTCAAGGAGTTAAAGGAGCAATTGATGGAACTCATTAAGAAAGGATTCATTAGACCAAGTACTTCCCCGTGGGGAGCGCCTGTATTATTTGTAAAGAAGAAAGACGGATCCATGAGGTTATGCGTCGACTATCGACAATTGAATCATCTCACTATCAAGAACAAGTATCCACTGCCGAGAATCGATGAATTGTTTGATCAAATTTCAGGATCCATGTACTTTTCCAAAATTGATCTTAGGTCCGGATATCACCAACTAAGAATCAAGGACGAGGATATTCATAAAACCGCATTCAGAAGCAGGTATGGCCATTATGAATTTGTTGTTATGCCTTTCGGACTAACGAATGCCCCTGCTGCCTTTATGCAGTTAATGAATAGTATATTCAGGCCTTATTTAGATCAATTCGTGGTGGTCTTTATTGATGATATATTGATTTATTCCAAGACCAAGGAAGAGCATGAGGAACATTTGAGGATTGCATTACAAATATTGAGGACAAACCAATTATATGCAAAACTTAGCAAGTGTGAATTCTGGCTTGAAGAAGTGACTTTTCTCGGACATGTTATATCAAAGGATGGCTTGTCTGTAGACCCATCAAAGGTTGAAGCTGTAAGGAACTGGGAAAGACCGACCAATGCTAGCGAGATCCGAAGTTTCTTAGGTCTTGCCGGCTATTACAGGCGATTCATCAAGGATTTCTCAAAAATCGCCGTGCCACTTACGAGGTTAACTCGCAAGGAGATCCGTTATGAATGGGATGAGGAATGTGAAAGAAGCTTCCAAACTCTCAAGGATCATCTTACTACAGCTCCTATCTTAGCATTGCCAATTGAAGGAGAAAAGTTCGAGGTATACACTGATGCTTCTGGCATTGGCCTCGGGTGTGTTCTAATGCAACAAGGGAAGGTTATAGCCTACTCTTCTCGTCAATTAAAGAAGCATGAAGAGAACTACCCCGTCCATGACTTAGAATTGGCCGCGGTAGTATTTGCACTCAAAATATGGAGACATTATCTTTATGGAGTACAGTTTACTGTATACTCCGATCACAAGAGTCTCAAATATCTTTTCTCACAGAAGGAACTAAATATGAGGCAAAGACGATGGCTGGAATATCTCAAGGACTTCGACTTCAATATACAATATCATCCCGGAAAGGGTAATCATGTAGCAGATGCCCTTAGTCGAAAGCCGAGAGCACTGTTAGCCAATTGTCTGATTCAAGAATGGAAATTGCTGGAACAATTCTCTGAACTCAATATAAGCATGGACACGGACCCTAGATGTGTCACATTATCTCATGTAAGCATACAGTCAGATTTATTGTCTGAAATACAAGCACTTCAGAATGATGATCCTACATTAGTAGAAATCAAGGGCAGATTAGAAGGACAATCGGATTTCCAATTAGCTTCTGATGGAAGATTAATGTTCAAGAATAGAACTTGTATACCGGACTGCCCAGAATTGAAGAAGAAGGTCTTAGATGAAGCTCATAGGTCAAGGTATACGATTCATCCTGGATCTACCAAAATGTACCAAGATGTAAAAAGAAATTTTTGGTGGCCCAACATGAAAAGAGAAATAGCGGACTACGTATCACGCTGTCTCACGTGCCAACAAGTCAAGGCGGAACACCAAAAGCCTGCTGGAAAACTACATCCTCTAGATATCCCTAAATGGAAGTGGGAGGATATTGGTATGGATTTCATCATGGGTTTATCTAAATCAAAAAGAGGACATGATGGAATATGGGTTATCATTGACCGATTGACTAAATCAGCGCATTTCTTGCCAATCAAGAGTCGATGGTCAGTTGATGTCTTAGCTGCACTATACATCAAGGAAATAGTCAGATTACATGGTATTCCTGTTTCAATCGTGTCTGACAGAGATCCCCGTTTTACTTCTCATTTTTGGAAAGGACTACAACATTCGTTGGGAACGAGACTTAACTTTAGCACAGCCTTTCATCCTCAAACGGATGGTCAGACCGAGAGAACTAATCAGGTAGTCGAAGATATGCTAAGAGCTTGCATACTGATTTTGATGGAAACTGGCATGATCACTTGCCTCTGGTCGAATTTGCATACAATAATAGCTACCAGGCAAGTATACAACTGGCACCTTTTGAAGCCTTATACGGAAGGAGTTGCCGATCACCCTTATGCTGGACGAAGTTGGAGAGAAACAACTGTTAGGTCCAGACATGGTAAGGGACACTACCGAGAAGATACAATTGATCAAAGAAAGACTGCAAGTTGCTCAGTCTAGACAAAAGGCTTATGCTGACACAAGAAGGAGAGATCTTGAATTCCATGTTGGAGATCATGTATTTCTCAAGATATCGCCTGGACGTGGAATACGAGATTTGGTGTTAAGGGCAAGCTTACACCAAGATTATCGGACCTTTTGAGATACTAGAAAGAGTTGGCGAGGTTGCTTATCGCATCGCATTGCCTCCTCAACTGTCCGAGATACATAATGTGTTCCACATATCCATGTTGAAGAAGTATGTACACGATCCATCACATATTATCGAACATGGAGACCTAGTAATCCAGAAGGATCTCACATATGAGCAGAAGCCTATGAAGATCTTAGATCGAGAAGTACGTACCCTAAGGAATAAGGTTATTCCCATGCTAAAAGTACAATGGAATAAGAATTCAGAACATGAAGCTACATGGGAGACCGAGGAATCTATGAGGAAACAATTTCCAGATTTATTTTAGAAGGTACATACTCTACACTCTCCAAATGTAAATATATGATATGGAATTTGGGGACCAAATTCTTTTTAAGTGGGGGAGGGTGTAGCAACCCTGATAAATTTAAAAGGAATAAATAAATCAAATTAGATTAAAAGATTTAGTAAATAAACGAAAGAGCTTGGAATAAAAATAATTAAACCCTGATGAAAATAACGCCTCAGATATATGCGCTACTTTACAAGAAAACGCCTTCACCTAAGGCGTGTTTTGAGAAAGGACGCCCACACGTCAAGGCGTCAAATTTCAAACGACCAAAATAAATAAAAAGGGCAAGTTAGCGTAACGTCCTTTGAGTGGACGCGTTTCAACAAGTAACGACGCTTGACAAGGCGTCAATTCAAAATTCGACGCCCTTACTTAGGACGCTAATTCAGTTTGAGTTTCGTTCGACCCAGGAGTCTATCCAGGGTAAGTTGATAACTATGAGAAAGAGTTCGAATGTAGTAATAACTCTAATATGGAAGTATTACTTCCCATCAAACACTAACTCTATTAGGATTCTAGAAATCCTATAAATAACCTACTGCTTGAACCGAGAACGCTATTTGGCGTTCGGACTCTTCTAAGGTACGTAAAGAATAGCATGTTCTTTTTCTTTACTCTGTCTATCGAATTTGTGAAGAATACTGATGATTCTTCATCTACTTCTGATTACAGGTTGAAAGCTTCTGTCTTCCGAAGAACAAGTAAGTTCTTCCCCTCGCTTTCGGTTACGTATAAGAAGATTTTAATATCTTCTTCTTCGTTTCTTCTGCCTCTACAGGTTGCCTGTAGAAGTGAAACCGATCGATTGAAGAATTGTGGGTTCTTCATCTGCAACCTCTTACTACCCTTGCTGCTGCTATTAAGATCGAAAGCTTCAAAAGACTCTGTTTATAAAACAGAGTATCGTTCTTTCTTCACAGAACCTGCATTCGTTCAAATCAACTATAAGGTAGGTTTTCTCAAGCACTGTAGCCCAAATCACCATAATAGCTATGTTAAACCATATATATTAATTCATGCATATAGTTTTCGAGAGTCTTGACTGTTTCTATTGTTGGAAAGAAACGCCCTTTCCAAGGGCGCTAATTTTATACGCGACCCAGACTAGGGCGCTATTTAAATAAACGACCCTGACAAGGTCGTCAATTCAAAAGATTTGACGCCCTGTACACAGACGTCAATTTAATTAACTGTTAATTACCCATGTTAATTAGTCCATATTCACTTAATACTGATTCTAAATCAGTGCATGATCATTAATCCTGATATTTTCCTGTCATGACCATATCTCATTTTCTGGAAATTTCAATACTTGAAAAATTATAAATTCTTGAACTACACGACCCTGTATAGGTCGTCTCTCACTTGACTAACGCCCCTGTTCAGGGCGTGAATTGAAAATTAACGCCCCTGTCCAGGGCGTGTTTTTGATAAATTGCTGAAAATATATATACTACAAAAATAGAAGTAAAGAATGAACGACCACTGTATACGTCGTCAACTTGTAAATAAACGCCTCTTACCAGGGCGCGTTTATGGTAAAATACTGAAATATTGAAATCTTGCAAAAATGTAAAATAGATAAACGCCCTTACTGAAGGCGTTAATTACTTGAGTAGTGACTTTACTTAAGTCGTTATTTTCCTGTAAAAATATTTTTACCTGTTTCTGATAACCGATGGTTTCAGTATATCTATATATATATGTATATCGGCACTATATCTCCACTCCGTGAGTATAGTCTCACGTTTCATGATGTTTTATCGATCACCCTTAATTCTCATTGACATACAAGCTCTCCATTGGACATTCCGTTCCTTTGGACTAGCGAGTTAGTCATAGAGACCTCCGTAAGACTCCTCGAGCCTTGGATTCCCTCAAGGCCGACTGAGCTGGTTGTACCCTAAAAGCCCATTACACTATTGAATGCCATGTCACTCTAAAGAAACATGGTATACCGGCCCTTATGATATGCAAAAAGTATATCATGAGAATTCTTAATGGGATGATGATATCATGCCATTTGTTGATGTTCTTGTAGACCTCAATTCTATAATAAGAATGAGGGTATCTTACCTTTGATGTACTGTTCATGTGGACCTCAATTCTATATAAAAGAATGTCCATACTTGTTTGTCATGGTACCCGAGTTAAGGGAACCTAATTCCACCTAGTTTCATCGTTCATCGTGATTGTACCGTTATTATCGCCTATCTATGTCCAATTGTCATATTTTTGGACTCCATTATCTCAAAGTTATCCTACGTGTCTACAAGCTTAAATTGTTGAAATTCTATATTGGCTATATATATATACAAGAGTGGATGTCAAATATACATGATAAATGCCTGCGCATATAGGGCCCGATCTGGTCCTGGGAGGAGCACCCGAAAGTACTTGTGCCCATGGGAGTTGAATGATAAGGTATCTGGCATTATACCGAGTGCATGACTAGCTTGATTGGACATTCCACACAAATCTTGTACTTGACTCGTGCTTGACATGACATGAATTGCGTGACCCGAGAAAGGGTAATTACTTGCTTGCTTGATACATGATAGCCAAAGTTCTTGACATGACTTGCTAAAAAGTACTTGCTTGAATATCTTGTTATCTTTTCTTGAAAGCTCATGACTAGTTCATCTTGCTGTCTTATTGATAAATTCTCTCTCTATCTTGTCGTTTTATACGAGCATGCATAGCTACAGTACATACATGAAAGATGTAATTATTTAAACCCCTTGCTAGCGCTTGAGATATAATTTCCTACTGAGCGTTCGCTCACTCCGTGTGTTCCCTACTTTTCAGGTAATTCCGACGACGAGGGAAGTCAATCGGATGGGAATGGTCAAGAGTGAAAGAGATAGAACTTCTCCAAGTGTCATCTAGTCTTTTTCCTATTTTCTTGAGTCAACTATGTACTTTTCCTTTTTAATTGAATAGAGTATTGGATTTGTAATAGTCTATCCATTATGAAATAAAGGATTGGGTTATCTTTCTATTTTGCGCATCTCTGTTTTGGTGTCGAATACACTACTACTCTGATTGACATGATTGATATAAACTCGTCGCGCATATCTGAGTATCTTCCGCGCTCGGGGCGTGACATGACCATAGGAATGATTTTATTCCGAAGTTGACGTCCATCTCTTTCAATGATCTTGATTGACTTTTGCTCGTATGTCTGATCCTTTTTAATTTCCAGGTTGTCGTAAGTGATGACATGGAATGGATCAGGCACATACTTCTTGAGCATTGAGACGTGAAATACATCATCAACTTCAGATAGTTGACAGGGTAAAGCTACTCGATATGCGACTTCACCCACCCTTTCGAGAATCTCAAAGGGGCCAATGAATCTTGGAGTCAGCTTGCCTTTGATACCAAATCTTCGAATACCTCGACCTGGAGAGACTTTATGGAATACATAGTATGTCACTTGATATTCCAGGTCGCGTCTTCGATTATCAACATATGATTTTTGTCTGTCGTAAGACATCTGGAGTCTTTCCCGAATAAGCTTTATCTTCTCGGTAGTATCCCTAACGATGTCGGGACCGAGAAATTACCTTTCTCCTACTTCATTCCAACAAATAGGAGAACGATAGCTTCAACCATACAGGGCCTCAAACGGTGCCATTTGTATGCTAGCCTGATAGCTATTATTGTAGGCAAATTCCACTAGAGGTAAATGGTCATGCCAACTTCCTCCAAAGTCAATAGCACAAGCCCTGAGCATATCTTCCACCACCTGATTTGTCCTTTTAGTTTGACCATTAGTTTGTGGATGGAACGCAGTGCTAAAATTAAGTCGGGTCCCAAATGAATGTTGTAGACCCTTCTAGAATTTTCACGTAAATCGAGAATCTCGGTCAGATATAATAGTAACAGGGACACCATGTAATTTGACAATTTCCCTTATGTATAATGCTGCTAGTACATCAACAGACTATCGACTTTTGATCGGTATGAAATGTACTGATTTAGTCAATCGGTCTATGATCACCCATATGCCATCCTGCCCTCCTCTTGTCTTAGGTAAACCCATGATGAAATCTATCCCTCCCATTTCCACTCGGGAATATTCAAGGGGTGTAATTTTCTAGCATGCTTTAAATGTTCTGCCTTTACTTGCTGACAAGTGAGACAGCGAGCTACAAAATATGCTACTTCTCTCTTCATATTGGGCCACCAAAAGTTTCTTTTCAAATCTTGATACATCTTGGTAGCACCAGGGTGAATAGCATACCTTGATTTGTGAGCTTCTTCCATGATCAATTTCTTAGTGTCATCATGATCCGGCACACAAATTCGATCCTTAAATAACAGTCTTCTATCATTTGAGATAGAAAATTCCGGTCTCTGATCAATATTACCCTTAATCTCCATCAATGTGGGGTCATTTTCTTACAATTGGACTATATCCTTGATCAATGTAGGTTGAGACCTTATATTGGCAATCATACCTCCTTCTCCTTCTCTGTCAATATGAAGATTTAAATGAGAAAAATCTTCAATAAGACAAGTTATACCTTTCCTAAGGCTTGCTAGAGTTGCCATTGGTTTCCTGCTTAGAGCGTCAGCTATTGCATTGGCTTTACCTAGATGATACTGGATAGTAAAATTGAAGTCTTTGAGATACTCCAACCATCTGCGTTGTCGCATATTTAATTCTTTCTGGGTGAAGAGATATTTCAGACTTTTATGATCTGAAAATATGATGAATTTCTCCCCATAAAGGTAATGTCGCCAAATCTTCAACGCGAATATAACCGCAGCTAGTTCCAGATCATGCACATGGTAATTTTCTTCATGACGCTTTAACTGTCTTGATGAATAGCAAATGACCTTTCCATTTTGCATAAGGACGCATCCTAGGCCAATGCCAGACGCATCCGTATAGACTTCAAAGCCACCACCCTCTGTCGGTAGAGTTAATATAGGTCCAGTGGTAAGGTGTTCTTTAAGAGTAAGAAAACTCTATTCGCGGTCCTTCGACCATATAAAAGGATTTTCCTTTCTTGTGAGTCTAGTCAAAGGAACGGCGATCTTTGAGAAATCTTTGATAAATCTCCTGTAATAACCAGCCAGACCTAGAAAACTTCTGACTGCAGACACGATCGTTGGCCTGCTCCAGTTCTTAACAGCTTCTATTTTAGAAGGGTCGATAGTGATACCTTCCTTTGAAATAATATGGCCAAGGAAAGAGACCGCCTTTAGCCAGAACTCGCACTTACTAAGCTTTGCATAGAATTTGTGCTCTCTTAGCATTTGCAAGGCTATCCTTAAGTGCTCTTCATGTTCCTCCTTTGTTTTGGAGTATATAAGAATATCATCTATGAAGACAACTACAAACTGGTCAAGATAAGGCCTGATGACATTATTCTGAAGTAGAGGCGTATACGAGAGAAGCTGATTAGAAGAGGAGAAAAGAGCTGAAGAGCAAGAGAGTTCTAGAGATCGAGAGAGAAGAGTCTGAGAAGAGTTCGAGAGTGAAAGAGTCTATTGCAGAAGAGTAAGAAGAAAATAGAGTGCCGTAAGTTTGTCTGAGGGAGAGAAGTGAGATTAAGCAGAAGAGTATTGTCCTGACTTCTGGATCAGATCCAGTGTCAGATCGCTCCAGTGGAGCTACAGTTTATTCTGTCTATTATTATTTTTCATTGCCTCTTTAGTTTTCTCTTTGAAATTACTGTAAGCTGTGTATCAGTGGAGCAAGCTGTGGTGCTCAGCGGCGAGGTGTGATCCTCGGATAGCAAGCTGTGTTACTCAGCGGGAAAGTAAGCTGTGAAGCTCAGCTATTTGTAGAGATTTCATCCCCAACGCTATGGATCAGCGGAGTTCAAGATGTTTGGCAGTGGAAGCCTTACTCAGTTGAGTAAGGGGTGGATGTAGTTCTCAAGCTCCAGATCAAACCACCTTAAAAATTGATCTATCTTCTGTGTGATTTCACATCTCTCTTCACTGCAACTAGATGAATGCCTAGGATCGTCTACTGCAAGTCGTTAATGCTTTCAATATATTCATCTGTTGCTTACGTTCGAGTACCCAACCTGGTTGTTTGAATGTCTTTTGAATTGTCTGTGCTAATTCATCATAAGTTGACATTGTCTTGAATTGTTCAATAGATTTACCATCTTATATCTGATCTGTGATTTGTAAATCAGTTGTATATAAAAATGGCTCAGTCAGAAGGATAGATTACGTCTATCTAGAAAATTGACCTTTGCGTGATGAGATTTTCTAAATCAAACTTCCACCATGTACTATACTAAGTTGATTGATATATTTGTTTTGAAGTTTTCAGTGATTGATAGCTATTCCATATCAGATTCTCTTGTTGTTAATTCAAACTATTTTTAGTGATTTTGTTCAAAGTAGTTTATTTTAATTCCACATTGTTATTAACTATTGTACAATTTAAAATTGGGGTAGATCTATTCACCCCCCCTCTAGATCACCCGTTCATCCATTCACACATCACGTGGTATCAGAGAAGGTTATTGTTTCATCAGATCCAACGATCCACAGTAGATCCTGCAGTCTCTTTGGTGCATTTCTGAGCATGCTTAGTTTGTTGCATTGAATTCTTTGTTGATTTGTCTTAATGGCTCACCCACCGGTTTTTGATGGACCCAATTTTAATTCATGGTTTAGCAGCATGCGTAGCTATGTTAAACTGACCGATCTTGATCTATGGAAAATTATCACTCATGCTCCACACAGATTACCGAAGGACAGGTCTAAGTGGACAAACATACATAGATCTAGGAATTCTGAAAATCTTAGAGCAATAGGTTTAATGAAGGCAGCTACTAACAAGGCATTCCATTCTTGTTTTTACAATTGCAGGTCTGTAAAAGAGATACTAGATAGACTGAAGACCGCCAATAAAGGAAATGAAGACAGATGCATGATGGCAGATAAAGACAATCACAACAGTGATCAAAGTGAAGATAAGTCAGATAATCAGGTAAATCCTTTTGATAGTTTTTCTCTAGATGTTGGTAGGATGCATGCTAGAAATTTTCATGCTAGGAAACATCCTACTGTTCAGAACAAGAAAGTTCCTTGCTGTTGGTGTGGTAAGGTAGGCCATATAGTTGCCCACTGTTGGCATGCCCAAGAGAGAGATGGTCACTTCAATTCTGTCAAATCCCATGCAAACCATAATGTTGTTGGTAAGAATAAATTTGTGTTTAAAATAAAAACTCTTGCATGCTTTGAATGTGGAAAACCATATCACAAAGCTATCGATTGTTGGCTGGCTGGTAATAAAAGATGAAAATTTCATGTAAATAACAGAAACATTCATGCTCATGCACATAAGTTTCATGCTAATGCTAATGTGCACAAAAAGAACCCAAAGTCTGTTATATCATGTCATTATTATGGATAGTTTAGGCATTCTATGTCTAGCTGTTATTTGATGAAATTTGATGACATACAAGCTCAGAAAATGTGGAGAGCACCCTTGAGAGGTGCCACTGACACTTCAGGACCCAAGAATTCTTGGGTACCTAAAAATGCAAACTAAGATTTGTGGTTTGCAAGTGTGCCTTGGGGCTGAGGAATAAAAGGGGTTCAATAAGCCAAGGCACCCGAGAATGATAAAATCCCATCTCTGCTTTTTACTGGTTTGATCATGTGAATTCCCAATAATATTTTTCAGATAGCTGCATATCATGCTTGATTTGTCAGTTAAAATCTAGTGCATATAGGTTCGTATCTGCATTTGATATTTGCATTGTTTATCATGAGTTTCTTCATGCATATGTTGAGTTATATGTGCATATATTAGATGGAGAAAGAATTGCATATCACTGTCTGAAAAATCTGGATTGCACATGGTTGATACTTGCATGAATCATAATGCACATCTTACACATTCACTGGAGATCTGTTGCATACAATCGTTCACCTACATACATATGTACTTGACAAACTGTCAACAAAAAATTAAGATGCATATAGGACTGCATTGGTAATGCATTGTCTTGCATGACCTCTATGGTATATAAATGGTGAGTTACTAAAGGGCAAATGCAATCTGTCTGGAAGTTCTTACTATGTGTGAAGTGGTCTTTAGACCAAGTCCTCTGCCTGGTACCATAGGTCAACATTGCACATAGAGCAGTCTAGACTCTCATGAACATAATTCATTAAACTCCATGCATAGTTTTTTATTGCATATGGTGCATTCCAAGGTCAATCATATAATGCACATAGACGGGGAGTTAGTCAAGGCAATTTTGTGTCTCATGCATATGCATGTGTTTAATTCATTCAACTCCCTACAGTCATGTCATATTTGATGTTTATGGTGTATTCAGAAAAGGGGAGTCCTTGCATTTTATAGGTTGCTCATGTGCATGATACTGTCTGACTCATTTGCATAAAATCATCAACGAAAATTCAAAAAGATTGCTTGACAAGCATGCATATACAGAGGGAGAGTTCATGTATTATAGAGTTTGTTTATATGCATTAGGATGCTCATATGCACAATAATGCTTGATCAATCCTTGGATTAATTCTTCATGAATATCACATTTTGACTCTGATACTTTTGCTTGATAGCATATGCATACATTCAAGGCGAGCATTTGTCTAGTTTTGGATTGCTTGCATGCACATTTGCTTTTATGTCTCATAATCCCTTCACTGTTTAGTTCGGTCGACCAAACTTGTTCATTTTGGTCAACCGTTGTCTCAATCTTCTATTTGATCTGCTTTCATGATCGTGCTCTCTATTGATTGAAACGTTGTGTTGCAAGTGAATTTAATTTCACTTCATCTTTGAAATCTGAGGAGAACCCCAGGTCGATCTTCTAATAAATCAGGTCGACCTTGTTGTGTAGGAAATCTATCAAATTTCTTCATCTACTTTGTTAAAATCTCAAGGTCGACTTCTCTCTCAGCTCAAGTCGACTCTTCCCTCAAAATTTATCTGATTTCCAATTCCTATCTATTTTGAAATCATTGAGCTCAACATTCTTATATTCTGGGATCTACTGTGTGTTGCTCCTGCACTTTCTAAGGGAGGAGCTTCACTTGAATTTTCTGAGTTGCATTGTAAAAACTAGATAGTATATCAAAAGGCGTAGCTGGAAAGATAGGTCAAACCTATCTGAAAAGTTGTTCCTTGCGTAAGGAGATCCTTGGATCCAACCTCCGCCAAGTACTAATCTAAGTTATCAGTTGATTACTATCTTACTTTGTTATTCACATTATTTTCTATCTGTGATTGATTTGTTTGTCGTTGCATCCTTGAGCTGGTCTGCCCGAAATCATTTCACATCTGTTGTACCTTGAACATGCTTGTCAAATTCTCAGCTAAAATATCTTCAAAATGCTATCATACAAGCTGCATGTCCATTATTTCACATTCCTGTGAAAATTTCTCACAACTTGACACTCATTCTGCTGCACACTAATCATATCATCTTGAACATGATCTTATTATTGCTTGCTTTTGAAAGTCATCATCTTGTGTGCCAGAAATTGACTATTCTTGAAATTTCCTGTCTTGAAAATTGTAATGATTTAGGTGCCAGCTGATAAGAGCATGGCTGAGATCCAGAGGGGGGGGGGAATGGATCCCCTTTAAAAACTTTTGCGGAATTAGAATTTAAACCAAACTAAAATCAGATGAACTCCATAATTGCGAGATAGAAGAGCAGAAAACATTTACCAAAGTACTTCCTCAAATAGAAGTAACGATGGACACTTAGATGTTAGACTGATACTAAGCAGATTTCATAACCATGAACTGAAACAATAGATTTCACATACATGTAGCCTGAGACTCTACTAAGCACTTGGACAATCACCTGACCTGTATAAGCTGCTTCAAAGAGGAATAGAAATCTTATCTCAGAACAAATAGATCAAGCAAAATCGATATCGAACATATAGCACTCAATGCTAACCCATCCTATGAAGGAGATAGAAGATATGGAATTGGATAGTCACACGAACCATAGTGCACAGAGATTTTAGATGGTTCGGTCTGCCACCACTGACCTACGTCCATCCCCCACTCAAGCCTGACTGAGGCTTTCCGCTGACAAACAGCTTAAACTGCTGAGCATCACAGCTTGCTTACACCGCAGAGCAACACAACTTACAATTTACTGAGCCTTACACCTTTGCTAACCCAAGGAATCAATCCTTGTTGTTGAGCCTCACAGCTTGCTGACCGAAGGAATCAATCCTTGCTGTTGAGCCTCACAGCTTGCTAAAGAACAAGAAATAACAAAAACCAAAGCAAAAGAAGCAAAAATGAAAAACGGAAAGAATATAGCTCTCGCAGGAGCAACTTGGCTTGGATCTGATCCACAGGCCAACACTGATCTGATCTTCAAGATGCTCTGGCTGCTTCTTGACCACTCTTCTCTATCTCCTACTCTCCCTTCTTCTTTCTCTACTATGAGCTCTTTCTCTCTCTGAATTGCTCTCTCTTTTCTTCTGATCTCACGCTCACTAGCTCGCCTTCCACTTCTCTGCTGGTCTCTCTTTCTCAGATGGCTACACTTCTTCCCCAGGTAACACTCAATTCTTCTCTTCACAGCACTCCTCACTTGGCAGCCTTCTGTAACAGCTCCCTTCTTTCGTTGCACTAAACTCGGAGGAGGATGCTTCCTATTTATACAAGAACAGGAGCTCCGGTGATTTGATTCCATTTCCTTTTCATTGGCGTGAATCTTGTGGTCCCCACAAGATTCCATCAAGAGCATATGGAGGGAACACTCCCGCCGAAGGAATTCTGGAAGGTGATTTGATCCAATAGTCCACGTGTGAGGTAGAGGTAAGAAACTTTCCATGTGGCCGATCCTTTCTGCTGGACTATTTACCTTGGATCACGTGCCCATCATTGCTCAACTAGATTCACGTGCTATTCGCCTACTGTCCTTGGGATCATGTGTCATTCGCCTGCTCTTCCTGGGATCGAGCTTACATGATATCATACTCCCAGTCACGTGCCTTAAGCTACTAAAGGTCTGTTGACCTTTTCATCTTGAACCATTGTTGCTGCTTTGTTCAAATGTCATTGATTGTATGATCTTGTTGCTGCTGCTGATCATAGGACTTGGCTACTGAAACCCTTGAGCTTCTAATAAAGACTCTTAATGACTTTAGTTGGAGAAATCAACACTTGTTAAGCTAACTGTCTTCTAAGCTCAAGCATGCATGAACTGTGAGGTTAAGGCAATTGGGTTGTGCTCACTAAGGTATTTCATCAACCACTTCTTCTTCTTCATTGGATTTGACTTATCTGGGAAAGGGCTACTGATCATAGCTTTTCAGATGCCTTGTCATGCTCATCCAACTAGTAAGATTGCATCTAACTTCACCTAGCTTGATTAGAATGTACTTGCATGCAGCTGTAAACTGAAGTTCACTGGAGGCCTTCAAGTACTTCTGTTGCATCGACCTTATGCATCTATAGATACAAGATGCATCGACCTGTCTCCGACCAGAGAGAAGATTGTGTTTCTGCACCGACCTATCCCAGCACTGGTTGAATTGCTGCATCGACCTTTCTTCTGAAGGACCTGAGGGGCATCGACCTTTCGTTCTTAACCTACTTAAGTGCATCAACCTGATAAGCATAACAGCTTCACTGCATTGACCAAACTACTTTAACCGTGGCCGCTGCATCGACCTGACAGCTATGAAGAACAATGATGCACCGACCTGATAAATAGAAAGTTTATATGTGCATCGACTTGCTTAGCTACGTGAGTGTACATGCATCGACCTGTGCCTTCTGCTTGCCATTGTCCTATTGATGCAATTCTAGGTGCATCGACCTTAAGGTCATAGTGGGTGAATGTGCACCGACCTTACATGACAAAGTGAATATATATGCACCGACCTTACAATGCAATCGGTGACTCATAATTCAACAGTAGCGTCGACATGACTACACTATGCATCGACCTTGATATAGCAAGACTTCTACAGCCACATCGACCTTATAGACCATAATGAGTGCAGGTGCATCAACCTGTTTAGTAAGACAACACACATTCACCTATTCCCATGCATGCAGCGACTTGATGGTTTTACATGAATAAATGCATAGACCTATTGTCTATAACAATGTGAATATGTTGATCATGCCTGACTTCATCCTTGCTTTCTTTAGCTCAATCTGCTGATTTCTTACTGTCATCAGTTCTCCACTGTCTGACTATCTTGCCACTGTCCTGTACCACACTTTACAGCAAGCTCATGAAAATGCACATGTAGAACAAGACATTAAACACTTGTCATTATCAAAATCACAGACAACAGTGTTTGGAAAAACCATAATGGATCAATGCAACATAAACACATATGACATCACGCACAGCTGAGTCATAGTGTTTGGCATCATCAAATAATAGTATTAGGGATCATCAAAACCATAGGGGTACAACAATCTCCCCCTTTTTGATGATGGCAACACTATGAGTCACTATGAGTCATAAAACAACATGCTGACTTATCTCAAACTATTCTCCCCCTTTGACTTCATCAAAAAGTAAGTAATAGTTTGATAAAATCAGTAGAGATAAATGCAAAGCATGCATTGATATGATTGAGAGAAAAACTATTCTCCCCCTTTCCAAATGAATTGAAAAACCTAGACAATGCAAATCATGTAACCCTACTCCCCCTGAAAAAGAGAGGTGATCTCCCCCTAAGACTAATCTGACAGAGGGGAATAGAAGGGAGGGTAGGGGTTAGATAGTGAGTATCAGGTATGACAATCAAGTTTAAGCAGATCATGCTGACTAATAAGATGCTGATGAAGCAATCCCCCCCTTTGACAGTACAGAGGGATTATAATTGAAGTAAATCATCAGACATGCAGAGTTAAACATTCACAAATTCAATGATAGTATCAGCAAAATCACAGGAACAATCATAGATGAGTTCAGGTCATGACAGATTACATTAAGAACAGTGAGCAGAATCTGATATTGAATTGAATTGTAGTGAAGTAGAAGGAGATGACATTAGTAACCTCAATTCAATAGTTTCAGTAGAGATAGAAACTGAACACATGAGTTTTGGCTAAATTTCCAAATGATTTGATAATTGAAGAAGGTTTTCAATGAGATACCAATTTTATAAGTCTAAGAATACAGATGTTTCAAAGTCTTCCATTATAAGGACTTATAAACAGAATCTTATTGAATAGCATGGTTTAACTATGATGTATACAGAGTTTGTCAATAAAATTATGTACTCATATCTGAAATCAGATTTTAATAAGAATGAACCAAGCCCTCATATTTAAAATCTTGTTTAACCTTCTTCCATCTTACTCACTCAATTTCAAAGACTCCTTTAGGAGTTATACTTAGCAGTATTGAGGTTAAACAACATGAATACATTTGATTTTATCTAGGGATTCTTCAAATTTATCTTTTGCAATCATTTCACAGATTTTTCTTTTTGTTCAACAACATTTTTCATATCCACCTTCAAGGGCAATTGGGTTTAGTACCCACCTTGTAACTAGAGGATACACGTTGTTTAGACGCCAGTATCCCTAAGCAGTTGGTATGACTAACTGTCATGCTTCAAATTGAACAGAGATAATAATATAATGGCTTTTGATGTGAGGCACAACATGTCTTAGGTGAAGTGACCCAGTTACTCACCACATATCAAGTCATTACTCTGCCATAAATTTTCACTGATTTTTTCATTAAATTTTTAGCAGAGATAACTATGGCACTTCATGACACAGTCTATTTTTAGACATGATTTCTCAGTAACCAAAGTCATTGCCCTGACTAAATTCATCCTTAGACATTTACAGATTCTCAGATGTTTAAAAATAATACTTGCTTCATGTATCTCAACCAAAGAAAGTCATGATTTCAAAATTTTCAGATTTCAGAAAGTTTTACATGACATAACATGAAGTAGTTGGTTACGGTTTATTAAAACATTGACTTAGATATTTTCAAGTTATTCATATCCAAACTCAAAGAATACATTAAACTTAAACCAACTGAGTCTTTTGGACATTCATAATCCTATATAATAGAAACCAACTTAAACTTAAACATCTAGGAATTTGTAAATGTCCAAGGGTAAATTGCGTCAGAGCAATGACTTTGGTCACCGAGAAACCATGTCTAAAAATTGACTGTGTCATGAAGTGCCATAGTTATCTCTGCTGGAAAATTATTGCAAAATCAGTGAAATTTATGGCAGAGCAATGACTTGATGTGTGGTGAGTAACTGGGTCACTTCACCTAAGACGTGTTGTGCCTCACGTCAAAAGCCATTCTATTGTTATCTTTGTTCAATTTGAAGCAAGACAATTAGTCATACCAAGTACTTAGGGATACTGGCATCTAAACAACGTGTATCCTCTAGTTACAAGGTGTGTACTAAACCCAATTACTCTTGAAGGTGGATATGAAAAATGTTGTTGAACAAAAAGAAAAATCTGTGAAATGATTGCAAAAGATAAATTTGAAGAATCCCTGGACAAAATCAAATGTATTCATGTTGTTTAACCTCAATACTGCTAAGTATAACTCCTAAAGGAGTCTTTGAAATTGAGTGAGTAAGATGGAAGAAGGTTAAACAAGATTATAAATATGAGGGCTTGGTTCATTCTTATTAAAATCTGATTTCAGATATGACTACATAATTTTATTGACAAACTCTATATACATCATAGTTAAACCATGTTGTTCAATAAGATTCTCTTCATAAGCCCTTACAATGCAAGACTTTGAAACATCTGTATTCTTAGACTTATGAAATTGGTATCTCATTGAAAACTTTCTTGAATTATCAAATAATTTAGAAATTTAGCCAAAACTCTTGTGTTCAGTTTCTTTCTCTACTGAAACTATTGAATTGAGGTTACTACTAATGTCATCTCCTTCTACTTCACTGCAATTCAATTCAATATCAGATTTTGCTCACTGTTCTTGATGTAATCTGTCAAGACCTAAACTCATCTATGAGTGTTCCTGTGATTTTACTGATACTATCATTGAATTTGTGAATGTTTAACTATGTATGTCTGATGATTTACTTCAATTCCAATCCCTCTGTACTGTCAAAGGGGGATATTGCTTCATCAGCATCTTATTAGTCAGCATGATCTGCTTAAACTTGATTGTCATACCTGATACTCACTGTCTAACCCCTATCCTCCCTTCTATTCTCCTCTGTCGGATTAGTCTTAGGGGGAGATCACCACTCTTTTTCAGGGGGAGTAGGGTTACATGATTTGCATTGTCTGGGTTTTTCAGTTCATTTGGAAAGGGGGAGAATAATTTTTCTCTCAATCATATCAATGCATGCTTTGCATTTATCTCCACTGATTTTATCAAACAATTACTTACTTTTTGATGAAGTCAAAGGGGGAGAATAGTTTGAGATATGAGTCAGCATGTTGTTTTATGACTCATAGTGACTCATAGTGTTGCCATCATCAAAAAGGGGGAGATTGTTATACCCCTATGGTTTTGATGATCCCTAATACTATGATTTGATGATGCCAAACACTATGACTCACCTGTGCGTGATCTCATATGTGTTTATGTTGCATTGATCCATTGTGGTTTTACCAAACATTGTTGTCTATGGTTTTGATAATGACAAGTGTTTAATGTCTTGTTCTACATGTGTATTTTCATGAGCTTGCTGTAAAGTGTGGTACAGGACAGTGGCAAGATAGTCAGACAGTGGAGAACTGATGATAGTAAGAAATCAGCAGATTGAGCTAAAGAAAGCAAGGATGAAGTCAGGCATGATCAACATATTCACATTGTTATAGATAATAGGTTCATGCATTTATTCATGTAAAACCATCAAGTCGCTGCATGCATGGGAATAGGTCAATGTGTGTTGTCTTGCTTAATCGGTCGATGCACCTGCACTCATTCTGGTCTAGAAGGTCGATGTGGTTGTAGAAGTCTTGCTATATTAAGGTCGATGCACATTATAGTCAGGTTGACGCTACTGTTCAATTGTGAGTCACCGATTGCATTGTAAGGTCGGTGCATATACATTCTTTTTGTCATGTAAGGTCGGTGCACATTCACCCACTATGACCTTAATGTCAATGCACCTAGAATTGCATCAATAGGACAATGGCAAGCAGAAGGCACAGGTCGATGCTTGTACACTCACGTAGCTAACCAGGTCGATGCATATATAAACTTTCTATCTATCAGGTCGGTGCATCATTATTCTTCATAGCTGTCAGGTCGATGCAGTGGCCACGGTTAAAGTAGTCAGGTCGATGCAGCGAAGCCGTTATGCCTATCAGGTTGATGCACTTAAGTAAGTTAAGAACGAAAGGTCGATGCCCCTCAGGTCCTTCAGAAGAAAGGTCGATGCAGCAATTCAACCAGTGCTGGGATAGGTCGGTGCAGAAACACAATCTTCTGTCTGGTCAGAGATAGGTCGATGCATCTTGTATCTATACATGCATAAGGTTGATGCAATAGAAGTAATTGATGACCTCCAGTGAACTTCAATTTACAGTTGCATGCAAGTACATTCTAATCAAGCTAGATGAAGTTAGATGCAATCTTACTAGTTGGATGAGCATGACAAGGCATCTAAAAAGCTATGATCAATGGCCCTTGCCAAGATAAGTCAAATCCAATGAAGAAGAAGAAGTGGTTGATGAAATGCCTTAGTGAGCACAACCCAATTGCCTTAACCTCATAGTTCATTCATGCTTAAGCTTAGAAGACAGTTAGCTTAACAAGTGTTGATTTCTCCAACTAAAGTCATTAAGAGTCTTTATTAGAAGCTCAAGGGTTTCAGCAGCCAAGTCCTATGATCAGCAACATCAATAAGATCATATAATCAATGGCAGTTCAACAAAGCAGCAATAGTGGTTCAAGATGAAATGGTCAACAGACCTTCAGTAGCTTAAGGCACATGACTGGGAGTATGATATCATGTAAGCTCGATCCCAGGAAGAGCAGGTGAATGACACGTGATCCCAAGGACAGTAGGCAAGTAGCACGTGAACCCAGGTGAGCAATGATGGGCATGTGATCCAAGGCAAACAGTCCAGCAGCAAGGATCTGCCACGTGGAAAGCTTCTCACCTCTACCTGACACGTGGACTATTGGATCAAAGCACCTTCCAAAATTCCTTTGGCGGGAGTGTTCCCTCCACATGCTCTCAATGGAATCTTGTGGGGACCATAAGATTTGCGCCAATGAAAAGGAAATGGAATCAAATCACCGGAGCCCATGTTCTTGTATAAATAGGAAGCATCTTCCTCCGAGTTAAGCGCAGCGAAAGAAGGGAGCTGTTACAGAAGGCTACCAAATGAGGAGTGCTACGAAGAGAAGAATTGAGTGTTGCCTAGGGAAGAAGTGTACCCATCTGAGAAAGAGAGACCACCAGAGAACTGGAAGGTGAGCTAGTGAGAGTGAGATCAGAAGAAAAGAGAGAGCAATTCAGAGAGAGAAAGAGGTCGTAGCAGAGGAAGAAGAACTGAGAGTAGGAGATAGAGAAGAGTGGTCAAGAAGCAGCCAAAGCGTCTTGAAGATCAGATCAGTGTTGGCCTCTGGATCAGATCCAACCCAAGTTGTTCCTGCGAGAGCTATATTCTTTCCGTTTTTCATTTTTGCTTCTTTTGCTTTGGTTTGTGTTATTTCTTGTTCTTTAGCAAGCTGTGAGGGTCAACAGCAAGGATTGATTCCTTGGGTTAGCAAAGCTGTAAGGCTCATCAGATAGCAAGCTGTGTTGCTCAGTGCTGTAAGCAAGCTGTGATGCTCAGCGGTTCAAGCCGTTTGTCAGGGGAAAGCCTCACTCGGGTTTGAGTGGGGGATGGACGTAGGTCTGTGGTAGCAGACCAAACCATCTAAAATCTCTGTGCACTATGGTTCGTGTGACTGTCCAATTCCACATCTTCTATCTCCTTCACAGGATGGGTTAGCATTGAGCGCTATATGTTCGATATCAGTTTTGCTTGATCTATTTGATCTGAGATAAGATTTCGATTCCTCTTTGAAGCAGCTTATACAGGCCAGGTGATTGTCCAAGTGCTTAGTAGAGTCTCAGGCTGCATGTATGTGAAATCTATTGTTTCAGTTCATGGTTATGAAATCTTCTTAGTATCAGTCTATCATCTAAGCGTCCATCGTTACTTCTATTTGAGAAAGTACTTTGGTAAATGTATTCTGCTCTTCTATCTAGCAATTATGCAGTTCATCTGATTTTAGTTTGGTTTAAATTCTAATTCCCTAAAAGTTTTTGAAGCGGATCCATTCACCCCCCCTGGATCTCAGCCGTGCTCTTATCAGCTGGCACCTAAATCTTTATAGATTCTTTATAAACCGGCCCAAATATACATTGGAGGTCCTAAAAAGATTTGGAATGAAGGAAGCCAAACACATATCTACGCCCATGGAAACAAATGCATCTCTAGATGGGGATGAACATGGTAAATCTCTAGATTCCAAAACATACCGAGGTATGATCGGGTCTCTTTTATAGCTCACTATTTCTAGGCCTGACATTCAGTTTAGTGTATGTATGTGTGCTCATTTTCAAGCTAATCCTAAAGAATCTCTTTTCATTGATGTGAAAAGGATCTTAAGATACATTGCTAGCTCACATGACTTAGGGCTGTGGTATCCTGCATCATGTTCCTTCGATTTAATCTCATATACTGATGCTGATTATGTTGGATGTAAACTTGATAGAAAAAGTACAAGTGGCTACTGCCAATACTTGGGTGGATGCTTAATTTCGTGGGCTTCCAAAAAGGAGCACTCTGTTGCACTTTCCACTATAGAAGCTGAATACATTGCTACAGGTAGTTGTGGAAGCCAGGTACTATAGATAAAACACCAACTCCAGGACTACGGAGTGGATCTTGGATGCACACCCGTCATGTGCGATAATACCAGTGCCATTAACTTAACCAAGAATCCCATTCAGTATTCCCGAACAAAACACATTGAGATAAGGCATCACTTTCTCCGAGATGAGGTAAGCAAGAAAAACTTTGAATTACACTTTATTGAATCTGAGAAGCAGATTGCTGATATTTTTACAAAACCTATGGGTAATGATAGTTTCTCCACTTTGAGAAGAGAATTGGGTATGTGCAGACCCCCCAATTGATTCTTTTAGCCTGGTCAAGTTCATTCTAGCATGAGAGGCCCTTGTTTGATATTGATAGGGGGAGTCCATCCTGCTGTTTAATTTGCTGCATCCTAATAGTTGCCTCTTAGTTTATGTATTGCCGTGTTGTTCATATGTGCATCTCCCTATGGTATATTAAATGGCTTTGGAAGAAGGGTAGATTATGTCTGTCTGGAAACCCACACTATGCATAAGGTGATCCAAGGATCCAAGTTCTCCACCTGGTACCATGGGTCTTAGTCATACACCCTTACATAATTCCAGTGTCTAGCCTTCATACTAAGTGCACTACATTTTTAGTGTCCATATGTTGAGGGGGAGATGGTTGTTGATCTTGACACAGGTTCATAACACAGTTTGCTGCATTAGAAGTTTGTCTTCTGTCTAACTCCAGTGAGTCGATGCACTGATCAGTTTGCATTAACGCCATAGTTCAATTTTTCCAATTCTAGCTCTCTATGAGTCCACTCTGCGTTGACGCCCTATAAAAGACAGGTTGATGCCATCGCCCAGTTGATCAAACCTCTCACAGCCTTCTCATTTCTCGTGTTCTCTTCTGTAGGTGTTGCAATCATGTTCTTTTCCATTTTAAACCCTGCAATTGCTGAGGAGGAGTGTGTCCTAGTCAATTATCAACTCTTCACTTCCTTGTGGAATGTCTCAAAGGGAGATTCCCTTCTAAAATTGTTTTCATTGATTGACCTCTCTAACAGCACTCTCCTGCATTATATTTTATCATGGTTAGTTAAATATAATGAGGCTTAAGGTCAACAACTTTATGTTCTGAAAACTAGTAACTGAGAGGAGAGACTCCATAGACTTACTTATGATGATGCTTTTCATGATTTAAGTTTTAATGCTCCAAGGTATCCTTATGCATTTTCAGTGACAACTTTGGTTGATGTACTTCTATTGAGTATTGTGATCAAACGACCATATCTAGTGAGACTTGTTCAAAGCACTCCTTGCAGGGCAATGGTCAGGATTTGCTGAGTAACCGGATACACTTCACCTAAGACGTGAGGTGGTTCGTGTCAAAAGGTAGTGTCTTGATTAACTCTGATCTGATGAGAAGTTTTATTCATCAAAAAAAGGGGGGCTAGAAGAGCTTAACAGAGCAATGGCTCATGCTCATTGAAAAGTTGTCACCCTTCACCAATGAAGTGGTAGTGGGACAGGTTTGAGGTGACAAGCTATCTCTAATCAAAATGAGGCATGACAAGTTAACTACAATGAGTAACTGGGGCATTTGCATCTAACAAATGTAATTCCTCATGTAAAAATCTATATGTTTATCTTGACAGTCAGCTCAGCCTATGTGAAAATCAGAAGTGGAAGTTCAGAAAAGTTCTCACCATTCCAGCTTATTTGACTTCAATACTCATGACAGTTAAACCTGAAGAATCACTGGGTCTCATAAGTTAAACTGAATGGGTTCATTCCGGACTCCAGTTCTATTATATGCATCAGCTTTAGTAATTCTATTTTGAGTACTCCTCCAACTGCTTACATTCCTGACAAAAGTTTTTGACTTTAATCTATCCATTCTTACTCTACTATCATGACATGCTTATGTGCTCCAAGATATCTGTTTTAAGGGTTGCTCCAATCATTTTCTTGAATATGTCTTAGTCTTGAATCTTTCTTCTGAGTTTTTCCCCACGTCTCATATTCTTCACTGCTCCTTCTCACAACACCTCTTGTTTTTGCTGATGGCAAAGGGAGAGAGAGAGTTAGTATGTCAAAGGGGGAGAGAGAGTTAGTATGTCAAAGGGAAAGAGAGAATGTCGTTGTTGATTCTTGCATGCATCCATTGCATATCATGTTGACTTCTTCATATACTCATGTTGTGCTTCTGTTATGGTCAAATTTGCATGTTTGTGCGGTGCTTACCCAAATTTGCTGTCAAAACTGTGAGCTATATGACTCATAGTTGCCATCATCAAACAAGGGGAGAATGTTGGATAAATGTGTTTTGATGATGTCGTACTATAAGTCATTTGCCAAACTAACTTAGAATCTCATGAAGAAGGTAGGTATGAACAAGGTTAACAATGATGCTCTGACCTCACCATGTTGATGCTCCCACCTCTTCAACCTTCCAAGTCATAAGTGTCAACTCCCAGTGTCGACTCCTTTTCGCGGATGTTCTATCGAGACACGCTACTCCGACCTCAGGTCAGGCTGCTCTGACCTCTGGACTTGCTGCTATGACCTCGGGTCACGTTGTCTCAACTTCAGGCCTTCACCCTTGCGTCGATGCAATGTCCCTATCCCTCGACGTAGTGAAGAAGAAGCACCTCCAGTTCCAACATAAATATGGGCATGGCTCTTCAGTTGCTTCGACACAATGGCAGTGATGCATCAACACACCGTTCATCCAGGGACGACGACGCAATGGTAGCAAACCTACATCGACGCACCATCCATCAAGCATCAACACCATCAAGGCAAGCCCGCCAACAGTTCAAAAATAATGATGAAGCTGCATCGACCTAATTGCAACAGGAGGTCGATCTGACGCCGCTTCCAGAAGCCGTTGTAAATGGTCTTTCATATAGGATGCCTCGACACACCTATGAAGCTGCATCGACCTATGAAGATCAAGCTTGCCAGCAATTCAAAGAAACTGTGAAGCTGCATTGACGTAATGGCCTACTGCATCGACGCACCAGAAGACTTCTGTTGAGCAGTGGTCAGCGGATCTAGAGGGGAGGGGTGAATAGATCTGCCCCTCTTTTTACAATACAACCCTCTATATAGCTAGATAAAATAAATTGCAGCGGAATATAACTAGCTTATCGTAGAACACTATGATTCGCTTGACAAGACGAGCAAGTAATATAGTGATTCGAACCTAAGCATGCATCTAGAATGAAACAATCACACAAGCAAACCACAACACACAAGATTTTAAGGTGGTTCAGACTGAATCCCTAGTCCTACGTCCACCCCTCACCAAATCCGGTGAGGCTCCACTAGTGCCACGCACTGAACTGTAAATCGGAAAGACCTCTGATTGCCTTCCTACTAACCACAGGTAGGGACGTCAACACCGCAGATCGGACAATTTTCGATTGCCTTCCTACTAACCACCGGTAGGGACGATCTTCAGTTGCAATCGTTTGTATGAAATGAAAAAGATAACAAATATGAAATCACTCAAACAAGATATAGAGTATGCTCAAAGAAAGAAGATCTTATCTGAGTTGCAGAAGCTTGAATCGGATGCTTTGAAGGTGTCTTCTTCCTTGCGAGATGATCTTCCTTGAATCTCTTCTAATTGATGAAGAAGATGATGGATGTAGCTTCGATCTTCCTTTTGATCTTCTTGAGTTGATGAAGAGGATGAAGAATGCAGTTTAGATTACCTTTGAAAATCTTCATTGCTTCTTGCTTCCTTGGAGGTTAAGATGGCTTCAGATCTAGACTTGAATCCCTTGGAATGGATGAAGCTTCTTCCCGTAGTACTGTTCACGGCTACAGTACTTCGAACTACTCTCCCTTGAATACACCCTTGCAGCCTCCCTTGATTTCTCAAATGATTAACTAGGGTTTCTAACCCTCTTGCATGTGTTTTATAACCTTTGAATGGTCCTTAGACATCCCCCAGACCAGATCCACAATCTATGGAAGATTGGGTGACTTTGGGGTTAAACAAATACAAGGAAAGGGGCTGGCCTTTAAGTGGAAAACAAAGTCAACATTGAAGGCTCGGGGCTGGCGGTCGACCTGCAGCTTCTGGCGGTCGACCGCTATTGAGAAACCTGCAAAGGGTGGTCCCTGGGAATTCCGGTCGACCGCTACGGGCTGGCGGTCGACCGCTACTGAAAGAGCTGCAGCCTGGAGGTTGCTGGCTGGGGCAGTCGACCGCCCCTGTGCTGGCGGTCGACCGCCAGCTGGGTAGACCCCGGGTCTTCCCGGTTCAGTCCGTTAACCGCTTTAGCTCCATCGCTTGTCTCCTTTAGCAGCCCGTTCATGTCTGTGGCAACACCCTTGACTGTCTTGAAGATTTATTACTGAGTCTTCAATCAAAATTTTGTTCAGGGGGCTCCGCCCCTGGAAACCCCCGCAAGGGGCGCTGCCCCCTTGACCCCCGCGACCTGACCAGGCAGGTCGATCTGTGTGCGAGGGCGCAACATTGAGCTTTCACATTTGCCATCTCCACTTCATTCCTTGACAATTCATTGGCATATCTGTCATGAACAAAACATCACGTATGTCAGTCATATGAGAGTTAAAACAATAATGACTTATAGTGTTTAGCTATTATCAAAACCAAGAATATCCAATAACTCAAATGACCACAAGACGATGTCGAATGACCCAAACCACAGGATAACTCAAATGATCATAGGGGCACAACAACTTCGAGTCCCTTTTTGATGATGGCAACACTGTGAGTCATTATGTGGCAGTAAGAACCAAGATGGCCAAGTTGAGTCATTATGATATATGCGACATGTGCAGCTCAAGATCCATGATAGTGAAAGCATGTGAATGCGATAATGCGGATATATGCATGGATGATGTGAATGCAGATATATGCATGGAATGCAAATTTTCAATCCCCCAAAGCTCACAAATGAAGACTCAAACGCTCACAAAGGTTCGCTCCCCCGTCCACAATGCATTCTCACCCTTTGACAACTCACAAAGGACTCACAACAACAAGACATTCTCCCCCTTTGACAACGCGATAACGCAAAACTTTTACAAAGGACTCACACAAAGAATTCTCCCCCTTTGACAACAGCAAAAAGGGAGGTATAAGGTAGAGAAGGGGACCAATGTCTGAGAGTCCAGAGCTGAAAGGAGCGAAGAGCAAGCCATTATATGCAAACCTGAAACATATTGTGAGCAACATATATGGTTCAAATCGAATGAAATCCGAGATCATCAACAGAGTTCGAAAAGCATTTACATCCAAGATTTAATAGTAATGAACCAAAGGTGCATATCATGGTAGTGGTTAACATTCCCTTGTCTTATATATCCGTATTCAATAACTACTAGGGGAATAACACAAAAACGAGTATTGAGGCTAAACAATCATGACTAAAGCATGGAATTTTATGAGTGCAGCAAATTAAATTTTATATATCTTTTGAATTTGAAGGCACAAGACTCATATTTTACAAGCAATCAAGTCTAGTACATGCCTCTTAACCGTAAGAATACACGTTGTTTAGACGCCAGTATTCCTAGATATTTGGTAAGACTGACTGTTATGCTTCAAAATGAACAGAGATAGCAAAGTCACGTCATGACATATCCAATCTCATTTCTTTGATGAGAAGATATATTTCTCAGTAATTATGACATTGCTCTGCCTAGAGTCCAAATGAATTAAGACAGAGATAACAGAGGCACATCATGACATATCATTTGTCACTTGATTTGATGACGTGACATATTTCTCCGTGCAACAATATCATTGCTCTGTCAAATTGATTTTCAAGAATTCCAGCTCATCAAGATGTTTAGAAACAATACTAAACTCTAGAGTATCACCAAGATCATCATGATATTTGGATTTTCAGATTTCAGGATAGTCATTCAAAGCATAATATGCAATCTCTAGTTAAGGTCTATTAAAATCACAGAACATAGATGATTTCAAAAGATATATTAGAACTTCAAGGAAATCATTAAATCTGAACCATTTTCATTGGATGGACAATCATCAGGGCATATAATAGAAAGCTCTTATGTCGTAGTTCTATCAGTCTCACGATCTCAAATCAGACTATAAGCCAATGAAGTGCAGATTGCAAGAGGTTAAGAGAATCAACAAAACTCTCCCTAAGGATATGCAATGGATGCACAAAGAAGTTATGTTTGCAAGCAAGTTGAATGACAAGTGAGGTTGACCTAGTCACTCATGAAGGTGGCAGAAATGAAATGTATGACCCTACACATGGTTGTACACTTATTAAATGCAACATAATGAAGATGAAACATATGTATGAATACTGCAAAGAGACAACTCCCCCTTACTATATGGCCTATATGCGACAGTGACGCAGGGTACTTGGCGGAGGTGAAACCTCACGCATATTGAGTGCTTCTTGGTAAGCATAACCTGCCTTTCCATACATCAACATTTAATATACTATAGCCATACAAGAAGGATGCTACATAAACCATGCAATACATTATGAACATGAATTCAATTTTATTATGCATCATGACATGCAATGCTACACCATATGCAAAATGACATATTTGACATATAAACAATACATGAACACACCAATCTGCACAAACACACAACTAAATTGAACATGGTCGTCATTTTAATTTTTAGTGGCCTGAGGTCTGCAGAGACCGAGCTCCCTTCTGAGTGTTGAAAACCTGTCATTACACAAGGGCTTGGTGAAGATGTCAGTAATTTGATTTAGAGTATCAACAAAATGTAGCTCAAAGTTTTTCTTAACGACCTCATCTCTAATGAAGTGATGCCTAATCTCAATATGCTTAGTCCTAGAGTGCTAGACTGGATTTTTTGCAAGGTTGATAGCACTAGTGTTATCACACAGAATCGGGACACAACCAAGATCCACTTAGTAGTCTTGGAGTTGGTGTTTAATCCACAACACTTGGGTGCCACAGCTCCCCGCAGCAACATATTCTGCCTCCGCGGTTGAGAGGGCAACAGAGTGTTGTTTCTTGGAAGCCCAAGAAACTAAACACCGGCCTAGAAACTGGCAATAGCAACTAGTACTCTTACGATCCAGCTTGCATCCAGCGTAGTCCGCATCATAATAAGATATAAGAGATAAATTACATGATGACGGATACCACAATCCCAAATCTTGAGTGCCGGCAAGATATCTAAGGATACGTTTGACGACAGTCAAGTGGGATTCTCTGGTACTAGCTTGAAATCTAGCACAAAGATATACACTAAACTGGATATCTGGTCGGGATGCAGTCAAGTAAAGCAAAGAGCCGATCATACCTCTATAGATCTTTGCATCCACTAATTTACCATTTTCATCCGAATCTAGTGATGTTGTGGTGCTCATAGGAGTTGCAATGATTTTACTGTTTGTCATGTCAAATCTTTTTAGCAGCTCCTTGATGTATTTGCTTGACTTATGAAGCACCCATCTTGTCCTTGGTTGACCTGCAAACCGAGAAAGAATTGGAGTTCTCCCATTAGTCTCATCTCAAATTCGCTAGTCATGAGTTTAGCAAATTCCTCACACATTTCAGATTTAGTAGAACCAAATACAATATCATCAACATAAATTTGAACAATCAAGATGTTCTTACCTTGCTTCTTGGTGAAAAGTGTTTGATCTACCTTACCTCGTGTGTACCCTTTTTCAATGAGGAACGAGCTTAGTCTCTCATATCAAGCTCTTGGAGTTTGCTTAAGTCCATAAAGTGCCCTGTCTAGCTTGTATACAAAATCTACATGGTTAGTATTTTCAAAGCCAGGGGCTGCTCAACATAGACTTCTTCCTTGATCAAGCCATTCAAGAAAGCACTTTTTACATCCATTTGGTATAGCTTTATTCTAAGGGAGCATGCAAAGGCTAGTAAAATTCTGATGGCTTCGAGTCTAGCAACTAGGGCATAAGATTCATCAAAGTCTACCCCAAACTCTTGATTATACCCTTGAGCCACCAATCTAGCCTTGTTGCTTATTATCTTACCATCTTCACTGAGTTTGTTCCTAAAGACCCATTTAGTGTCTATGACAGATTGTGATGAAGGTCTATGAACAAGATGCCAAACTTTATTTCTCTCAAACTGGTTTAACTCGTCTTGCATTGAATTTATCCAGTTTTCATCTTTTAATGCCTCATCAACATTCTTGGGTTCAATTTGGGAGACAAGAGCAAGTTGATCTAATTCTTCCACAATTCTAAAATGTGACCTTGTTCTAGGTGGGTCATTCAAGCTACCAATGACATTTTCTAAAGGATGGTCCTTAAGAATTCTAATGTTTGTAGAATCATTACCTTCTCCTGGAGCTTGATTCCTTGCATTGCTTGATTCAGCTCGGTCACCATCTTCTTTTGTTTCTTCTTGTGGAGAATCACTCTTGTCCTTCATGCTTAGGAATTCCCCATCTTCATCATTTTTCCTGCAAGAGTTATCATTTTTAGAATCATCATGATATTCATCAAAGGAAACATGGGGTGATTCTTCCACAGTTTGACTCTTGACATTATAAATTCTATAAGCCCTAGATCTATCAGAATATCCAAGGAATATACCTTCATCGCTCTTGGGCTCGAATTTATCTAAGTCTCTTTTGTCATTGTTGTGGATGAAGCATTTTGACCCAAACACTTTCATATGTGAGAGAGAGGGTTTTTTACCTTTCAGCAACTCATAAGGAGTCTTTTTGGTGTGTGACCTTACCATAGAGCGGTTGATAATGTAACATGCCGAGTTTACCGCTTCAGCCCAAAATTTCCTTGGGAGTTACCGTTCGGCAAGCATTGTTCTTGCCATCTCTATGAGAGTTCGGTTTCTTCTTTCAACTACACCGTTTTGCTCTGGGGTTCTTGGTGAAGAAAACCGGTGTGAAATGCCTTCAGCCCTGCAAAGATTATAGAAGTCAGCATTTTCAAATTCACCACCATGATCAGATTGAATGTTGGAGATTTTGAACTCACCGTCTTGCTTTATCTTCATATAGAGTGCCTGAAACTCATCAAAAGCATCATTTTTATGTGTGAGAAAGAAAACCCATGTGAACCTAGAAAAGTCATCCACCAAGACGTATCCATATTTTCTACCACTTAAGCTAGCAGTTCTGGTTGGACCAAACAAGTCCATATGAATTAGCTCGAGTGGTTTGGATGATGTATTTTCAGATCTTCCCTTGAAGGATTTTCTTGTTTGTTTACCTAGGGCACATGCATCACATAATTTGTTTTCTTGTTTAAAAGATAGTTCAGGTAGACCTTTCACCATTGAATGCTTCAAGAGTTTATGTAAGACATTGTAGCTAGCATGTCCTAGTCTACGATGCCATAGCCAAGCAATCTCAGATTTTGGTGCAACAAGACAAAGGTTTAAATGAGCATGATCATCTAAGTCAATCATGTAAACATTGTTGACTCTCTTACCAGAAAATTTTACCTTGTCAGATTTTTGTTCAAAGATTTTACATTCATGAGAATCAAACAACACTTTGTGACCTTTATCACACAATTGACTTATGCTGAGCAAGTTATATTTCAATCCTTCAACTAACAACACATTTCCAATAGAGTTGGAGAGATTCTTACCTACATTACATGTTCCAATGATTTTTCCCTTGTTGTTCCCTCCAAATGCTACGTATCCTCCTTCCTTTTCCTCCAAGAGACAAAATTTTGATTTGTCTCCAGTCATGTGTCTTGAACAGCCGCTATCAAAGTACCACATGTTATGCATGGCTGCAAGACATTCCTGTACAAGTAATTAAGTAATGGTGTTTGGAACCCAACCAAATTTGCGTCCCATCAAACTTTTCAAATTTTCAAAATATGAAATCATTTCTTTTGGAATCCAAACCTTCTTAACATTCATGTTTTGTTTGCTTAGAGCAGGGATTTGATTTTCCTTTTCAATCTTGACATTCATTTTCTGTTTGGAGGCTCTTGGTTGGAGTTTGTGGAAGTTTGATGAATTTTACTTCTTAAGCCATTGAGGTGGTTGGTTGGTTTTGGGTTGAAAATGATTATTTTGCCACCTATGGGATTGATGCACACAGAGGTCACAATTGTCCCAAGAATATGATGGTATTGGCCTATATGAATGTGCAATCCAGTTATGGTGATATCTGGAAGATTGAGCATGCAATGGCCGAGGAAGTGTTGACCTATGCTGCGGGGAAGGTCGACCTTTCTTAGATTTTTGGACAAACTTTTTGGGAATTTCAGTTACTGTCTCTTCAATCTTTTCTTTTCCTTTGGATGTTATTTTTGAGGTTGAAGCATCAGAAGAGGAAACAAATGTGACTGTTTTTAGCCCAATTAGCCTTTTGTTTGTAGGTGCAAAACCCAACCCTTCCTTGTTGAAGTTCATTCTGGTTCCTAGCAAAGCATCTAGGTTTTCTCATCCATCCACAAATTTTTCCAAAGATTGTTGTTTATCCTTCAATTCTTTTTGTAAGTTTTTAATATTTTGCAGGAGTTGAATGTTGACTTCTTTGACAGCTTCATACTTTTCATTGCTCAATTTGTTGTCTTTTTCATAGGTTTGCATTTTTAGCTTCATGCTATCAATCTCATTTCTCAAATCTTCATTTTCAGTTTCCAAGTCAGCCATTTTCTTTTTTTCCTTCCTCCAAGTTCTCAATCATTTTCTTAAGATCTTCAATTTCAATTTCAAGTAGAGCATTCTTATCATTCATATCATGATCATGCACAAATGAGTTAATTTTTTTTCAATAATTTATTCTCATTTTTGTACATTTCATATTTTTCCATGAGTTGTATATATGCATCCTCCCAATCATCAATTGTATAATTTTCAAATGGAGAATTTACCTCAGTTTCTTCATCACCTTTGGCCATAAGACAGAGATCTTCTTTTTCTTTGTCCGAGGAGCTAGTTCCGTCATCACTGTCCTCTTCATCGCTCCATGTGGACACCATGGCCTTGTTCTTCTTCTTGCCCTTCCATTTGTCGGCTTTTCTGAATCTGTCAGGACAATCATTCTTGAAATGTCCTGGTTTATTACAAGAATAGCAAATGATTTTATCAGATTTCTTAGAGTTTTCAGAATTAGATTTGAAACCATTTCTTACCTTTGACCTTCCTCTCATGAAGCTCTTACCTTACTTTCTCATGAATTTTTTGAACTTACGTGTGAGCATGGCTACGTCATCCTCATCTCGCTCGCTTGTCGAATCCTCACCTTCATCAGAAGAGCCTTGACCGCTGGGTCCTGCTTTAAGAGGTAGGGGCTTTTTCTTAGGCACCTCAGCCTCTTTGTTCTTAAGGTTGATCTCATAGGTCATTAAAGATCCAATGAGTTCATCTACCTTGGTAGTTGTGAGATCTCTCGATTCTTCAACCACGGTAGCCTTTGTGTGCCATGCGGGAGTCAATGATCTGAGAATCTTTCTCACAATTTCCTGTTCTGAGTATTTCTTTCCCAAATCAGTTAGACTATTAGTAAGTACAGTTAATCGGGCATACATATCTTGAATTGACTCATCAGGCTTCATGAGGAACATTTCATATTCAGAAACTAAAATGTTGGCTTTTGTTTCTCGTACCTGAGAGGTTCCTTCGTAGATTACCTCTAGCTTGTCCCACATTAGTTTTACAGATGTGTAGGTAGCCACTCTTGAGAATTCAACTGGATGGAGTGAGCATTGCATGATGTGTTTAGCACTCCAGTTGACAGTGGATTGCCTTATTTGGTCTTTGGTCCACAAGTCCTCATCATCCGGCAGCTCATACGGACCTTTGCTGATCACTCGCCAAAGTTCGTAGTCTTGGGCACGAATGAACACCTGCATACGATGTTTCCAATAGGGATAATTAGCTCCAGTAAAATAAGGAGGCATGTTCACAGAATGTCATTCAGGTAGAAAACCCTTGGACGCTGATCCACCAATTCCCTCAAGGTCGTTGGACCCCATAATGAGAGATTAGGCTCTGATACCACTTGTTGAGTAGTGGTCAGCAGATCTAGAGGGGAGGGGTGAATAGATCTGCCCCTCTTTTCGCAATACAACCCTCTATATAGCTAGATAAAATAAATTGCAGTGGAATATAACTAGCTTATCGAAGAACACTATGATTCGCTTGACAAGACGAGCAAGTAATATATTGATTCGAACCTAAGCATGCATCTAGAATGAAACAATCACACAAGCAAACCACAACACACAAGATTTTAAGGTGGTTCAGACTGAATCCCCAGTCCTACGTCCACCCCTCACTAAATCCGGTGAGGCTCCACTAGTGCCACGCACTGAACCGCAAATCGGAAAGACCTCCGATTGCCTTCCTACTAACCACAGGTAGGGACACCAACACCACAGATAGGACAACTTCCGATTGCCTTCCTACTAACCACCGGTAGGGACGATCTTCAGTTTCAATCGTTTGTATGAAATGAAAAAGATAACAAATATGAAATCACTCAAACAAGATATAGTGTATGCTCAAAGAAAGAAGATCTTGTCTGAGTTGTAGAAGCTTGAATCGGATGCTTTGAAGGTGTCTTCTTCCTTGCGATATGATCTTCCTTGAATCTCTTCTAGTTGATGAAGAAGACGATGGATGTAGCTTCGATCTTCCTTTTGATCTTCTTGAGTTGATGAAGAGGATGAAGAATGCAGTTTAGATCACCTTTGAAAATCTTGATTGCTTCTTGCTTCCTTGGAGGTTGAGATGGCTTCAGATCTGGACTTGAATCCCTTGGAATGGATGAAGCTTCTTCCCGTAGTACTGTTCACGGCTACAGTACTTCGAACTACTCTCCCTTGAACACACCCTTGCAGCCTCCCTTGATTTCTCAAATGATCAACTAGGGTTTCTAACCCTCTTGCATGTGTTTTATAACCTTTGAATGGTCCTTAGACATCCCCCAGACCAGATCCACAATCTATGGAAGATTAGGTGACTTTGGGGTTAAACAAATACAAGGAAAGGGGCTGGCCCCGAAGTGGAAAACAAAGTCAACATTGAAGGCTCGGGGCTGGCGGTCGACCTACAGCTTCTGGTGGTCGACCGCTACTGAGAAACTTGCAAACGGGTGGTCCCTGGGAATTCCGGTCGACCGCTACTGGCTGGCGGTCGACCGCTACTGAAAGAGCTACAGCCTAGAGGTTGCTGGCTGGGGCGGTCGACCACCCCTGTGCTGGCGGTCGACCGCCAGCTGGGCAGACCCCGGGTCTTCCCGATTCAGTCCGTTAACTGCTTTAGCTCCATCACTTGTCTTCTTTAGCAGCCCGTTCATGTCTGTGGCAACACCCTTGACTGTCTTGAAGATTTATTACTGAGTCTTCAATCAAAATTTTGTTCTGGGGGCTCCGCGACCTGACCGCGCAGGTCGATCCGCGTGCGAGGGCGCAACATTGAGCTTTTACATTTGCCATCTCCACTTCATTCCTTGACAATTCATTGGCATATCTGTCATGAACAAAACATCACGTATGTCAGTCATATAAGAGTTAAAACAATAATGACTTATAGTGTTTAGCTATTATCAAAACCAAGAATATCCAATAACTCAAATGACCACAAGACGATGTCGAATGACCCAAACCACAGGAAGACTCAAATGATCACAGGGGCACAACAACTTTGAGTCTTTATCTGTCAAACCTGCACAGTTTATGAAGCTCGTCCAGAGAGCAAATAAAGCAACTGTAAACCTCTAAAATGCACAGATTTTGAGGTTTGGAGAAGATTCCTAAGACACACAAAGGTCCTTGTCATTATAACTGTCCATGGCAACTTCCTACTCCAAAGATCTGTAAGTACAACACCTTGGGAAAGTCTCCCTCTCTGCCAGTATTGTCCCCTGCGCCAGCCAGCAAAGAATGTGTCTGAAGGAAAAATATCTCTGGAAAAAAAGATGTCCTCTCTGCTAATAGAAATTAAGGTTCTGTAGGTTTCCTTGGTCAAATCCCTTTGTTTATTTCAACTATTCAAAACTACAAGAGAAATGGAGGGAAAATCTTCTGCTTCTTAAGGCCTATAAATTGGACGGCCTTCCCTTACTTGTAGAAGCTGCTAGAGTTCTAAGTTGGCCAACAGGAAGAGCAAAACGTGGGAAAGAGAGAAAAGAGAAGAGAAAGGAGCGCCTACTCAGACTTCCATCAGAGAGAAAAGTGAAGGAAAGGAGAAGGATCCACAGCCATCCAGCCAGCCCTGGTTCCCTTGCTTTATTGTTTGAGCACTGCCGCTCATAGTGCTTCTTCGCTTGGGACTGATGTAGTTGCAGCTAATTATTTTTGGTTTCTTGTGTGTCTTTGTCTTTCAACAACAAATCACTTTGTGTGTGGAGTGCTGTCACCGTGTAGTTGCAATTGCAGCGTGTATGTGTTTGGTTTCCTGATCTGTTTTGTTTCCTTCTTGTAGGATCTCTGTCTCGTGTGCTTTGAGGACTTGTCCTCGTGAGTGTGTGTGTGTGTGTGTGTGTGTGTGTGTGTGTGTGTGTGTGTGTGTGTGTGTGTGTGTGTGTGTGTGTGTGTGTGTGTGTGTGTGTGTTGGGGCTATTCCTCGTGTTCAGCTGGTCTTCAGCGTGTGTGTGTGTGTTTCTTTTGGCCAAAGAGTGGAATTCTCACCATGTTGGTGAGGGGTGGATGTAGGTGTGCCAGGGTGCAGCCGAACCACCTTAAAAAGTATTGTGTTGTGGTTTTCTATCCATATCTTCTATCCCCTCTTCACATGTGGCTTGTTGTGTCTAAGAGTTTCTCTTATCTTTTAGCTCCGTTAATCTGTCGTTCGTCCTCGTATGTGGTCACTGGCTTGTTTGTAGAAGTCAAACATTTGGTATAGGATCTATTCACTCCCCTCTAGATCCTCTCATACTGTCCAATAACAAAGTCGAGTGCTACACCGATGATTTGGTCATCAAGACCAGGAAGAAAAAAGATCACCTAAGTGACCTCAGGGTTATATTCCAAAGGCTCCGACAATACGAGCTGAAGATGAACCCGTTAAAGTGCACCTTTGGCATGTCCAGTGGAAAATTTCTGGGCTTCATTGTTCGATATCGGGGTATTGAAATAGACCCCTCCAAGATAAAGGCCATTCAGAAGTTGCCTCCTCCGAAGAACATAACGGAACTGCGATCATTGTAGGGCCGATTGGCCTATATTTGCAGTTTCATCTCCAACCTGTCAGGGTGATGTCAACCATTCCATAAACCAATGATGAGAGATGTGCCGTTCGGCTAGGAGCCTCTCTTCATCTGGAGACTATTTGGTTTCATCTATTTACAAATTTTTCTATAGATCTTCTCATTTTCCGAATTCATTTCCCTGGGCTCACCTCTGGTCGAATTGGATGCCAACTAAAGTATCTATGCATTTGTTGAAAATTGTTAACAACTACCTTGTTGATAGTTTTTTCTCTTCTTTGTGCGATGATGTGGTGAATGTGATGAATGATGAAAGAGAAATATGTGAATATGTGAGAAATATGTGAAAGTGTGTGAGCAAGTAATGACCTAACTCAAACAATCACAAAATCAAGAGCATGGGCATGTCATCAATGCTTATGAAGGGAAAAATAAAAACACACGCCAGGGCATGGAGCAAAGGAAGGAAATGAAAACACACACCATAGGTGTGGAGCAAATAAAGTAAAGGCAAGCAAAGATGATGATGACAAAGATGAACAATACCCAACTAAAGATGTGTGATCGCCACCAAAGTAATTAAGGCAGTAAAACCACAATAATACCTTGGAAAGAGCCGGTTGAAGTCACCCGCCCGTGGGAGAGAAAAAACCAGGTGTAGCAAACAAATAACGGTCCTTTAGATAACTGCTATCCAGCAGAAAACGGTGTTACGATAGACCGCCGTTTGCCTGAAAACGGCCTTCCAGATGACCGCTAGGGCACCCAGAGCAGTGGCTTGGAACTTGATCTCCACCCCTCCTGGCCGGCCACAAAGTTGGGCCTCGTGCAGTGAGTCCTGTAAACCTGCAAGAAAGTATAGACAACAAGAAAAACAACCCAATTAGCCCTTGGGACAAGTGTAGAAACTATAATGCAACTAAGGTGAGATGCATAAAAGAAGGGTAAATACTTGGGAGGTTTGGGTTTTTTTAACCCCTGTGTGGTGTGGAAAAAGATAGGAGGATGTTTTAAAAAGATGTTTAAATGCAGAGAATGTGGAGAAAAGAGAAGAGAAGATGCTATGGATGCAAGAGGGAAAGACCAAACTAAAGACCCAAGAACACAAAACTAAACCAAAGGAACTTGATACTCCCTGGACTAGAAGCTTGATGGACGTGGAAGCAGCTTCTCCTTGGTTGGAAATGACTCAGAAGGTAGCAGCACTTCGACGCAATCTCCAAAAATCTCCTCTTCAAGCCATGAACTCAAGGGTCCTATTTATAGGCCCTCAAACCCTAGGTTCGAGTTGGAGGGATAATGACTCAAAAATAGCCTGAAACTAGATAATCCTTCAAGATAATACTCCAAGAGTCCACAGAAACAAACAGAAGGTTCTGGGAGTCTCTGGTGAGAGAGAAATCAAAGGATGAAGGACTCTAGTTCGTCCACGGCCGAGCAGAGGAAGAACAGCAGAGCAGGACTCTCTGTTCCACTAGTGGTCTTGCGATAGACCGCTAGCACCAAGAAACGGTCGTGCGATAGACCGCTAGGCACATGCGTCCAGAGAAGATAAGATCAAAGATACCCAGCAGGACTCTCTACCCATTAGCGGTCTAGAGATGGACCGCCAACGCCCACCTTGCGGTCGTACGATAGACCGCTAGGGGAGAGGACGTGGCAAAAGAGATAAAGGCTAATAAATCCACAACTTAATCCACAAAATAATCCTCATTAGCCCTTATCTAGGCCCAATAAGGTGAAGTGACGAGAAATCAATGGAGCTAGGTCCAACCAAGGAGAATGACCCATAAAATTAAGCCCAAAACTGACCAAAAATGGCCCAATAAGCGGTGAATAACTCGGGACATCATAAAAATAGATAAGGAGATGACCCAACTCATTGGTCATAAAATGGGTGTCAACAGATGCCCCTCCTTAACGTCTCTTTGCAGGGGAGCGAGCGGAGGTGAAGCGAAAGCGACATGGAACATGGAGGTGAAGCGGAAATGAAGCGGAGTGGACTGAAAAGCTGGCGTTAAGGTAAACCGACACCCGTCCTCAACCAACGAGCGATAGGAATCTTCTCGAAAACTTCGACCAATCACAAGGAACGATAAACTGAATGACGCATGCCTAGAGGAACTAACAACTAAAAGAACAACAAGACCAACCTCCTCACTAGAACGCAAGCTGATAGGTCATCGGAGCGAACAGAAAAGTAAAGAGACGAGTAACTAAACTCCAGACATGAATCCTCAACTAACTAAACCGAGTAAATAGACCAAAGGAAACCTTCCAACTCAGAGTGGAATGACTCTCCTTACTCAAGACCATGGATACACATAATTATCCACCATTACTGAGACACTTCAGACAGATAAGGGCACGTGAATGCTCAAAGATGCGCATGATGCATGCTGGGCTAAAACAAAAGAAATCATCAAAATGAATGCAAAGAAAGAATAAAATAGGAAGATACTCGAGAATAGTATTGCTAGACCAGACAAATCAGGGTCAGGATACCATCTGCAACCACGGTGTGCAAGATAGAACCATCATTCCTCGACTCTTCCAACCTAATGGCCTTCCAACGATTAAACATGTGCACCTAGATCATCATCATTTTTGTTAGAGGGGAACATCAGATCCCAGAACACATGAATGACCAGCCGGTTCTTGAGGTGAGATATCCTAAATACCATATAGTAATGCATTAAGAGATTAGGGATCGAGATACTTACCTGAGTTACCTACTTGGCGATACGTGATATGACAATGCGATAGCGTTTTGTGATTTTGACAACGAAAAGGTTAACCATCAATATATATAAGATAAGTATTAATCATAAACAAGAAATGAACCATGCCAAGAGTACAAAATATTTCAAATCATGTTAAAATACCAGCAATAAAATGGTCTTGAAAAGGACCGCTGGAAACCAAATAACGGTCATGGCATGGACTGCTAGCCAAGGCAGTTCACATTCCTCGACGTAAAAGACTCAGATAAGTGATGATCTAGGCACAACCGCTAAAGACTATGTAGCGGTTTAGCGATAGATCGCTAGGACCTGGGAGATTTCAAAAACAGAAATGCTTGTTCGTTCCCCCATTTCGCTCATTCACTCAAACCAACCGCACCCCACCCTCCGGCGAGAACTTCACCGATGACCACCACGACCGACCCCCATTCACCCAGAGATGGTGAAATGGCAGGCCATATGCCGTCTCCAACGGCGTTTGGAGGAAGAAGGAATGCTACCCCCGGCGGCGGTGGACCCATCGGTGGAGGAAGAAGGACCGTCGGCCCATCCGACGGCGGAAGAGGTGCCAGCGGCGGAAGAAGGTCCTGGGGAGGCTATGGAGGAGGAAGAAGATGAGCCCGTGGCCGAGGAAGCCACGACGACGATGACCGGCCATCGGAGGTAGGCCGACGGTCAAAAAACCCAATTTTTTCCCATCTTTTAATTTTTTTGAATGCATGCATGTGTATGGAATGGCAAGGGAATGGGTCTAGGGACCCATTAGAATGATTGTAGGCCATTTGGGCCATTTCCATGAACTGGGGAAAGGAGGCAAACATTGCCCTTTCTCTGGGTTCCTAGCGGTCGCTGCAATGACTGCTAGGGGACGTAGCGGTCTAGGGAAGACCGCTAATGGGAAAGAAACGGTCAAAGCACGACCGCTAGGGAAATAGAGAGATTTCTGATTTTTGTTTTTAAAATGCAATGCAATGCTTTTATTGATGCACGTATGGATGACTTACTCAAATTTGTTTACATGAATGCAGGGGAAGAGGAAGACCTGCATTTCGTGGCTGCAAGTCCGGGTAGTCTATTTGGCCTTACCGGATTATCAGAAGGAGAGATTGGCAGCAATGGGGTTCGGGGAACTCCTTAGCATTGAAGTGATGAGGATTGATACATCGTTGCTGTAAGCACTCCATGACAAATGGGATCCAATCAGTAGAGCGTTCTTGTTTCCATGGGGACACATGATCCCGACTCTAGAGGACGTCGCCCAGATCACGGGTTTGAGAGTGCACGGGGCAACAGTGACCGGATGGACATATGCAGACTACCGGGCACAGCAGAGGAGCTCTTGGGACTAGAGCTGATGAGGCCGGGTCGACAATCCTCGATGCTAGTACGGGCGACTCTCCAGGAGAGTCTTGGATTGAGAGGAGCAGGGATCACCGTCGGTGAGCTGCCAGAGGAGCACTTGGGCAGATTGACTGATCGGGCACGAGAGAGAGTGTCCGCGGGACGGGGCCAGAGGGGGACATCACCCTTCGCCGCTTCCTGATACTGCTGTTCGGGAAGTTACTTTTAGCGACGAGGGTAGATGGAGTGAGCGTCAGACTCCTCCCACTTTTGAGAGACTGGACGGAGCTGGCGGATATGCATGGGGAGCTGCAGTGTTGGCGTTCTTGTTCGACTCCCTCAGCACGATCGACCGGCAGACCAAGCTAGGTGGGTTCACACCTCTACTCCAGGTAAATGCTTAACTCTAAATGCTTATGATTATAAATATGCTTATGCTCATGATTTTGATATGCTGACATCTAACTCATGCATGTTTGGAGTTACTTGTACCTCCGGCCTAGGGCGGGGCAAGGAGGTACATCCGGACCGGAGTACCCATGCGAGGCGGTGGATGAAGGTGCGGGATATAGGATCGTTGCGGCGCCTAGTGCGGGCGATTCAGGATGACATGGACACCTTCCCATATGCATCGGTGAGTTTCTAAACTTAAACCCTTCTAAATGCAATTAAATGCTCTTAAATGCTTCTTATATGCTTATGAATACTGATGTAGAATGTTGACTTTTTAGGTGCGCTGGGCACCGTACTGGAATGAGGGCCATGACGGACAGCCTTGGGTAGAGGTGGCCTTTGCGTATGGAGGCCGAGAGATCTGGCTGCACTACTTCAACATAGTCGAGCCTCTCCACTTCCGACTGATCATGAGGATGCACGGGGTTCACCAGCCTGAGGTAGAGTTCCCGGCCAGAGATGATGAGCGGATCGGGCGATCCTCTCGAGGCATGAGCAGCGACATCAACTGGGTGACGAGAGCAGGGGACAAGGTCAAAGATTTGACCCTCCGAGGCAAAAAGGTTCGAGCCCAGGTGACGAGCGACGAGGCGTACTTGAGGGCCTACGCCCAAAAGTATGACGATCAGGTGTTCCACGGTACTCGACGACCGGTAAGACTCCCTAAACCATGCTTCTTCAATTAATTCTAAATGCACTGACTCATGGACCTCTTATATGCGGCTAGACCCACAAGGGCGCATAGCCGAGCTCCATGGTCTTCTCCACTCCACTGGCCAGTAGAGGGATGAGGTCCAGCACGCACTGGAGCTACTGGTGAGTTCTAAACCTTAGACTTAATTATGCAAATGATTATACATGCGACTAACTATGGCTTCTTAAAATGTAGAGAGCTAAGGGAGCGCAGCGGGCAGGATCAGATGCTCCATCATCATCCTCACAGCCAGTGGTAGATCGGGCCGAGAGGGATGCCAACTTCGCTTGGGCGGTTGCTCGGGCCGAGGAGGCCGAGGCCACGCTTGTAGAGAGGGTAAGCAAAACTAGCTGACTCCTTTTATTAAATGCTTATGATATGAAAATGACTAACTATGAATGAATGCTTATGCAGGCAAGGGAGTTGACCATGGTGCTGGCCGAGGCTGAGCAACTTCGAGGAGAGGCGACCGAGGTGGCTCATCTTCGAGCAGAGTTAGAGAGACTATGGGCAGAGGCAGCTGAGGTGGCTCCCCTTCGCGCGGAGGTAGAGAGACTCAGAGTTGGGGCAGCAGCAGCGGCAGAGCTGAGGGCCGAGATCCGAGTGCTGGAGAGAGCACTTCGACTAGTGGGGGGCCGATCCTCCCATAGCGTGTCGCAGAGTGGTGCGCATAGCGTGCACCGTGATTATCTTACTAGTTCCTATGGCCATCGGAGGAATGAGGAGGAGGAGGAGCGACGACAACACCGTGAGGAGGGGAGCACCTCCATGGCACCGCCGGCGAAGATGCATGAGGGGACCGGGGACAATGGCGGTCCAAGAGAGGGACCCACCGGGGCATGACTTGTACTTTTCTTTTGTTTTTTGTTTATGCACACATGTACATGACTCTTATGTTAGTGAAATATATGATCTTTTTTGTTCTTTTGTGTGCAAATGTGTGAAATGTGTGGATGCTGACTCACTGACACAGAAATTGAGAGAGAGAGAGAGAGAGTTTTGGTCAAAATAGGGAAACAGTGAAAAACTGGTCGTATGGAAGACCGCTAGGAAGAAGAAACGGTCAAGACACGACCGTTTGGGGATTGGGGAACAAGGCAGTGGAAGGGGATGGAAAATGGTCACCTGACGACCGCTTACGGGCTCTTAGCGGTCGTGCGATAGACCGCTAAGGAGAAAACCCAGTGAAATCCGAGCGGGACTCTCCGTGAGAGTCCGAATTCGGGAGAAAAGACACATAATCTACTCTAAGACTTATCCTAACTTAATCTGAAGCTAACTAGCCTCAATCCTAATGTGTTAAGACTAAAAGCAAGGCCCTATAACTAGGAATACACCTAGAATTCGTAGCTCATAGATTTCTACTCAAGAAAACCTTAAAAACCTCCTTAAAGTCATCCAAGTCACCATGAAGAGAGCTTTGAGGCTAGTACTATGGGGGAGGTGGACTACACCGGGCCAAAACCAGCTAGAAGGAACATGGGGAGCTACAAAGGCTTACATCCATCCCCAAGCACTTGAGCACAAGTTCCTCAAGAGAGGTAAGTTCATATCAATTTATGAATTTCTGAATTTCTTTAATTCTTCCTCTCATGCCTTTCTTCTCTTCTTTTCCTTCTTCCTCTTTTTCTTAGCTCCTTCCTGGCCCAAGGTGTTACTCTAACCTGAAGTGGGTGGCTCCCTTAATAAAAGAACTCCCTTTAGAAGTCACTTCCATCCTAAGGGCATGGCACCTACAACCCTTGTTAGTCTTGGCCAAGAACTTCCAAAATTTTCATATGATTGGCCTAGCATTTCAGCCATTGTGGAGTTGTGGCACCCCCAAACTCATACATTCATCTTCCCATCCTTTGAAGCCACCATCCTTCTAGAAGAGGTAGAGACCTACCTAGCCCTTCCTAAGACTAAGGTGGGGGATGAAGACTTAGTGTGTCATACGATTGAGCCAATAGACCCTTCTCTAATTCTAGGGGATTTCATTCATAACCCAAAGGATGTTAGGACGATGATTAGCGCTCACCACATTCATTTGATCCCCATAGCCCAATGGATCACCGCTTATTGCAAGAACAAGTGCGGGAGATTTGAAGCCATAGCCAAAGCTACCTTGGTTTGCTACTGTGGGGTCTTCCTCTTCACCACCACCGACTACCTCTTAGATATCAAAAACATTAGCATCATTAGTGGCTTGTGGTGGGGTTTGTCCATTTCTCAGGCCATTTTTTCATACCTTTATGAGCGCCTCAGCTCAGCTTGTTTGGGAGGGCCTCTCTTCGGGTCCATGATTGTCCTTGAGTGTTGGTTGGGAGTTAGGCTCAAATTCGTACCCAAGGAGGTTGTTCCTTCAGCTAGCCGCATATTTGGGAGCCACCCACTCTTCTACATAGGAGGCACATTTGGGTTCTCTTCACTGGTTGAGTGCCGGACGGCGGATAAGAAAACAAGGGATGAATGACGCCTCTTCCTCAACACACTACCAATTGATAAGTTCATGATGCGACCACGGCTTCTTCAAGGCATTATTCTGAGATTACCCCGGCGATTGGGCCTAGACTTACAGCTAGTGGGGAATACCACCTTGGCCATCTACAACCCACACCGGTGTTACTTGCAAATCGGGCTACCTCGCACTAAGGTTCCAGCACTATCATACTATCCTCCCCTTCAAGCTAGGAAGATCGGGACCGAGGAGGATGAGCGGGCGATCCGGAGTGCTCTAACTATGTGGGAGATCAGCTGCGTCCGTACCTTGCAAGCAGAGGTGACAGAAAAGGAAGAGGAATACCAAACTTATGTGAAAGAGTTACGCAAGATCCGGCCTTGCATGCGCGGACAAGAAATTGAATGTACTTTGATTTTTATGATGTGAACTTTGCATTTTTATTGATAGCATGATGTACCATGAACATTGAATGAATAAATGAGAACTTTGTTTGAAAAGATGTGCAATGGATTTGTGTTTTGGCATGATTAATTGAATGAAGCAAAGTTTTTTATCTGGTAAACGGTCTAGCAAACGACCGCTATAAGCATAAAACGGTCTATCTATAGACCACTAAGAACAGGGCTCAGAAAAACTCAGAGTTTTCTGGTCCTCGGGAATGGCTAGCGGTCGCCATTAGACCGCCAGGAAATCATAAATGGTCTATCGAAGGACCGCTAGGGACGAGAAATAGGTAAACCTGAGAATTAGGTCCTCGGGTGAGAATAGCGGTCTCATCACGACCGCGAGTGCATGGTTAGCGGTCAAACAAAGGACCGTGAGGGACAAAAAATGGAGAAACTTGAGAGGTTCGAATCTTGGGAAATTTAGACCTGTATCTGCACACACTTAAAATAAAAAATAAGTTAGATCTGTTCTTAGGCTCAACCCCTTGCCTGCAGCAAGTTAGAGAATGACTAATTCTTGATATTTGGTCAAGGGGTGAAGCCTTATTAAATAGGTGAAAAATGAAATGAATATGAATGCAAATGCATGCTATGCAATGATGATGGTATTTTTGGACTTTTGAAAAATATTTGACTTTTGTGGGTTTTGAAATATCTGATTTTTTTATTTTAAAATATCTGATTTTTTTGTATTTTAAAATATCTGATTTTTTTACATTTTACAATATATGATTTTTTTAGATTTTGAAATATATGATTTTTTGGATTTTAAAATATGTAATTTTTTTGGATTTTAAAATATATGATTTTTTTTTATTTTGACGGCTTACCTTCGTCCTGGCAACGAGAGCCCTACCTGTCCCACTAGGAATCTCCTGAGTCGCGTGCTTTTTGAGGTGACAATCCCTGGCCAGGGCCAATCTGTGTGACGGTGCTTCTACTGAGGCCATACCTGGGGCACTGTTTTGTCCTAAAAGAAAAATAGAATTCAGGGGGTAAGCTTAGGCTAGGTGTAGATGTTTTTTGGGCTTGAGTCCTTCTCACGATAATTCGTTCAGAGATTTGGTCCGTTGCGCCGGGGCTTTATGTCCGTCATAAAACCTTCATCCATTCTAGGCACGCGTACGACCGGGCTCATAACGTCCCGCGGGAAAACTGTACTGCCACTCTTGCCATACCTAGTTTCATATTTTTAGAGTTTTTTGAACTTTTTGAACTTCGAGCTTTTGAGATGCGCTTTTAATTTTGCTTTTACTTGCTCCTTTTTCTTTTCTTTTCTGCCGTGGAATCAGGTCATAACGGATTGCCCCTTTTTTAGACTGCCTCTCGTCAGAGTGTCTAGATCAGTCATCGCCCCCTTATACGCCTCTTGCCCCTAGGTTTAGCCGAGGAGAGAAACGGACAGGGACCTTGACTTCCCCCCAGGCATAGCCAAGGAAAAATGATGTTTACATAACTGGGGAACCTGACCAAGGACGTCGTGAAGTGTGTGATTTGCCAAACTCGAGATCCACCTTCGTGATTGAGGAATGGGACAGCTCGCTACCGGGTTTTCATTAGCCTGACTCTAAGGAAAGAAACGCTTAAGATACAACCCATTCCAAGCGTGAGACAGCTCCTCACCTTCTGCGTTGACTAAGCGATATGCGTTCCCTGGATAAGCCTCCTAACGACAAACTGACCTTCCCAGTTAGGTTGCAATTTGGACCTAAGACCTCCAGACCTAATGAATTTTCGTTTCAAAAGCATATCTCCTACTTGAAATTTGCGCTCAATTACCTTCTTTTGAAAATAACGCGTGACTCTCTTTTGATAAACGGACACGTGATCGGCCGCATTCATCCTCTTCTCATCCAAGAGTTCCAGCTGGACGAGCAACGCCTCTCGACGTTCATCGAGATTAAGTTCCTTATCGAGCTGCACCCTTAGGGAAGGGATTAAGATCTCATATGGGAGCACTGCCTCCATCCCGTAGGTGAGAGCATAGGGGGTTTACCCCGTAGAAGTACGGACGAAGATGCGGTAAGCCCATAGAGCTTCCACTAATCGTTAGGCCAATCAGAAATTTGTGAGATTCACATGTTTTCTTTATGATTTTAAGAAGGGTTTTATTAGTGGCCTCAGCTTGACCGTTGCCTTGAGGATAATATGGAGATGAATGATGCAATGCAATATTGAACTTCTTACATAGGTCCTGGAGCTCTTGAGAGATGAACTGGGGTCCATTGTCGGTGACGATGCTGCTTGGCACTTCGAACCGCGAGATAATATTCTTCATGATGAAGCGGCACACCGTGGTTGCTTTGATCTCTGCGTACGCCTCCGCTTCGGCCCACTTGGTGAAGTACTCAGTGGCGGTAAGGATGAAGGATTTTTGCTTAGTCTGAGAATTAAGATCATCGAGCGGGCCAACAATGTCGAAAGCCCACATAGAGAATGGCCAACGAGCAGAGAGAGGATGAAGAGATGAAGCTAGAGCATGGATTTTATCAGCGTGGAGTTGGCATTTAAGACACCTCCGGACATAGAGGGAGCAATCTTCCTCTAGAGTGGGCCAATAATAACCCTGCCTAAGGATCTTCTTCGCTAGAGCCTGGCCATTGACATGACCTCCACACTCACTAGAATGGGCTACTTCGGCCACCTTCCAAGCTTCATCATCATCTAGGCATCTCATGAGCATTCCATTGAGATCGCGCCTGTACAATTCTCCAGCAATGATAGTGTATCTCAAGGCGGCTCTTCTAATAGCCTTACGTTGCTTGGCATTTGCCCCTTTAGGGAATGATCCATCTGTGCAATACAGCTCGATTTCATGATACCATGGCAATTCTTCTTCCTCCAGAATCTCCTCTAATTCTGTTAAAGATACTTCCTTCAAATCATCCCTCTCAGCCCTAGCCTCTATAGTCTTCTTAAGGTTGGCGAACCAAGGATCCTGAAGATAGGGAGCATTTAATCTTTGAACGACGATAGTCTCAGTGCTCCGACTGAGAGGGAAAGATAGGGAGGAAGCGAGTGATGCCAGCACATCGGCGAGGATATTCTGAGATCAAGGAGTATGGATGTAGATCAGCTTACGGAATAGCCTAGCCAAGAGCATGACCAAATCCTGATACGGCTTGAGCTTCGGGTCACGGGTGCGGTAAGTGGACAGAACTTGCCGAAGGATAAGCTGAGAGTCTCCTATGATGTTCAAATAACGTGCGCCTAAGAGATAGGCGTGTTTCAATCTGGCCAGGAGAGCCTCATACTCAGTGATGTTATTGGTAGTAGGAAAATAGAGCTGATAAGTGAAAGGAATCGTCACCCCTTCCGGAGTGAGCAGAACGGCACCTATCGCTCGGCCTTGAGAGTTGAGTGCACCATCAAAGTGCAGAGACCGAAAGGGATGATGGGTAAGAACAGAGAGATGCTCATCAAGGAAATCATCCTGAATAGAGTCTGTGCAGGGGATAGGAAGATGGGCGAGATGCTCAGCGATGGCATATCCTTTGATCGCCTTCTGAACAATGAATGTGATATCAAACTGAGAGAGGAAGCTCTGTCAGTGAGCTAACCTACTAGAAAGGACGGGCTTTTCTAACTGATAGCGGATCGGATCCATTCTAGGGATCATCCTAACTGGTGGGCTAGAAAATAGTGTTTCAGTTTCTGAGCTACCCACACTAAGGTGGCACAAGTCTTTTCCATGGCAGTGTATTTGGTCTCCGCCGGGTTAAATAACCTGGAGAGGTAATAAGCTGCCCGCTCTTTACCTTCGTCATCTACTTGTGCTAAGACCGCCCCTAAGGAGTCCTCAATGACAGAAATGTATAGGATTAGGGGTTTCCCAGGGACATGAGGTTGCAACACCGGGGATTGGTCAAATATTCCTTTAGATCCTCATAGGCCTTTTGACAATCTTCATTCCATTCAAATTTGACCCCCGCCTTTAGCAATTCATAAAACGGTCGGCACCTCTGAGAATGCTGGGATATGAATCTTCTAATGAATTACAATCTACCAATCAGTCCTGAAGTTCCGTGATATTCTTAGGCGGAGGCATTTCCATGACGTCCTTTGCTTTGTTAGGGTCGATCTAATCCCCCCTTTGCTAACTATGAAGCCTAGCAACTTCTCTGAAGAGACTCCAAAAACACATTTCTTTGGATTCATTTTTAACTAGTACTCCTTGGCTCTCTGGAGTACCTTAGCCAAAATAGTGGGGTGTTCTCTTTAGTCCTCGACTTCACCAAAATATCATCCACGTATGCTCCATATAGACATGCATCATATCATGGAATATAGCCATCATCGCCCTTTGATAAGTGGCACCCGCGTTCTTCAACCCGAACGGCATAACCACATAGCAATATGTACCCCAGGGCGTAGTGAAGGAGGTTTTCTCTTGATCCTCGGGAGCAAGACGGATTTGGTTGTATCCTGAATAACCATCCATGAATGACAATGCTTCGTACCCGGTGTTGTTGTCTACCAAAACATCTATGTGAGGCAGCGGGAAATCATCCTTGGGACATGCCTTGTTAAGATCCCTAAAATCAATGCAAATGTGCACCTTCCCATCCTTCTTGATGACAGGGACTTTATTCGCCATCCACTGGGGATATAAGACAACTCTGATAAATTTGGCCTTGTACAATTTATCAACCTCTTCCTTAATCCTTAAGGCCATGTGGGGGTGAAATCTTCTTGACCTTTGTTTCATGGGTGTTACCCCTGGTTTAAGTACGAGTCGATGTTCCACTAAAGATGGGTCAAGACCCGGCATATCCTTGTAAGACTAGGCGAAAGAATCGCTATACTCCCTTAGGACTTTGACTAAATCTTCTTCAACTACTGAAGGAAGATTAGCGGTAATAATAATGGGCCTGGGGTCCTCGTCAGTTCCCAGATTATGACCCTTCGTAGGTTCATCCACTGCTGATGATGGCTCATGAAATCTCTTCAAACCCTGCACATATAAATCGACAATGTCGTCTACATCGCTGTCCTCACCATCAACTGGGTCTTTTTCATCCATGATTTCATAAACTCCTAATCCATCATCACTCGACACCCCGCCCTGCTCCTCATCTTCTTCCATCATAATCGCCGTAGCTATGAACTCCGGGCATTTCAGAAGAGCATGACATCGTTGAGCTAGATCCTGTAAGAACTTATCAGGAATAGATTTGGAATGACGAGTTGGCAGGTGCGGCTCAGTCAAGGAAGGGTTGGATGACCTAGAATAAGACCCTACTTCTCTGGACCTAACTGACTCTACTTCCCTAGACTTGACGAACCCTACGTCTAACCTAGGAAAAAGGAAATCTAATGGGAAGGAAGCAACAGGAGCCTCATGCCCCTTGGAGGAAGATGGAGAGAAGATAGCGTAATCTTCCACTGAAATCTCCGTTTCAAATTTGATGTTTTTTTTGGAGAGGATTAGTGGAGATCATGTAGCAAGAGGGAGAGGAAGATGGAGGAGGGAGCCTGAGAGGGTACTTGGAGGGACAGTAGATATCAAGAAAAGGATCAGAGGAGGAGAAGAATTGAGTAGACAGATCAATCGGAGGACAGCAAGTGCATGTCCTGACGATGAGGAAATCAGTGGGGATTTGGAATAGCATCGGATCAATCATAATGGGAGGTGAACGGGGTAAAAAGTCCAGATTCTGGGAGAGAGACATAAGACGGGAGGGAGACGAAGTAAAGACAATGGGCAAGCTCCCCTTCTCCCGTGGACGGTAAGCTGTCTTCTTCGGTTGATAACATACAAGCCATGCCTCCCAATCTTCTTCTTCATAAAATAACCTTTGAAATGCATAGCTGCAATCAATCACATCATCAACAAGCCCTTTTGTCAACAATGGTGGACCGGCAAATACATGAGCTGCCTCTTCTTTAGGCTGACTCGGCTGTGCTTTTAACGTGCCATGCTGGAGAGGGCCTTTGATAAAATGCAGGCCTACATCCCAGGTCAAGGGCCCAGAATCGCCCAAAATAGAGAATGAAGACTCTCGATAGCTGAGGCCCCTCCTATTCATCTTTCTTCCTTTGGGGACCGGCTTGGTCCGCCCTTGTAGTTGTGCACCGAGGCTCTCCCCGGCTGATAGCCCAATTTCAATATAATGTCCCAGCCCTTTGAATCTCGAATCTGGGGCTTCACTTTAATATTCACTGCTGCAGAGACGGGCTTGCGTGGCAATGCCATGGGAAATCCAGATCTAGCACTGAAATAATAGGCCGATTGCTAGGCCATAGTGTTGGTAGAATCTTCTCGGAACGGCCTTCACAGACTGGACCGTGGACATGCTTTTCACCTTAACCACCCTCCCTTGAAAGGAATTTGAGACATTGGTGGGCAGTAGATGGTACGGCGTTGAGGTTGTCGATCCACGACGACCCAAAATAGCCTTGAACATAGGGTCGATGTCCAGAACATAGAATTCAATCGGCATAGTGAGAGGCCCAAGCTCGGCCTGAATAGTGACCACCCCATGACATGCCCTTCAGGAGTTGTCATATGCTGCTATAGTTGTAGGGGTCGATCTTAACAAATCTTCTAATAAATTGCAGGCTCTTAGGGTGCTGAGCGGGCAGACATAATAGATGCCCCTGTATCTACCAGTGTCGCATCTATGCTGACTTTGTTCAGAGTTATGGAAATGCATAGCGGCATTTGTCTTGCTTCCAGGGGCGCCAGTTCAGTTTCAGAAAAAGTGATTGCCGGCCCTTTGAGATTGTAGCCAGAGCTGTCGGCAGGCTATCTACTGCCATATCTTCATTGACGATCACCTTCTGTAGAAAATTTCTGAGTGCATCTTGATGAAGGGTGGATCTCTTTATCAACTCTAGCACGGAGATCTTTGCAGGTACTCTGTCCAGATGATGTAACAGATCATATTGTGTCCCCGACAACGGATCTGCCTCCTCCTGATCAACAGCATGTTGAGAGGACTGGGGATTGGGTGCGGTGCACCAGTGGAAGGATAATTTCTATGAAACAAACGCCCACTCCGTAGGGCATGGTTGTGGGCCGGCACGGCGTCGGATGGGCTCAAAACAAGCGGCTTAAGGGGCCCATTGGAGTGGATGAGTGGCGTGGGAGAAAACGTAATGTGGGTGGTGGAGATGATGGGCGAAGGGGTTCGATGAAGGCGGGGTGATGATTGGTGCGGGTATCGGTGATGGGGTAATGGCAGATGGAAGGAGGATAATGGGTGAATGGTTGGCTAGAGGTGTGGCGGTAGACGGTGGTGGAGCGGAGAGAGACGGGTTTATGGGGAATGTGGATGGTAGGATGAGGGGTTTGGTGGATGCGGAGGATAGTGGGGTTTGTTGGTTAAATGGGAGGATGACGGAGGGAGAAAGGCTATGGTGATTATTGTGGAGGGCCATGAGCCATTGTACCGATGCGTCATCGTCATAAGACCACCCGGCATCGGGAGCCGGGGGTTGGACGAGATTAACTTGGGCTGGTGTCGGAGGTTGTGGCTGTGGAGTGGGAGGATGATTCGGCATGGGGTTTTGATGGATCCCCAAGTCTTGAACAGGCTGTTGTTACTGCTACGGCGGCTACTGTGGTGGCGGTGCTTGTTGCTGCTGCACTTGCTTCCTCGGCGGCTGCCTTCTCTTCTCTTTAATTTCCATGATGACCTTATGCATCTCGGCCCAATCTATACACTGCCCTTCATGAAGGTCATATACCAAATCTCTGAATTGAAAACAACTCTCAGTAGTATGGCCAGGCTGCCTGTGGAACTTGCAATATTTTGTCTGATCGACAGCCAGGTTCCAACTAGGCTGCTCCGGAGAAAGTTGAATGGCATTAATGGACATGAGAGCCGAAAATATGTCCGTGAGAGACTCGGGTAAAGGAGGATATTGGGATCTCTTCGGACACGGGCACTTGTTGTTGTTGGTGTAGCCGTTGGGGGGAGGGATATTGTGGTATTGTGGAGGTTGTGTAGGTTGTTGTGGAGAGGGGAATGTGTTTAGTGGAGTGGCGAAGGTAGGGCGAGAGTTTTGTGGAGTAGAGAAAGTGGGTTGGGCATTCTGTGAGGTGGAGAATTGTGAATTGCGGGGGTTTTACGGAAAGCGGAATGGTGCGGATTGGAAAGGAATGCAACGGCTTGCACCTGCTCGTTTGTTTGGACTCCCTCAGTGACAGGTCCCCTGAGGCTTCTTGTGATATTTGGGCTTTTGCGCTTCAAAAAGAGTGTGGATGGGGGAGTCCTTGAATTGCGTTTGTATGAATCTCGCCCGGCTATATAGTTGGTGCATGTTCAAGATGTCATTCATAGCTAGGATGTTGCGGAAGGTAGGGGTAGCATTTGATATAAGCAACTTGACTTTTTCTTCCTCTGGAATGTGACCCGGCACGCGGGTGGCCATCTATCTCCACCTGTCAGCATAGGTGGCAAAATCTTCATCTGCTTTCATTTCTCGGCCACCAAATCCATAAAAGAATACTCCGGGCCGACCCGGTCTTGAAACCTCCGAATAAACTATTCTTTCACTACTTTAAAACTCTCGGCATCCTCGAGTGGTAAAGCATAGAACCACTCCAAAGCCATCCCATCTAATGACCGGCGGAATAAATACGCCATAAGGTGATCATATTGGAACTGTGCCGATTCATACATAAAGTCCCTCACATGGATGAAGGGATTGCTATTCCCGTCATATTTGCGGTATGTAGGGAGCTCAGACTAGGGAGGGAACCGGATGTTATGAAAGCTAGGAACCGGAACATCCGCCAAAGACTGTGGGCCAACCCGCTTTTGAAGAAAGTCGAGTTGTTGTTGCATGGTGGCCCATTTATCAAGGAGCTCTTGTTCCCGAGATGGTGCATGCAAAGCAAGATGAGCAGGCTCAAAGCGGGGAGCCGAAGGATAGACCAAAGGAGGATGAGGAGGCCCATAAGAAGGATATTGGGCCGAATAATGACCCAGATTAGCACGGACTTGGGTCGCCCCTTGCTGAGGGCGAGAAAAGTTGGATGGGCCGATAAGAACCTGAGACACTGAAGAGATGGGCCTATGAGACTCGGCCTGAGTAAATGAGGGAAGAGCGGTTTTCCCTTTATCAAGAATTTGATAGGCCGAGCCAGAGGACTGGCCCGCTTCTAGATTGGAGAACTGAAGGGTCCTAGGCTGGACCGGGGTAAGATCAATTGGAGTGGGTGAGACTCCGGGTCCAGAGACAGAGATATTGGATAAACCTTGTGCAATCGTGGGAGATGGGGCATTGGACCCCTGCAAGGTCTGATAGAGGGCCTAAAGTTGGGCCGGATCTAATTGGGCCATCATCTGAAGATCTGGCCCGTAGGATCTTTGGAAACAAGGGAGGGCTGGGCGCCCTCCATGGAGGTAGCAGATGGAGGAGGGATGGTCCCTTCTCCTGATTGAAATTGGGTGACCCTAGGTGGGTCCTCCAAGAGACCGTGAGGAAGGGATTCCTCATGAGAACGGGGAAGATCATAAGAAGACATGGCGGATTCAAAGAGAGGATTAGAATAAGAGGTGAAGAAGGAATTTCTCCTAGAAGATGAATCTAAGGACCGGAAGCAACTCCACATGCAATGGCATACCTTGACACAAAACAAACAACACAAACAAGCACCAATGAGACACTAAAACAATGACTACAATTTTATGAAGATAAAGAAAAGGATGAGAGGCACTCAAAGTCAACCAAGTTATAATGATGCACCAATTTTTATATGTTTCCTCCTTTAGAACATTAGTGATTTGAATTTAAATATTCTCTCCAACAAGGTTCCTAATAGGAAAGACGTCTGGGACTTGGTTAACTCTAGGTGTGAACTCTCCCTCACTTATGCAACCTAGACACGGTGTGGTAAAGGTACAACCGGCCCTGCATCCGCGTGGGAATCCACGGCTCGCGGGGACTTATGGAGGTCTCGGATGTGGTCACCTAGTCGGCCCCAAGGAATATGGAGACGAGAGGTTCACACACCAAGGTAGGATATGCTACTATACTATGAAATATGAATGACCTTATGTGCACCGGGGTGCATGCAATTTCTAGCCTAAAACTAACAATCAATATGCAAACAATGATGTATAAATGACGAACAATAAAGGAGGAGACCGGATAGCACCCAAGAATGAAAATCACAGTCAAAAATTGTAGAAATATAAGCAACCTCGGTGTGCATACCTATACTGGAGAAACTGTCGTCCAGGAGACCGCTACGAGATAAGACGGTCTATCGCGAGACCGCTTTTAAGCCGAAAATGGCCAGGCAGAAGACCGCCAAGGGCCAAGGAGAAGAAACAATAAGAAATAAAATGGGAAAACTGAGGAAAACACAAGGGCTACCGAGATGAACTAAAGATAGCATGTGAAACAAGAACTCGGCACGATTGGCGCTAGATGTCCCACCGTGATCGCCAAAAAATGGGGTTGGTGATAGTTTTTCTCTTCTTTGTGCGATGATGTGGTGAATGTGATGAATGATGAAAGAGAAATATGTGAATATGTGAGAAATATGTGAAAGTGTGTGAGCAAGCAATGACCTAACTCAAGCAATCACAAAATCAAGAGCATTGGCATGTCATCAATGCTTATGAAGGGAAAAATAAAAACACACACCGGGGTGTGGAGCAAAGGAAGGAAATGAAAACACACACCATACGTGTGGAGCAAATAAAGTAAAGGCAAGCAAAGATGATGATGACAAAGATGAACAATACCCAACTAAAGATGTGTGATCACCACCAAAGTAATTAAAGCAGTAAAACCATAATAATATCTTCGAAAGAGCTGGTTGAAGTCACCCGCCCGCGGGAGAGAGAAAACTAGGTGCAGCGAACAAATAATGGTCCTTCAGATAATCGCTATCCAGCAGAAAATGGTCTTACGATAGACCGTCGTTTGCTTGAAAATGGCCTTCCAGATGACCGCTAGGGCACCCAGAGCAGTGGCTCGGAACTTGATCTCCACCCCTCCTGGCCGGCCAGAAAGGTTGGGCCTCATGCAGTGAGTCCTGTAAACCTGCAAGAAAGTGTAGACAACAATAAAAATAACCCAATTAGCCCTAGGGACAAGTGTAGTAACTATAATGCAACTAAGGTGAGATGCATAAAAGAAGGGTGAATACTTGGGAGGTTTGGGTTTTTTTAACCCCTGTGGGGTGTGGAAAAAGATAGGAGGATGTTTTAAAAAGATGTTTAAATGCAGAGAAAGTGGAGAAAAGAGAAGAGAAGATACTATGGATGCAACAGGGAAAGACCAAACTAAAGACCCAAGAACACAAAACTAAACCAAAGGAACTCGATGCTCCCTTGACTAGAAGCTTGGTGGACGTGGAAGCAGCTTCTCCTTGGTTGGAAGTAGCTCTAGGACGCGGCAATGTTGACACCTATTTTTTGCCTATGAGTTGGGTCATTCTTCTTACCATCATTTGTTGATGCCTCGAGTTGTCCATTACTCATTGGGCTATTTCCAGGCACGTCTTTGGGCTTATTTTATGGGTATCTCCCTCCCTACCTAGGTCTGCTCTCGAGTTCGGGCTTAATGGGCCTTGATTTCACTTGGTTTTAGGGTAAATGGGCCCATTTATCTTATTTCATTTAATTTCAAACGTCCAGGATATACGCGGTCTAGCGATTAGCCGTTCGGTTATGGGGAGCGGTCTGATTGGAACCATTTTGGATATTTATTTGATTTTCAGAATTTCCACCGACAAGCCTTTGCACGGTCCAAGTTCAACCATTTATTCTCATTGAACGGCCTATCTTTAGACCGTCCCGTTCCCAGAGTCCTAAACCGGTGGGTTTTCAGATAATTATCTATTTATCCTATTTTGTTGGATTTATTATCGACACGCTTTACACGGCCTTCATTGGACCGTTCCATCATTGAGTGGTCTATCATTAGACCGTTCTATCGAAAGAGTCCAACGCCGTAATAGCCGGTCAGTTTGGTGGATAATTGGATAATTTCCTATTTTATTTTATTTATCACCGACAGCATTAGGCGGTCTAGCAATGGACCGTGTACATGACTAAGCGGCCTATCGTGCAACCGTGTACAGGCCCGAGATCTGTGGATTGATTGGATTTTCTCTCTCTATCCGTGGCTAAACCCCTAACTTCTCCCATCTTTTTCTCCGCGGTTTCTCCACCAAATGGGGTGTCGTTCGATCCTGGTGGAAGATTAGAGTATTATCTATGGATTTTGTTTAATAATCTCGGATTAATATCCACTGGAAAATCCAATTTCGAGGTTGGACTTTGAGGGCTCTATAAATAGAACCTCTAGTTCAAGCTTGAAAGGGGGAGAGCCAACGTCGACGTCGAAGCTCTGCCGAATTCTTGAGCGAGCTATAGCTAGAGAGGGAGGCTTTCAACATCCTTTTAAGCCTCCGATTCAAGGGAGTAGTCACTTTCTTTGTATTTGGTCTAGGCTTTCAGCTATCTTTTCATTCATTGCATGCTTCTTTTCTCCATCTTTTCCCCGCGTTTTTGCACTTGGCAACATCATTTTCACTCCCTTCTATTCTTTTCACGCCCTATAGAGGTTTAAAAACTACCTCAGGTATCGCCCATTCCATCCTGTCATGTTGATTTTCCATTCTATCTTATAGTTGCTACGCATTCCAGGGCTAATTTGGGTTTTGTTTGCTCGTTGTATACGTTGTTTTGCAGGTCAGCATCAGCACAGCGCGAGGCCCATCCCCTCTGGCCGACCGGAAGGGGTGGAGGATCAAGTCCTACATCTTGGAGTTTGGCAGCATCACACGGTCGTCATTTGTCCGTTTGCAAGGATACACGGCCCCGATCGGACCGTGTAACGCCTTCCTACGGCCTTCTTTGGACCGTGCTGTCACCAGACCAATCTTCATCCTGCTTCTCTTTCCAGCGTTGGAGCGGCCTATCGAGCAGCCGTGCCATCCAGTGAACGGTTCTTCCTGGACCGTTTAGAACTGCCAGTGCTGCACTTCAGGCGAGCGTCTTCTCCCTTTCTAAGGTACGAGTGCATTTCCTTTGCATTCTGGATCTTGGTGGCGATCACGATCACACACATTTCTCCGCTTTTCTTTCTTTCATTTTTCTTGCCTATACATCTTGATTTTAGAAAAGGTAAAGGAAAGGAAGAAAAGAGGGGGGGGGGAACATGTCAACATCCCATTTTTTGGTGATCACAGTGGGACTCCTAGTGCCCGTCATGCTGTTGTTTTGCTGATCTACATGTTTGTGCTTGGTTAGGGTTTCTTCTATGGTGTTTCAGGTCGCTATCTCGTCCACGGTGCATTTCTGTTCCCGGAGTGTACGTGGTTCTCGCAAGGCCGCGCAAGTCTCCCCGCGGTCGGATGATAGGCTGCTCTGTCCTGGTCTCAGTTTCCGCGGTCCTCGTTAGACCGTGCACTGATTTCCATGGTCGGCCAAAAGGCCGTTCACATCTGCTGGCTCAGGTACGTTACTCTCCTCCATACACTTGTGGGTTTACTGATTCTTTGCGGTCTGTGTAGGGTCGTTCCACTGATTGAACAGTCTGTTGATAGACCGTCCAGTCTTCTCAGGTACGCAGTTATTTCAGTTCACCTTAGTTCTGAGTTTTTATTATTTTTTACTACTCCCTGTTGTTGCACGGTCCAGCGCAGGACCGTCTACCTCCCTGTGTGATCTTCCATTAGACCGTGTTTTAGTGCTACAGTGCACCCGAGATTATCACTTTGATTGTTATTCCATATTATTCCATATTGATTGGTGCTATTCTGATCTCCCCTGATTGTCATTAGATTTTGTATGATCATTGTCATACTTGCCATAATTGATTGATCACTGCTTGCTAGATTTAGGTTAGATTTTGCATGCACTCCGGTGCGCATAGGATTCATTCATATTTTCCATATTAGTTGCATTCCTACCATTAGGGGATCCTCTCGTCTCCATACTCCTTGGAGCCGACTAGGTGACCTTAACTGGGACCTCCGTAAGCCCCCGTGAGCTATGGATTCCCACACGGACACCGGGCATGTTGTACCTTACCACACCAGTCCAGGATTGCATCCGTGAGAGAGAGTCCCCTTTAGAGTCAACCAAGCCTCCCATTCCACCATTGTTAGGCACCTTTGTGGTTGAGAGAATTGTCATCTTAATTAATCCACTAAGGTTCTAAAAGGGAGAACTTATAAAATTTGCCGGGCATCATTCAAACTTGGTTGTTCAGTTGATTGTCTCTTCTCTTCTCTCTTTCTGGGTGCATGTGATTGATAGTTTGACTGTTTAGAAGCTCATTAGGTTTGGTCTTTTGTGTTAGTGAGTGTTGCATGTGGAGTTGCTTCACACCCTCAGGATCGTCTCCTAGGGGTAGCTCTCATTTCTTTTCCTACTTCAATCCTTTGTTCGATTCCTCACTCACTATGTCTTCTTACAATTTCTCCCACTCCCGTGAGGATTCCCTCCCTCAGAAACTTCTGGAGGACCCACTAACGTGCAGGGAAGAGAGGGGACCGCCCCTCTTCTTCTGACCATTGTTGTGGAGGGTGCTCAACCCTCCCTTCCTGATTCCTCCTCTCAGAACTCGGCCAATCAAATCCATCATATGATGGCCGAGCTAGATCCGACTTAGCTTCACCTCATCTGTCAAGCTTTGCAGGGGCCGGACGCCCCGTCTTCGGTTCCTTCTCACGGTGTGTCTACTGTCGCCACCTCATCTCCAGTTGTTGGGTTAGGGGCTGCCTTTGCGGCACCCATTGATCTCACTCTTGTCCATCCTCGGACCCTCTGATTTCCTAGTATGGAAATGGGCCAAGCTTCCAGCTCAGCCCATCAGATTGCTGATAAGGGGAAGACATAGATCCCCTCATCTTCTTATCCAGATCCTTGTATCACTACTTCTCCAGCGCCGCAGGCCCTTGTGGCCCCGGCTGATTTTGTTCATCTTCAAGCAGGGGCTGCCCAGCTTGCTCATGCAGATATGGGCCCTTCCCTGGCCCATTATCCTTCTTACGGGCTTCCCCCTCCATCAATCTACCCATCGCCTCCATATACAGGTTTTGTTCTTCCTGCTTTGTCTCCTCCTTCTCGGGAACGGGAACTTCTCGATAAGTGGGTTGCCATGCAGCAACAGATTGACCTCTTCCACAAACGGGTCGGCCCACAGTCTCTCGCAGATATCCCCGTTCCTAACTTCCGGGACATTCGCTTCCCTCCACAGTCGGAGCTCCCCACGTACCGCAAGTACGATGGGAATGGCAACCCCTTTATTCATGTAAGGGAGTTTCTATATGAATCGGCGCAGTTCCAACATGATGATCGCCTCATGGCGTATCTCTTTCGCCGGTCGTTGGATGGGGTCGCACTAGAATGGTTCTACACTTTGCCATTGGAGGAGGCAACAAGTTTCAAGGTGGTCAAGGAGAAGTTTATACAAAGATTTCAAGACCGGGTGGGCCCGGAGTATTCATTCACATACCTAGTAGCAGAAAAGATGAAGACAGATGAAGATTTTGCCACTTATGCAGACAGATGGAGGCAGATGGCCTCACGTGTGCCCGGACAGATCCCGGAAGAAAAAAAAGGTAAAATTGTTGATTTCAAATGCTACGCCTATGTTCTGGAACATTCTGGCAATGAATTATATATCAAACATGCACCAGTTGTATAGCAGGGCCCGGTTTATCCAGACCCAGTTCAAGGACTCCCCCATTCATTCCTTATTTGAGGCCCAGAAACCCAAGACCGCCAGAAAACCTCAGGGCCCAGTCACCGAAGGAGTCCAGACGAATGAGCAAGCGCAGGATGTTCATTTCCCCAACCAATCCGCTCCACCACGCTTCCAGCAACCTCCTCGTAATCCCCAGTTCACCGCACCACCAGCTACCCAACCATCATTTCCTGTTTCTCGTCCACCACAACAACAACCACCACCACCACAACAGCCTCAACAGTCGCCACAGTACCATAATGTTCCACCACCAAATGGCTACGCACCTGCTCGACCGGGTCCGAAAAGAACCCACTATCCTCCACTTCCTGAAACTCTCCCAGACATTTTCTCGGCCTTGATGTACACTGGTGATCTCCAGCTCCCTCCGGAACGCCCTAATTGGAATCCGGCCGTCGATCAGTCCAAATATTGCATATATCATTAGCAGCCCAGGCACAATATAGAAAGGTTCTATCAGTTCCGTGATTTTGTTTATGATTTGCATGAAGGGCAGAGAATTGACTGGGCCCATATGCACAAGTTGATAGAAGACATGAGAGAAAGAAGAAGACAGGCGCCAAGGCCACAACAGCCAGCACCGCAGTAGCAGCAACCCCAACCTCAACCTCAGCAACAGCAGCAGCAACCTGAACTTGTGATTCATCAAAATCCCATGCCAGACCATCCGCCCGCTCCGCAACAGCAACCACAGGCACCAGCACAAGTCAATATTGTTCACCACCCAGCTCCCAACGCTGGGTGGTCCTTTGATGATGAGACTCCCGCTCATCTTCTGGCCTTCCACCACACATATGCCAACTCCCCCACACCCTCTGTTCCTTCCATCCTTCGGCGTACCACCTTGACCACTGACTCACCCTCTATTCCCTCCAATCCCCTCACTACACCCACCACATTGCCCTCCATTTTGCCAATACTTGCACCATCACCCGCTATACCCTCTATCGTTACCCCTCCACTCAACCCTTCACCAATCACCACTCTGCCAGAACTCGACAGACCAGCCTACGCCCTCCTCACCCCCATTTCTATCCCTTCTACTCACCCCACCGGACCAGTCGGGAGTCCATCTAATGCTGTGCCGGCACGAAACTGTGCTCTCCGGAGCGGGCATTTATTTCATAGAAGTTATCCCTCTACTGGTGCACCTGCACCCAATCCCCCAATTTCTTCCTCAGCAGTTGAAGCAAAAGAGTCAAACCCCTTACCTGGCATGAAGTATGATTTGTTACAGCACTTGGACCAGATGCTGGCCAAGATCTTAGTACTGGAGCTAATTAAGAGACCCACGCTACACCAAGATGCCCTAAAGGCTTTTCTACAGAAAGTCATGGTAAGTGAGGACATGGCGGTAGACAGCTTGTCGTCGGAGTTGGCCACTATTACAAAGGGGCCATCTATTTCTTTTTCTGAGTCAGAGCTAGCACCCCCAGAGGCACGTCAGATGCCACTATGTATTTCGATTTCATTAAACAAGGTGGCCGTTGATTCAGCTCTAGTGGACACGGAAGCCTCTATTAATGTTTGTCCCTTGAGCACGTTGCGTGCCTGCAATATTTCTGAAGACTTGCTAAGGCCGACACCGACAACTATTGCAGCATACGATAACTCTAGGAGAGCTTGCCACGGGGTCGTGACAGTTCAGGCCGAGCTAGGTCCTTTGAAAATGGACGTGGAATTCTATGTGTTGGACATAGACCCGATGTTCAAGGCTATTCTGGGTCGTCCATGGATTGATAGCTTGCATGTAGTGCCCTCAACCGCCCACCAGTGCCTCAAATTCCCATTTCAGGGGCAGGTGTTCAAGGTGAAAAGTGCTTCCACGGTCCAGACGGTCGATGCTATTGCTGACAAAATCCTGCTTACACTATGGCTGAGCAACAAGCCAGTTTTATCTGTAATGGACTTGTATTTTCTATGGGCATATGTGTCACGCAAGCCCGCCACTCCACCAATTAATGTAAAAATCAAGTCCAAGATTAGAGATTCCAAGGGATGGCACATGATCTTGAAATTATGCTATCAGCTAGGCATGGGCCTCAGAGCCCAATTGCAGGGATGAACCACGCCCGTCCCTAAGGGCAGAAAGATGAGCAGAAGAGGCCTTGGCTATCGGGAGTCAACATTGTCAATCTAGGAGATTCTCGGCCGCTGACGTGGGACTACTGTCAGCATTTTGTGAAGGGCCCATTGCAGCCAGGAACCTTAAAGAAGCCGCCCTGCGTTGATAAGAGGAGTGATGCCGCTTGTGCTGTTGCCAACCCACCGCCGCCACTGAAGGGGCTGGTGGGTGATATGGAAGATTTTTGTAGCTATTTTGAAAAGTTGTTTCATGAAAAAGAAGTTTGTCCGGAGAAACCAGAGATGCAGCTAGTGAGGTATGCCCCAGCGGAGCCAGTTTACCCGAGTCTACGGGAAGAGGGGAGTTCCCTTATCACCTTCTCTTGGTCTCCTTCCTGCATTGCCTCTTTTTTTCAAGAACTGGAGTTCATACCCCGCTCGCCTCCTATCATGGTCGATCCGTTTTTCAAAGAAAGACCCCTAGAAGTGCTATTTGTGCAGTGTGTATGTGGGCGCTGCCCACTGATTGATCTCTCAACTCTGTTTACTCCCCCCTCCCCCACTGCCAATCTCTCTGAAATGTGGTTTTCGTCATCCGATCCATTCTTCAATGTTCTTTTCCCATCCTTCTTTCCCCTCCAGCTTCCTCCTCCTCCTCCCTCCTCTGACCTCTCTTGTTGCATGATTTCCTCCGATCTCCAAAAAAAAATGCCAATTTCGAAACGGAGATTTCAGTGGAGGATTATGCTATGTTTTTTCTGCATTCTTCCCAGGGGCACGAGACCCCTACTTCCTTTCCTGTAGATTTCTTATCCCCTAGGTTAGATGTTTGACTTGTTGAGATTAGAAAGGCATAGTCAGTTGAGTCTAGTGAGTTAGGTTCTTATTCTAAAGTCTCCAACCCGTTCACACCTATTACGCGCCCGATGATGCGTCGTGCTAAAACCATTCCTGGTAGGTTCTTCCGGGACCTTGCTCAGTGCTGTCACGCCCTCCTTAAGTGCCCTGAGTTTGTAAAGACAGCAATTTTCTTAGAGGGTAATGAGAAGATAGATGGGGTATGGAGCGATGACGGGTTGGGTGTATATGAAATCATAGATGAGAAGGACCCTATCGATGATGAGGAAAGCGACGTGGGTGACGCTGTCGACTTGTACGCACTGGGTTTGAAAAGATTTGACGAATCGTCGTCGGCAGTGGATGAACCCACGAAAGAGATTAATCTAGGGAATGAAGAGGACCCCAGGCTTATAATTATCTCTGCTAATCTCCCTCCTCAGGTTGAAGAGGAGCTGATCAAGGTTTTGAGGGAGTATAGTGATTCATTTACCTGGTCCTACGAGGACATGCCGGGCCTTGACCCCGCTCTGGTTGAACACAGACTTATCCTTAAACCAGGGGCAACACCCGTTAAACAAAAATCAAGAAGATTCCACCCTCAAATGGCCTTAAGGATAAAGGAAGAAGTTGATAAATTGCATAAGGCCAAGTTCATTAGAGTTGTGTTATATCCTCAATGGGTGGCGAACATAGTCCCAGTGATGAAAAAGGATGGAAAATTTTAAATTTGCATTGATTTTAAGGACTTGAATAAGACATGTCCGAAAGATGATTTCCCGCTTCCTCACATTGACGTGTTGGTGGACAACACGGATGGGTATGAAGCCCTCTCGTTTATGATGGCTATTCTCGGTAGAATCAAATCCGTCTCGCTCCCGAGGATTAAGAGAAAACCTCGTTCACCACGCCCTGGGGCACATACTGCTATGTTGTCATGCCATTCAGACTGAAGAATGCAGGTGCCACATGTTAACGGGCAATGATGGCTATCTTCCACGACATGATGCATGTGTATATGGAAGCCTACGTGGATGATATTCTGGTGAAGTCTAGGTCGAAGGAAGAACACCCCGCCATTTTAGCCAAGGTGTTGCAAAGGGCTAGGGAGCATAAGTTGAAAATGAATCCCAAGAAATGTGTGTTTGGAGTTGCATCAGGGAAGTTGCTAGGGTTTATAGTTAGCAAGCGGGGGATTCAGATCAATCCAAACAAGGCAAAGGCCGTTATGGAAATGCCACCGCCTAAAAATATCACTGAACTTACAAGATTGATTGGGCGTTTGTAGTTTATTCGAAGATTTATATCTCAACATTCGTAAAGATGCCGCCCATTTTATGAATTGTTAAAGGCGGGAGCTAAATTTGAATGGAATTAACAATGTCAGAAGGCCTATGAGGGTCTCAAGGTTTATCTATCTAATCCCCCGGTTTTGCAGCCACCTGTCCCTGGGAAACCCCTGATCTTATACATTTCAGTTATTGATGATTCCCTAGAAGCTGTCCTGGCACAAGTGGACGACGAAGGGAAGGAAAGGGCAGCCTACTACCTCTCTAGGTTGTTCAATCCTGCTGAATCTAAGTATATTGCCATGAAGAAGACCTGCGCAGCATTAGTATGGGTAGCTCAGAAACTCAAGCATTACTTTCTCGCCCACGAAGTTAAGTTGATCTCTAGGATGGACCCAATCCGCTACCTCTTAGAAAAACCCGTCCTTTCTAGCAGATTAGCTCGTTGGCAGAGCTTTCTCTCTCAATTTGATATCACCTTTGTCGTTCAAAAAGCGATCAAGGGATACGCGATTGCTGAACATCTTGCTCATTCTCCTATCCCTTGCACCGATTCAATCCAGGACGAGTTTCCTGACGAGCATCTGGCTGTACTTACTCATCTCCCCTTTTGGTCTCTTCATTTCGATGGTGCTCTCAATTCTCAAGGCCGTGGAATCGGCGCCGTTCTCCACACTCTGGAAGGAGTAACCATCCCCATCGCCTACCAGCTCTCTTTTCCTGCCACGAATAACATAGCCGAGTATGAGGCTCTCCTTGCTGGACTGAAGCACGCCTACATCATGGGTGCGCGATACCTAAATATCATAGGAGATTCTTAATTGGTGTTACGCCAAGTTATTTCTACTTACCGCACCCGTGACCCTAAACTCAAGCCCTATCAAGATTTGGTCACACTCTTGGCTAGGCAGTTACGTAAGCTCATCTACATTCATACTCCTCGTTCTCAGAACATTCTTGCTGATGCATTAGCATCTCTTGCTTCCTCCCTTACCCTTCCTCTCAGTCGTTCCATTGAGACCATTGTGGTCCAGCGGTTAGACGCTCCTTCCCTTCAGGATCTGTGGTTCGAGGACCTTAGGAAATCTGTAGAGAAGAAGGCTGAGTTAGAAAATTTGAAGGAGGTGTCCTTAACTGAGCTTGAGGAGATTATAGAGGAAGAGGAATTACTGTGGTACCATGAGATACAGCAGTACTGTAAGGATGGTTCGTTCCCAGAAGCGGCAAGTGTCGAGCAGCGCATGGCCATAAGAAGAGTCGTGATGTGATACGAACCTCCGAGTCTGATATTTTCTCTTCTTTTCATTTTCTCCCTTTTTTTTTCTGTCCATCATCATTTCCACCAAATAATACAGCTCCAGTTCCTTGAGAGTGTAAGTGAATGACGAGCTCTGGTACGCATGCAGGTGGCATCCTCATTATTGACACCAACGGCAGACTTCAAAGAGCTTTTGGACTAGGGGACAACATTGTTGTCTACTCCAAAGAACCATCCTTAGTTGTGTCAACAGTAGCTTCAGTTTCATCACTTGAGCCCTTTCCCTTTCTACTTTCCTCTGGAGGAACAAATCTAGCCCCCTGCTCAGTATCTAAATCCAAGTGGTGTTTATTGTTCAGTTTCCGAAGAGCAATATTCATCTGATTAGTCCCTTCTTGAAGAAGCCTAGTATGATATGCTTTCCCATGGTTGCTCATCAATCTAAGCATATCCTGTGCGCCTCGTTCTTTTCTTTTCTTAACACAAAATAACTTCCCGTAGAGAGAGGGAAAATGAGAGGATGAGAGGGGTGATGAGAGAGAGAGAGACACCCGCGGTCATGCGACTAACGTGGGGAGGGAAGAGAGAGAAAGAGAGAGGATGGGTAGAGAGAGAGAATAGTGAGGTCGTTGGCGATGTTGGTAGGATTTCGGCGTGCTCGGAGTGTTGGCGACGTCGATGGGATGAGCGCTACAGGTGGCTTGCATGGCAAGGTGCCAAGCTCATCGTCTGGTCGACGTGTTCACCACGCTGAGGATATCGCCGTGCCCCGGAGGTGATCATGCTCGGAGAGAGGCGGAGCGACGTGTCGTGCTGCCTACTAGAACTCTGCGTACAGCTCCGAGGGACAGTGCGTCCGGGCTTGGACGTCATGGGTGGGAACTGGCATGCTCGAACGTGCGGCAGTGGAGCGCTAGGGTGGTGCGAAGGGTGATGGAAGTGACTGGAGGCCAGGGGCGAGAGAAAGAGAAGCGGGGTGTGAGGGAGATGGACTCGTAGTGGCTTGTGTGTAGGTGAACCAGGTTGACAGTGATGGGGTGCATGGCGATGGCGGCTAGATTGGGTTCTCAGACGAGGTGGGGCTGTATGGCGATGGACGTTGGGTTCACCGGTGGGGTAGGATGCCTGCGAAGGGGAGAGAGGGGAGGGAGATGGGTGCACCCGCGGTGCCCCTGTTCCAAACAGGGGGCCGCCGCGGGGGTTTTGAGAGAGTGAGGGAGAGGGAGGAAGGAGGGCAGGCGGTCGGTAGGGCTTGCAGGTGGTGTGTGTGGGAACAGGTGAGCATGCATGCGAGGGACAGGGTGAGGGTTCGGTGAAGGTGAGTTGGAGGGTAGATGAGAGAGGGAGAAAGAGGGTAACGAAGGGAGGGGGCGTGTGCGGTGCAGAGTTTGAAGGAAGGAGAGGGGAACGAGGGCTTGAGGGCGCTCGGGCTGCTAGGACAACGTGCACAGGGCGTGGGCCGTGGCGGGCTTCACGGTGCCGTGCTCTCCGTGTTCGTGGATGCCGCCTTGCTCGGAGGGGAGGCCTTGCTCGGAGGGGAGGCGGACGTGCTCGGACGCGGGGTTGCATGGCCGGATGCCATGCTCGCCGTGTTCGGGAGGGAGAGTGCACGTGGAGGCCGTTGTGCTTGGGGGGGAAGGCCGTGCTTGGAGGAAGGGGGTGCAGGGCTCGCCCACGCGCGGTTGGGATGTCGATGTGCTCGGTGCCGTGCTCGGACGGAGGCAGAGCTGCTGGCCCTCGTGTGCTTGGAACTATAGTGGCAACGACTCTGCCAGGTGCGGCTGAGGACGTAGCTGGGTTGTTCGCCAGACGCGGACATACGTTTTAGACGATGGTGGCGGGGAAAAAGCTGGAAGAGGAGGATAGCACGGAGGCTGCTACGGCGAGCGGGCTGCCGGTGTCAGATGGAGGGGAAGGCGGACATTAGTGATAGAGAGAGTAGTCCGATAGTGGGTTTGAGAGAAAGAGAGAATGGGACAAGCGAGAGGGGGAAAGGATAGGGGCCGCTTCTCACGACCAAAGGCTTCTCACCCATAGGACAGGGGCATCTCACCCTGATGAGGGCATCCCTTGCCCCTCCACATTTTCTCCGGACTCGGATTGTTCGTCGGCAAGCGCCATTATGTTCCTCAAGTGTTTGTGAGTCGAGTCATGTAATTTTCTTATTTTTTATTTGAGTCTTAATCATGTAATTTTCCCTTTATTTGAGTCATGTACCTAGGTTGGAAGGTTATCTACCAATGTCCTAAGTCATTGTGTTGTTTAGATAGGCTATTGGGCCCATCTCATTGGGCTAGGCCCATGGACACCCCCTTCCCTTCGGTTATTAGTCATTGTGTCTTTTGTTAGGATCTTTTGTGAAAAAGTCAGGTGCCTATAAATAGGCCACCCCACGCCTCATATGTAACAATTTTGATGAATATTGAAGAAATCCCCTTTCAAGTCTCTCATTATCTCTCTCTCTCTCTCTCTCTCTCTCCCTCCACCCCAATTTTCAGAATTTTCTCGCTCCTCCCCATTTACCTCTCATTAACTCCCCTCCCCTCATTCAATCACCTTCCCAACCACCCCATCTCCACCTACCCCATTTAAACCTCTCCCCTTCCCCATAACCCTCTTTATTCCACCCCCTAGTCCCAAGAGAGCTCCACCCAATCCCCACTCCACCTTCCAACCCCCAACTACCCATTTCCCTTCCCCAAACCTCACTCCACCTTCCCAAGACACCTCTTCCCATCCCCAAGACCACCATTGATCACTCCCCATCAAAGAAAATTCAAACTCACATTCCCTCCACCCACTTGTGCCTCCCTCACAGCCCAAATTCGTAGCTCCTCTCTCACCCTCTGAAAACACCCCATTCCAGACACCATTCTCCCTCTCCCACACCTTAGAACACCCCCTCCTAGGCCCCCTCACAACTAGGGGTCACTCCCACACCTATTCACCCCCATTTCCACTTCCATTTACCCCATTTCTCCCAGCACCTTCCACCTACAGTTCGCAGGTTGCAGGTGGCAGAAGTCCAGCGACTTGCAGAAGGTGTCACATCGTCATCCTGAGGCTTCTGAAGGCGCTTCATACATTGTTGGAATCGTCTTTGAGTCCTCTTTCCAACAGAGGTGGTCCCGCATCCATCCGAGCTCGGAGCTGTGCGGTGGAGCAGATCTTGTGCGACTGTGCAATCTGTCCCAGGCTGAAGACCAGAGAGCACTTGGAAGTTTCACCACGACCAACCTAGCAAGAATCAGAGCTCGGTTTCTTCATCAAAATTCTTCTTCTTTGAATCCTCTTTCATCCCCAGAAAGCGGAGCTCCATTTAGCATTCGAATCTGGGAGATATCATTTTTATCCCCCGAAGTATACGTTCTGTCCTCCCACAGTCTGCAGCGACCCTTCACCGGTGATCTGAGGCTACCGGCCAACCTTGGCATCGGTCGGCTTCCCCGTTAACTTTTCTGCGTAGAAGACTCGACATCCGAACCAATGGCTTTGACGGCGCTCGATTTGGAGTTCGGGAGCGGTCGTGGCATTGCTGTCAATCTGCTGCTGGGAAACTGTTCCTGTCCGAACCAGAGACAGAGCTCCTGTTCAACTGTTGACCTCGGCCAGCTCGTGAGGGATCTGAGCCCCAATTTTGGAGGGCTGAAACTATTACCAGTTAGCTGTCATCTCCAAGAAGAAGGACCTCATTCAGCCTCTGAAGCTTCCAGTTACCATTTTCTTCGTTGGGGTGTGTCGTCTGCCCCCTGTGGGTCCAGGTTTGAGCTGCCCCTGCTCATCCGGCTACCTCGTTCTTCTCCGACCTCCGATTGGGGCCCAGTCGATTCCTGCTCGAAGCTACTCCGACGACGATCACGTCACCGCCAGGCTCGTCTCATTTGGAGTTCAGGAGTGTCCATGGTGCCTTCTGCAACTCGCTGTACCTGTTCTGCACCAGCCAGAAGAGGAAATTACTGACCTGTTCCAGTAGCCGGTCCGACAAGCCCTGAGTTTCAGAGCTCCTGCCAAAATTTAGACACCATCCCTGTCCTGTTGGGGAACTTTTGGCGCAGGTTTCATCAAGATCCAAGCTCCGTGGAATTTTTGGTAGCATCAACACCGCCCCACTATCCGGCGAACCTGCAGATTGGCAGAACCGGCGGGATTCGACAAGTCGGGTTCCTTCTCTTAATTCCCCCACCCCGCTTGGCCGGCTGAACGCCCCTCTGATGTAAAACCGACCTTGGACCTATTTTGCAAGCATTCAAGTTTGAGCAGCGGACTCACACTAGTGAGCTCACCCGTATGGCACACACTAGGGCCCGAAGGTAACTAGGCGATGTTGGAGAGGGTCCGAGGTGGGACCATGAGGCTCCAAGGGTTGGCAAGCTTGGGGAGAACCCAAAATGGGCCTAGGATGCCCAAATCATGGGCGGCCAACACACCAAGGGTGTGGGCTAAGTGGATTCGCTCTCAACTCGCCCGCGGTGGTCACTCAATTTGGTGGCAATGTAAAATCGGACACTCTCTTACCGCCGACGGAGTAACTATAGCAATACTAAGCTAAGCAAGTCTAATACAGCAATAAGGGATGTTCAGGAGCTCACCTAGCCGGCGTGAAGACGCCGACTCCGGCCGGAGACGGGGGCGAGCGGGGAGGCGAGGGTATGTACCCGCACGCCGCGTCGGTGTCGCTTCAACCTGAAAGTGTAAAGAGTACAACACTACACCTCTCATAGGAGAGATGATCTTGGGGTGGGGATTAAGTTAATTACATCCAAAACTACCTCCACGTAGGGAGGGGCCTTCAGCCGGCCAAGCGGGTTGGGGATTACGCAATGAAACTTGACCTCCCGAGCTCCACCGGTTCTGCCCTGCTTCAGGTTCACTGGACAGACAGTCGGAGACACTACTGCCACGGGTTCCACAGGACTCGGATCTTGACGAGACCAGCGCCAAAAGTTTTCCAACTGACAGAAGATGAAGCTTGAATTTTTGGGGAAGCTTTGATACTCGGGGCTGACCGGGCCGGCGACTGGAACAGGACAGCAGCGTCTGGTCTCTGGCGGGTACCGAACTGATGCAGCAGGTTGCAGAAGTCACTGTGGGCTCTCCCGGACTCCGATTGGAATGAAACTGGCGGTGATGCGATCATGGTCGGGGTAGCTTCGGGACGGAGTTGACGGGGATGCGATCCGATGTCAGTGGAGAGAGGGGTAACCAGAGGAGTGAGGACTGGTCTAACCTGGGACCACAGGGGGCAGTCTGCCATCTCCGACGAAGAAAATTGGAGCAGAGGGTTCCGGTGGTCGATTGAGTCCCTTCTTCTTGGAGGTGGCAGCTAGTTTGAAGTAGTTTCTTCCCTCCAAAAATGGCACTCAGAGCCTTCACGAGCTGGCCGTGGCAGAGTCTGGGACCGGACTGATTGATTCTGCCTCTGTCTGGTGCAGATCAATGTGGCGGGTTGCAGAGGGTTCTACGATCTCTAACGAGCTCTGATTGAGGCGAGACCTGAACCGTTGGAACCGTAGCCAAGTCTTCTTTCTGTCGACACCGACAGCGACATCAGCAGATGTCGGAGAAGACCGGGACTATCAGATGAGTAAAGGGGTGTCGGTTCTGGCTCCTGTAAACTTACCTGACACACTTGGAGTAGAAAATTTGTAACTTGAGATGCCGATGTCCAAATGCAGCTCTGCTTCTTTAGGATGAAATAGGACTTGAGAGGGAAGAACTTTGCTGAATAACACTTGATCTGAATCCCAAAAGGTTCGTCGTGGTCGGGCTTCCAATCTCGCTCTGGTTCTCTGCCTGGGGTCTTCTGCGCAGTCGAGGGAGATCGGCTCCTGCGGACAGCTCCGACCTCGGAAGCCGGCGAGACCACCACCGTTGGAAAGCTATCTCGCAGAAGATTCCAGAAATATAGGCCTTGCCACCTGAATCTTTGGGGGACAGTCGTGACTGCTTCTGCAAGTTGCTGTAACTCTGCTGCCTGAAACAGAGGCAGAATGAGGAGAAGAAGAAGATGTGGAGAAGGGGATGGCCAAGAGAGTAAGAGGTGGAGGAGGGCGACCAGACCAAGGGGAGTCTGGTTTGGGTCGACCTAGGGTGTGGGAGGGATGTGAGAGGGGAGGGAATTTCGAATTTGGGCTTTGGGAGAGGTTAATTCAGCCTTGGGAAGGTGGAGAGGTGCTTAGGGAAGTGGAAAGGTGCCTAGGAGAAGGGGTTTCCACCTAGGGGTTGGAGGGGGAATTGAATGAGTGCATAGGGAAGGGGAAGGGGCCTTAATGAGGGGTGAATGGGGAGGAGAGAGAATAAATTTCAAAATTGGGGTGGGGAGGAGAGAGAGAGGGGGCACAACCCACTTAGAGAGAGTGATAGTAAGAGAGAGAGAGAGAGGGAGATATTGAGAGAGAACTAGAAGGTATGGAAATTTTCTAGATTCAATATTCAAGCATAAGTTTTTACATATGAGGAGTGGGTGGCCTATTTATAGGCACATGACTTTTTCACAAAGGACCCTAGCAAAAGACACAATGACTAATAACCGAAGGGAAGGGGGGTGTCCATGGGCCTAGCCCAATGAGATGGGCCCAATAACCTATCAAACCAACATAATGACTCAATACTTAGGAAAATGACTCAACAACCTAGGTACATGACTCAAATAAAGGGAAAATTACATGATATTGACTCAAAGAAAATGTGAAGATTACATGACTAGACTCAAAAATACATAACTAACATAATGGCGCTTGCCGACGAACAATCCGAGTCTAGAGAAAATGTGGAGGGGCAAGGGATGCCCTCATCATACCCCCGGGGTGGGGAAAACTTGACCCCGTCGAGTATGGGTCCACCAGGGAAGTAGTACATCGAACTGCGGCTCTGGGTGATCCTCGATCTCCATACTCAACCCGCGACCATAGTCGGGGAACGGCGCTTCAGCTCGACAAAGTGACTCGGTCATACCCTCATGCTGGCGATGGGATCTTGCTTGCCTAGTATTGCCGCTGTGTGCTCACGTCGGGCTCTCAGGCTATTTGTGGTGGCACTCCGAGGGTGTCTCTCACAAGCGTAGGTGTAAGCTGGAGGCACTCACTAGGATCCACCGCGGTGCCCTTATAAGGTGCTAGATCCACTACATGAGAAATGGGGAGAATCCCAAAACCCTTTTTGAAAGTTCAACCCATAAGCCGGGTTGCCAAAGCCACTCGGAACTTGGCAAGGTCCAAGTCCTCGTGCCCTCAATTTGGAGGTGACCCTGGGGTAGAGCCACTCCAAAGTCATCATCGTCAAGTTACCAACTTGGAATTCCAAGTGGCACTCATGAGTTTTTGCTTGCTTGTTGTGAATATCACCGCTTGTTGCTTGATATGTGCTTGGATGCATATGCCATGCTTGATGATGCGATGTGAGTGGGCAATGTTTGGTATGCAAAGGTGGTCCGGGGCAGCCACATGTAGATCGATCATGCTTTGATGCTATGAAGATTGTTACAGACTCAGGGGGGCCGGGACATCCATAGATGAACCTTTTATGCATGGGTATGACAAATGTCAGGGGACCCGGACATCCATGTATGCTCCTCTCATACTTAAGACTCATGATGAATGAGGGTGGGCCAATACATCCAAATACGGTCCACTTATGCTTCCTACTTGACATGTGGGTGATGTAAATGAATGTACCCGACTTATGAATTATGCCAAGTGGTGTTGTATGCCAAGACTTATGCACTCTTGTGACAAAGATGTCTCCTATGTGTGGGCCTTTGGACTTCCATTGGAATGGGTCGAAGGGGTCTAGAAAGGTGGATATCATGAGATGGGGCACTTCCTTGATCCCTAGGTGTATACTACCCAAAGTCATGGTTCCCATGGTGTAACCCGGGTCTGGGATGGGGTGGATTGGATCAAACATGGTGGGTTGGGATAGGGAAAGGTAGGTGGTAGTTAAGGTGGTTGGGTTACTTGGGTTCCTTGACTCCCATTGGAATGGATCATAGGGATCATAAAGTGGGTTACCAAGGGGCTCCATGTCCTCAAGGTCCTCAAAAGGTGATGAGTCGTCTTCTTCTAGTGGAATGGTTGGGCCGGTGTATGGGGTGGGCTGGTTGGTCAAGGTTTTAGGAATCACAATGGTAGGGGAGTGGACCAGGATGGGCTCTTCCACTATGGGGAGAAGGAAAAGGATGTCACTAGTGTAGCAACCAATAGTGCAAACCGAGGAGATAGACCCAATACATGGATGGATGAGGTTAAGGCTCTTGGGTTGATCCGCTCCTAGGGCCAATAAAGAAGTCAAGCCTGATTGCCACTTTAGACCTTTGAGGAGATCATCCCAATCTTCTACCTCATAGTAGGATTGGATTGTGGTGTGATAGGAGTGGAGGGGAACAATTTGGGATGGATATCCCAAAGGTGAGAGAGGTGGGGGTGAGCTAGGAAGGGTGGGTCCTTGCTTGAGCCATTGGAGTATATGCTCATTCATGGTGAAGGTGGGTGACTCTTGAGGATCCGAGCTATTTGAAGTGGTAAAGGGTTGAGGCTTTTCCTTACCATTGGTGTGATCTTGGGCTTCCTTATGGGTGGGAATGGGTTCCGGACTAGCATCTACTCCCATGTGGAGGGTTGTGGAGGTTTCAATTCCTAGTGTTAATGGGTTGGGTAGGTCTAATGCGGGAGAATTGGTGATAGCTGGAGCATGGTGCACTTGGGGTGGTGGGCAAGGGTGGACTTGGATCGGAAGGGGAAGTAGAGGAGGCGTAGGTTGGGGAAAGATTGGTGTAGGAAGCGGGAGGTGAGTTGGGTGAGGGGTTTTGGGTTTGGGGATGGTGGCCATTATGGGCCTTGGTGGAGGGGTGGACACGGTGTCCACATGGTTTTTAATGGTGAGGGTTGGATGAGTGGTGGTCACCATGGATGGAATTGGGTCGGTTAGGGGTCTCTTGCCCTTGGGATCATTTGGGGTGGAAGTGGGGGCTAAAGAGGCTTGACTAGTGTAGGTTAGTGAAGGGGATTTTGGTTGGGGTGTGGGGGCCCTCATGGGATTAGGTGGGGAGGTGGAGGCCTTGGAGACTTGGGTTCTAGTGGTAAGGGTTTGGATGGGTGGGTTTGGAGGAGTGAGAGTGCTCCTCGAGTTTTGGTAACCCGGGTAGGAAGGGGACATATATTTTGCTCTAAGTTGCTCCTTCATGTCCTTCCAAGTGGTGATGGGAGTTTCCCTTCTAAGTATCTTTAGCCCGACAATTTGCATCCAATAAGTTTCCGCCCGTTTGGTAAGTTGCATTTTGGCAACCAATGCCTTTTCATCCTAGGATATATGATACCAAGTGAAGTATTGGTCCATTGTAGCTTCCCAATCTAAATATTCTCTAGGAGAGGTTCCATCAAAGGTGAGAAGTGGGAAAGGGACCATTCTATCGTCTGTCCTTGGGGCGGGCCTATTTTCTCCAAGTTGGTTGAGTCGGTCCGATATGTTATCAAGCCGCTCATTGGCATAGGTCAAGGCTTTCATGAAGTCGTTGACATGGCCAGGGAAGTTATGGGTGTTAGTGGTAGGCATCTCTTGGTGGCTTGGACTTATGGAGTGGGCCGATTGGTAAGGTTGATATGAGGTGGCCATACTAGGGGACAAGAGTGATGCACTTGAAGACTCTAAATGCATAGACATGCCCTAGGACCAACTTGATAGAGATAAGTTCTGAACTTGCTCTGATACCACTTGATGTAAAACCGACCTTGGACCTATTTTGCAAGCATTCAAGTTTGAGCAGCGGACTCACACTAGTGAGCTCACCCGTATGGCACACACTAGGGCCCGAAGGCAACTAGGCGATGTTGGAGAGGGTCCGAGGTAGGACCATGAGGCTCCAAGGGTTGGCAAGCTTGGGGAGAACCCAAAATGGGCCTAGGATGCCCAAATCATGGGCGGCCAACACACCAAGGGTGTGGGTTAAGTGGATTCGCTCTCAACTCGCCCGCGGTGGTCACTCAATTTGGTGGCAATGTAAAATCAGACACTCTCTTACCGCCGACGGAGTAACTATAGCAATACTAAGCTAAGCCTCCACCTCCCCACCTAATCCCATGAGGGCCCCCACACCCCAACCAAAATCCCCTTCACTAACCTACACTAGTCAAGCCTCTTTAGCCCCAAGCTATAGTTACTCCGTATTGCCGCTGTATTGGACTTGCTTAGCTTAGTATTGCTATAGTTACTCTATCGGCGGTAAGAGAGTGTCCGATTTTACATTGCCACCAAATTGAGTGACCACCGCGGGCGAGTTGAGCGCGAATCCACTTAACCCACACCCTTGGTGTGTTGGCCGCCCATGATTTGGGCATCCTAGGCCCATTTGGGGTTCTTCCCAAGCTAGCCAACCATTGGAGCCTCAAGGTCCCGCCTCGGACCCTCTCCAACATCGCCTAGTCGCCATCGGGCACTAGTGTGCGCCATACGGGTGAGCTCGCTAGTGTGAGTCCACTGCTCAAACTTGAATGCTTGCAAAAGAGGTCCAAGGCGGTTTTACATCAAGTGGTATCAGAGCAAGTTCACAACTTGTCTCTATCAAGTTGGTCCTGGGCATGTTTATGCATTTAGAGTCTTCGGTTGCATCTTTTGGTCCCTAGCATGGCCACCTCTTACCAACCTCACCAATCGGTCCTCTCCATAAGTCCAAATCACCAAAGGATGCCTACCACTAACACACATAACCTCCCGGGCCATGTCAACTACCTCATGAAGGCCTTGACCCATGCCAATGAGTGGCTTGATAACATATCGGGTAGACTCAACCAACTTGGAGAAAATAGGCCTGCCCCAAGGACAGACGATAGAATGGTCCCTTTCCCACTTCCCACCTTTGATGGAACCTCTCCTAGAGAATGTTTAGATTGGGAAGCTACAATGGACCAATACTTCACTTGGTATCATATATCCGAGGATGAAAAGGCATTGGTTGTCAAAATGTAACTTACCAAACGGGCGGAAACTTATTGGATGCAAATTGTTGGGCTAAAGATACTTAGAAGGGAAACTCCCATCACCACTTGGAAGGACATGAAGGAGCAACTTAGAGCAAAATATATGTCCCCTTCCTACCCGGGTTACCAAAACTCGAGGAGCACTCTCACTCCTCCAAACCCACCCGTCCAAACCCTTACCACTAGAACCCAAGTCTCCAAGGTCTCCACCTCCCCACCTAATCCCATGAGGGCCCCCACACCCCAACCAAAACCCCCTTCACTAACCTACACTAGTCAAGCCTCTTTAGCCCCCACTTCCACCCCAAATGATCCCAAGGGCAAGAGACCCCTAACCGACCCAATTCCCTCCATGGTGACCACCACTCATCCAACCCTCACCATTAAAACCCATGTGGACACCGTGTCCACCCCTCCACCAAGGCCCATAATGGCCACCATCCCCAAACCCAAAACCCCTCACCCAACTCACCTCCCGCTTCCTACACTAATCTTTCCCCAACCTAGGCCTCCTCTACTTCCCCTTCCAATCCAAGTCCACCCTTGCCCACCACCCCAAGTGCACCATGCTCCAGCTATCACCAATTCTCCCGTATTAGACCTACCCAACCCATTAACACTAGGAATTGAAACCTCCACAACCCTCCACATGGGAGTAGATGCTAGTCCAGAACCCATTCCCACCCATAAAGAAAGCCCAAGATCACACCAATGGTAAGGAAAAGCCTCAACCCTTTACCACTTCAAATAGCCCGGATCCTCAAGAGTCACCCACCTTCATCATGAATGAGCATATACTCCAATGGCTCAAGCAAGGACCCACCCTTCCTAGCTCACCCCCACCTCTCTCACCTTTGGGTTATCCATCCCAAATTGTTCCCCTCCACTCCTATCACACCACAATCCAATCCTACTATGAGGTAGAAGATTGGGATGATCTCCTCAAAGGTCTAAAGTGGCAATCAGACTTGACTTCTTTATTGGCCCTAGGAGCGGACCAACCCAAGAGCCTTAACCTCATCCATCCATGCATTGGGTCTATCTCCTCGGTTTGCACTATTGGTTGCTACACTAGTGACATCCTTTTCCTTCTCCCCATAGTGGAAGAGCCCATCCTGGTCCACTCCCCTACCATTGTGATTCCTAAAACCTTGACCAACCAGCCCACCCCTTACACCGGCCCAACCATTCCACTAGAAGAAGACGACTCATCACCTTTTGAGGATCTTGAGGACATGGAGCCCCTTGGTAACCCACTTTATGATCCCTATGATCCATTCCAATGGGACTCAAGGAACCCGAGTAACCCAACCACCTTAACTACCACCTACCTTTCCCTACCCCAACCCACCATGTTTGATCCAATCCACCCCATCCCAGACCCGAGTTACACCATGGGAACCATGACTTTGGGTGGTATACACCTAGGGATCGAGGAAGAGCCCCATCTCATGATATCCACCTTTCTAGACCCCTTCGACCCATTCCAATGGAAGTCCAAAGGCCCACACATAGGAGACATCTTTGTCACAAGAGTGCATAAGTCTTGGCATACAACACCACTTGGCATGATTCATAAGTCGGGTACATTCATTTACATCACCCACATGTCAAGTAGGAAGCATAAGTGGACCGTATTTGGATGTATTGGCCCACCCTCATTCATCATAAGTCTTAAGTATGAGAGGAGCATACATGGATGTCCGGGTCCCCCGACAATTGTCATACCCATGCATAAAAGGTTCATCTATGGATGTCCCGGCCCCCCTGAGTCTGTCACAATCTTCATAGCATCAAAGCATGATCGATCTACATGTGACTGCCCCGGACCACCTTTGCATACCAAACATTACCCACTCACATCGCATCATCAAGCATGGCATATGCATCCAAGCACATATCAAGCAACAAGCGGTGATATTCACAACAAGCGAGCAAAAACTCATGAGCGCCACTTGGAATTCCAAGTTGGTAACTTGACGATGATGGCTTTGGAGTAGCTCTACTTTAGGGTCACCTCCAAATTGAGGGCACGAGGACTTGGACCTTGCCAAGTTCCGAGTGGCTTTGGTAACCCGACTTATGGGTTGAACTTCCAAAAGGGTTTTGGGATTCTCCCCATCTCTCATGTGGCGGATCCAGCACCCTCTTAGGGCACCACGGTGGATCCTAGTGAGTGCCTCAAGCTTACGCCTACCCTTGTGAGAGACACCCTCGGAGTGCCACCACAAATAACCTGAGAGCCCGACGTGAGCACACAGCAGCAATACTAGGCAAGCAAGATCTCATCGCCAGCATGAGGGTATGACCGAGCTACTTTGTCGAGCTGAAGCGCCGTTCCCCGACTATGGTCGCGGGTTGAGTATGGAGATCGTGGATCGCCCAGAGCCGCAGTTCGATATACTACTTCCCTGGTGGACCCATACTCGACGGGGTCGAGTTTTCCCTACCCCGGGGGTATGATGAGGGCATCCCTTGCCCCTCCACATTTTCTCCAGACTCGGATTGTTCGTCGGCAAGCGCCATTATGTTCCTCAAGTGTTTGTGAGTCGAGTCATGTAATTTTCTTATTTTTTATTTGAGTCTTAATCATGTAATTTTCCCTTTATTTGAGTCATGTATCTAGGTTAGAAGGTTATCTACCAATGTCCTAAGTCATTGTGTTGTTTAGATAGGCTATTGGGCCCATCTCATTGGGCTAGGCCCATGGACACCCCCTTCCCTTCGGTTATTAGTCATTGTGTCTTTTGTTAGGGTCCTTTGTGAAAAAGTCAGGTGCCTATAAATAGGCCACCCCACTCCTCATATGTAACAATTTTGATGAATATTGAAGAAATCCCCTTTCAAGTCTCTCATTATCTCTCTCTCTCTCTCTCTCTCCCTCCACCCCAATTTTTGGAATTTTCTCTCTCCTCCCCATTTACCTCTCATTAACTCCCCTCCCCTCATTCAATCACCTTCCCAACCACCCCATCTCCCACCTACCCCATTTAAACCTCTCCCCTTCCCCATAACCCTCTTTATTCCACCCCCTAGTCCCAAGAGAGCTCCACCCAATCCCCACTCCACCTTCCAACCCCCAACTACCTATTTCCCTTCCCCAAACCTCACTCCACCTTCCCAAGACACCTCTTCCCATCCCCAAGACCACCATTGATCACTCCCCATCAAAGAAAATTCAAACTCACATTCCCTCCACCCACTTGTGCCTCCCTCACAGCCCAAATTCGTAGCTCCTCTCTCACCCTCTGAAAACACCCCATTCCAGACACCATTCTCCCTCTCCCACACCTTAGAACACCCCCTCCTAGGCCCCCTCACAACTAGGGGTCACTCCCACACCTATTCACCCCCATTTCCACTTCCATTTACCCCATTTCTCCCACCATCTTCCACCTACAGTTCGCAGGTTGCAGGTGGCAGAAGTCCAGCGACTTGCAGAAGGTGTCACATCGTCATCCTGAGGCTTCTGAAGGCGCTTCATACATCGTTGGAATCGTCTTTAAGTCCTCTTTCCAACAGAGGTGGTCCCGCATCCATCCGAGCTCGGAGCTGTGCGGTGGAGCAGATCTTGTGCGACTGTGCAATCTGCCCCAGGCTGAAGACCAGAGAGCATTTGGAAGTTTCACCACGACCAACCTAGCAAGAATCAGAGCTCGGTTTCTTCATCAAAATTCTTCTTCTCTGAATCCTCTTTCATCCCCAGAAAGCGGAGCTCCATTTAGCGTTCGAATCTGGGAGATATCATTTTTCTCCCCCGAAGTATACGTTCTGTCCTCCCACAGTCTGCAGCGACCCTTCACCGGTGATCTGAGGCTACCGGCCAACCTTAGCATCGGTTGGCTTCCCCGTTAACTTTTCTGCATAGAAGACTCGACAGCCGAACCAACGGCTTTGACGGCGCTCGATTTGGAGTCCGGGAGCGGTCGTGGCATTGCTGTCAATCTGCTGCTGGGAAACTGTTCCTGTCCGAACCAGAGACAGAGCTCCTGTTCAACTGTTGACCTCGGCCAGCTCGTGAGGGATCTGAGCGCCAATTTTGGAGGGCTGAAACTATTACCAGTTAGCTGTCATCTCCAAGAAGAAGGACCTCATTCGGCCTCCGAAGCTTCCAGTTACCATTTTCTTCGTCGGGGTGTGTCGTCTGCCCCCTGTGGGTCCAGGTTTGAGCTGCCCCTGCTCATCCGGCTACCTCATTCTTCTCCGACCTCCGATTGGGGCCCAGTTGATTCCTGCTCAAAGCTACTCCGACGAAGATCACGTCACCGCCAGGATCGTCTCATTTGGAGTTCAGGAGCATCCGTGGTGCCTTCTGCAACTCGCTGTACCTGTTCTGCACCAGCCAGAAGAGGAAATTGCTGACCTGTTCCAGTCGCTGGTCCGACCAGCCCTGAGTTTCAGAGCTCCTGCCAAAATTTAGACACCATCCCTGTCCTGTTGGGGAACTTTTGGAGCAGGTTTCATCAAGATCCAAGCTCCGTGGAATTTTTGGTAGCATCAACACCGCCCCACTATCCGGCGAACCTGCAGATTGGCAGAACCGGCGGGATTCGACAAGTCGGGTTCCTTCGCTTAATTCCCCCACCCCGCTTGGCCGGCTGAAGGCCCCTCCCTGCGTGGAGGTAGTTTTGAACGTAATAAGCCTAATCCCTACCCCAATATCCCCCCCCCCCTTGCATGGGGTGTAGTTCATGTACTTATTAAGTCGCAGGTTTGAAGCTTCAATCGACGCGGCGTGCGGGTACATACCCTCGCCTCCCCGCTCGCCCCCGTCTCCGGCCGGAGTCGGCGTCTTCACGCCGGCTAGGTGAGCCTCGGTCCCTCTCTTACTGGTTAATCACTTGCTTAGCTTAGTATTATTGCTATTTCTTCGTCGGACGGAGAGTGAGAGTTCGGCCCAAATTGCTAGTATCGTGAGTGGCCACCGCGGGCAAGTTGAGAGTGAATCCACTTAACCCACACCCTTGGTGTGTTGGCCGCCCATGATTTGGGCATCCTAGGCCCATTTGGGGTTCTTCCCAAGCTAGCCAACCATTGGAGCCTCAAGGTCCCGCCTCGGACCCTCTCCAACATCACCTAGTCGCCATCGGGCACTAGTGTGCGCCATACGGGTGAGCTCGCTAGTGTGAGTCCACTGCTCAAACTTGAATGCTTGCAAAAGAGGTCCAAGGCGGTTTTACATCACACCCCATCTCCTTCTCGGAGAACACAAGGGTTCTCACTTCACGTAGGATAGTGGTTTCCAAAAATTCTAATCAACTTTTTTCTCTTAAAGAGAGGTTACATGTCACCTTTATAGACTCCACAAAGAAAATCAAAAGACACTCATTAAACTTCAACTAACACCTAACACCTAAGACTCATTATATCTCTAGTGGGAAGACTAAAAGACACTTAAAAAAAGACTACATGATGTGGATATTTTATTTCCACTATAAAAGAAAACAAACATTTAGGCCCACTAATATGGCCCATTAACACAAAACACTTAAAATAGCAAATATAGTTTGATAGTTGCCCAAGTTGATTGACGATCCCGTCAAGTCGCCTCCAAATACACGATTATCGCAGGAGAATTGTATAGGCGGGCTCTCAACAGAATTCTTATGAGATGCTTAGATGATGATGAGGCTTGGAAAGTTGTTGAAGCAGCTCACTCGAGCGAGTGTGGAGGGCATGTTAATGGTCAGGTTTTGGCAAAGAAGATTCTTAGGCAGGGCTATTACTGGCCAACCTTAGAAGAAGATTGCTACACCCATGTCCATAGGTGCCTCCAATGCCAACTTCATGCCGAAAAAATTCATGCTCCTGCTTCCTCTCTCCATCCTCTCTCTGCTCCTTGGCCATTCTCCATGTGGGCTTTTGATATTATAGGCCCACTAGGTGATCCGAACTCCCAGGTTAAGTAGAAATCTTTCATTTTGATTGCTACGGAGTATTTCACCAAGTGAGCGGAAGCTAAAGCATATGCAGAAATCAAAGTTACCACAGTTTGCCGTTTCATCCTCAAGAATATCATTTCGTGGTTTGGAGTGCCGAGCGACATCATCACCCACAACGGGCCTCAATTTGTGTCTCAAGAACTCCAGGACCTCTGTAAGAAATTTCATATTCCATTGCATCATTCATCACCATACTACCCTCAAGGCAACGGCCAAGCCGAGGCCACTAACAAGATTCTTCTCAAAATCATTAAGAAAACATGCGAGTCACATAAATTTGTTGATTGGGCCGACAAATTAGTAGAAGCTCTATGGGCTTATCACACCTCCGTCCGCACCCCCACAGGGCAAACTCCTTTTGCTCTCACCTACGGGATGGAGGCGGTACTCCCGTATGAAATTTTGATCCCTTCCCTAAGAGTGCAGCTAGACAAAGTACTTAATCTTGGCGAACGTCGAGAGGCGTTGCTAGTCCAACTGAAACTCTGGGATGAGAAGAGGCTTAATGCGGCCAATCATGTCTCTGTTTATTAAAAACGTGTCTCGCGTCATTTTTAAAAGGTCATCGAAAGAAAACTTCAAGTGGGTAACATGGTTTTGAAGCGCAAATTCGTTCGATCAGCAGGTCCTAGGTCTAAGCTGCAACCCAATTGGGAGAGTCCGTTCATGATCAAGGAAATCTATCCTGGGAACACGTACCGTTTTGTTAATGCAGAGGGTGAGGAATTAACTAATCCATGGAACGGGTTGTATCTAAAACATTTTTATCCATATAGTCAAGCCAGCAACGGCCCGGTGGTGGGGTGTTCCTCTACTTGATCATGAAGGGAAGTCCCCGGTTCAATACTCACACACTACACGACCCCCGTGGTTGGATTTTCCCTTCTTGCGCAACACCGTTTCTCCTCGGCCATGCTTGGAGGAAAGTGAAAGTCTTGGTTTTTTCCTCTTTCGGCTGAAAATAGGGGCAAGTGGAGAATAAGGGGGCGAGAACTGATCTAGACACCCCGATGAAAGAGAGGTCTCAAATAGGGGCAGTCCGTTATGACCTAATTCCGCATTCACAAAAGCAAAAGAAAGAAAAGAAATAAAAGAAAAGGGGCAAAATCAAGGCAAAAGCTAAAAGCTCATTCAAAAGCTCAAAGCTCAAGAGTCTAAATGCTCCCCAAAAGAATTAAACTAGGCATGGCCAGAGTGGTAGTACAGTTTCCCCGCGGGACATCATGAGCCCGGCCGTATGCGTGCCTAGAGCAGATGCAGGTTCGATGACGGACACAAAGCCTCGGCGCAACAGACCAGATTCTTTGAAAAGGGGTTGCTGTGAGAAGAACTCAAGCCCTAAAAATCTCTATACCTATTGTCGGCTTCTCTGTTAAATTCTCTTTCATTTTCCAAGGACTAGATCATACCCTGGGTATGGCCCCAGTAGAGGCATCGTTGAGTAGAATTGGACCCCGGCCTTGGGCGGTCACCCATAACGCACGTTGTACTTGGGAAACCCCTGATGAGATACGAAGGTGTCCCGTCGCTGGGTTTGAGCTGGCTCCAAAATCTAAAAATAACCAAATATTTCAAAATCCAAAAAATCAAGTATTTTAAAATCCAAAAAAATTAAAAATTTCAAAATCTAAAAAAATCAGATATTTCAAAACCAAAAAAAATCAAATATCTTCAGAACTACAAAATATTTTCACCATCATGATTCACATTCATGGCATACATTGCATCCATTTTCCTTTGTGTTATTCACCTATCTAATAAGGCTTACCCCCTTGACCAAAAATCAAGAACTAGCCATTTCTTGACTTGCTATAGGCAAGGGGTTAAGCCTAAAACAGATTTAATATGTTTTCTTGTTTATATGTGTGCAGGGGCAGGTTGAAGGCAAGATTCAGCATTTACACATCGGCACGGTCCTCTAGTGACCGTTTTAATCCCTCCAACGGTCAACATCAGACCGTTCCAGCATTCACACGGCCTCATCCAGACCGTTAACATTTCTAGCACCTTCAAGAACCAATGGTCTCGACTAGACCGTTTATAAATCAGAACGGTGCAGTCTTGACCGTTCTGCTCTGACCACGCTCCATCGATAGACTGTTTCACCTTCCCAGGGCCCCTATTCTTAACACTATGGTTGATCTGGTACGTTTCCTCAGTCTGGCCATTCAATTCTATGGAGCGATTATACTCTAACTGTTTATCTGACTGAGCAGTCTGCTAATAGACCGTGTTTATCCCGAGATCCTATCTCAAACTTACTCAATTACATGCAAGAAAGGCCAAACTCAAATCAATCCAATCATCAATTTTATTCATTCAAATGCAAACATTTCCAAACATGAGTCTCTATATCAACATCATGAAAACAAGAAAATCAATCAATCCTCAGCCGGGGATCCCCGCGAGGCCTAAACTCTCGTAGCTCTCTCACATATTGATGCGGGACAGATACGCGACCTGAGACTCTAGCTCGCGATTGCCCCTAAGCGAGGGAAGATGTGGGACCGTGCGCGGTTGAGAAACCGACAGTGAGTCTCGGGTATCGGCTTTTCCGCGTTAACTCAGATTGAGTCACGGGATGGGTCGCACTCACTCTCTCGCAGCGGTGATAAAAATGATATAACGGGCTAATAACCTATCACATGCAGCGGCATATACGAATAAATACGAGTAAAGCAAAGCCGAGTAAGAGAGCGAACACGATACCTCCACGCTCCGGGCGTGGGGAAGACGACCCCAGCCAGTCACGGTAACTCCCGATACAATGGTAAAAACTTAATTACAACAGTGAATTTTATTACCCACTCTATGCAGGGAGGTAAAGGGCTACAAGTTGACCCGATAGGGCCGACCCTGGGTTGACATGCAGCAATCTGGAGGTGCGTTCGGAGCGAACTCAGCCTGCTGGTCCGACTCGGTTCTGACTCGATGGATAGCAAGGCACGGATTCCAAAGGAACATCACCTTCCTGAGATCTTCAGAAGACGCCGCTTGGCTGGAACGTTGGAAGGACGTCCCTGGTCGACTCTTGGGAGTGGCGGCTCCTGAAGTTGAATTTTGATATTTATTTCTAACTTTTTCTTGGAATGAAATTTCGGACCTACACAAAGAACAGATCTGCACGTCTCAGCTGTACGAATTAATTCTCTCAGATCTGAAATCAGATCGAGGTAATACCGGTGGCGTTGGAAAGAGGACTCCTAGATCTAAAACATATATATTTTTCAACGCGATCCAACGAAAGGATGAGAATTGGAAGCATCTGCAAGACTGTTTATTTCTGTGGATCGGTTTATAGACACTCAGGACAGAAGGAGATCTGCCTGAAACTGACCTTTGACCGAGGGCTAAATGATTTTTTCAGGGGCTGACAAAATTATGGGAGGTAGGGGGAAACGTGAGGAACACTGAGGAATATTTTTGGAGTTTCTAAAAATTTCTAAGTGGGTGAGAAAAATACGAAAAGGTGACACTATCCTGTGGATCTGTAGAATGACAGATTACAGGGAGGGAAACAAGAAATATGGGAAAAATACTAAACGATGTCCAAATAACACAAAATTTGAACTGGAGGTTACGGGAGACTGGTAGAACAAGCCCTCAAAGTTTGGGGTCGATCAGACAACAAGAACCTAAGATAAAATTCCAGAGATGAGGTTCTATCCTGATTTAGATAGAATTCCAGCGTTGATGGCGGCGGCGCGACGGCGGTGCGATGGCGGCGGCGGCAGAAATAGAACTCAAAGGATGAGAGGGGGAGGTAGAAAGGGTCTCACACCCTGGAATGCTGGAGGAAGAAGAAGAACAGCAGGGAGAGAGGGGAGAGGGGTGCACCCTCCTTAGAGCTTCCAACCAATTTCACAAAATTTTCACTTCATTAATTCATACAAAACACCATACATGGGCTTATATAGAAGGGGAGGAAGGGGGGGTTGGGATTTCATGGGAGAGAGAGGAGGGGTAGAATTTTCTTCCTCCATGTGGTCAATTGGCCTAAAAAAATAAAATACAAAATGTCATTTTAATGGGGGGGCACCCCCTTGACTATGAAGGAGCCATTTTGGACTTTTTAGTCCATTTGTCCCCCATGTGTCTAATTGAATGTCAAACCATCTAGAAGCCACCTAGGATGGTTGACCAGCCCCACATGGCTTAGGTGAACCAATGGGGAAGGAGTGAGGGCCCCCTTGCTGGACATACTGACATTTTACAAATAAACCCAAAGATCCTTAGGGAATGACACATTGGCTTATAAAGCCTTACAATTGTAAACATACTTTCCCAACGATATAAAAGCAAACAAAAGGACACAAATGTAAAATAAAATGTTAGTGCTCTTGCTCTGATGTCCCCATCAATTCTCCCTGGGTGGGAAGAACTCGACTCCGTCGAGTAAGGGGTGCGGCTGCTCGAGTAACTCCAGCGGATGCGTCACCGAACCTGGAAGCGCGGAGTACGCTCCACTCCAAGTAATCGACACCTGCTCATCCCGTATAGATTCGATATGCACACGCTACTGGGGAATGAGGCTAGAGGTAGACACTCTGGGGTGGGGTCACTCTCAAAGGAAGGGAGGCGGCTCAAAGGCTCACTAGGAATCACCGCTTGTCCCTTATGTGACTAGATCCGATATGTGACGTAGAACCGATCCCAAAGTCTGACAAGTCTCATACTCGAAAGGGACTAACAACGCGAGCGTACAAAAGACCGACTCGACGCGACGTATGCACATGCACTCGACAGACCAACGGTATGAAACAAAGACTGACACGTGACCCGAAACAAACCTACGGTTAGTCCGACTCATGCATATGCAAAGGTGGACCAGGACACCCGAATGTGTGCCATGCATACACTAGATGAAACCGGCGGTTGGCGGAACGTGGAATTCCTAGACCTCCTAAAGTGGACCATGCATACACATTGGACTTTCTATGGGATTTGGGAGACTTGGAAGGGCTAGGAGAGTCGGATGTAGGAGTATCGTGAACGGGCTTGGTGGGTATAGACGACCCGGCCCGTGGGGAAGGGGTGTGGTAGTGGACTCCCTCGAGAAAGTGAAGTATATATGGTGGGTCAGGGGTCCACTAGGGAATGGGTCAAAGGGATCAAAGAAGGTATGACCCCTTGTGATGGGCTCCCACAAGGCACGGTCCCATGTATAGAAGTCTTGAAGGTGTGGTTGGTCACCTTCATGCATTGTGGTAGGTGGGACGGTGATCATATGTAGGATGTATGGTTCCTCCCTCGGGCAAAAGGGTATGAAGTCAGGTTCGACCGACAGGGAGAGGAATAATAAAATCTCTGTGGTGACACAACCCACGGTGCACACGGAGGTAATGGACCCTAAGAACGGATGGGTGAAGCTAAGACTAGTGGGTTGGTCGAAGTCTCGAGCGAATGAGTGTGTCAACTTCCATTACGAGTCTAATCCCATAATAAGGTCATCCAATGTATCAACATGGTGACTAGACCGAAAGGTAGTGCGGTAGGAGTTGACGAGCACTAATGGTAAGGTGGAGTCCATGGATGGGTAAGGAGGTGGTACCAAGCCATCCTTGAGCCAACTAAGAAGCGGCTCGGCTATGAAAAGCGTACCCATTAGAAACACGGGTGGCTCGGGCTTTGGTGGCTCCAAATGAGAGGGCTCCGAAATAAGATCGGAAGGTGAGGATGATGGTAATGGAGCTCTAATGGGTGGGGAAGGATTCCCTGACTGGGGTGGGGGCCCAAGTGGGGGTCCGACCGGATCGAGAATCGGCTGGGAGGTAGATGCTCGCCGAAGGGCGGCATTGGCTTGCCGTATGGCAGCATCAAACCGAGACTCAAATGGCTCGACCTCCAGAGCGACCTTATAGGAATCCCCCAAAGTTTTCACGTGGCGGCAAAATAATTCAAATTGGAAGTGAAGTCGCGAACCCTTCTAGAACTGAGTTTCGGCCTCGATGTTATCCAGCCCGACTTCACATCTTAACCGGTACACTTCGAAGTCCCTAATGTACTCGAACACGGACATGTTGCCTTGGTCGGGCCTGAGGTATGGGTTGACCATAGCTGCCAAAAGATGGGAACGGATCCCTAAGAATGGTCATGCAGGGTCATTTTTTTTATTTTTATTTTATAAGCAAAATGTTATGCCAACTAATGCAAGCACCTAGACACGACTTAGAATGCGATGCAAATACAAAGTTGAAATGAGACTCGACTACACACCTAGACACGACCAAGATTCGGTACCTGGCGGAGCTTTGATCCGAAGAACTCCTCACGCGAGTGAATCACCTCTCCGATAGGCATAACCTAACGGTCGGGTGACACCTTTTTATATACCGAACAATGGTATGCGAATGCAACCATAGACTGACTTAGACGATGACTAGACGTAAATGACACTTTTTTTTGTTTGGAGTTTTACAAATGACTACCCTAGACTCAACTAGCTCTCTGATACCAAGTTGATGCGGGGCGGACACGCGACCTGGGACTCTAGCTTGCGATCGCCCCTAAGCGAGGGAAGACGTGGGACCGTGCGCGGTTGAGAAATCGACAGTGAGTCTTGGGTATCGGCTTTTCCGCGTTAACTCGGATTGAGTCACGGGACGGGTCGCACTCACTCTCTCGCAGCAGTGATAAAAATTATATAACGGGCTAATAACCTATCACATGCAGCGGCATATATGAATAAATACAAGTAAAGCAAAGTCAAGTAAGAGAGCGAACACGATACCTCCACGCTCTGGGCATGGGGAAGACAACCCCGGCCAGTTACGGTAACTCCTGGTACAATAGTAAAAACTTAATTACAACAGTGAATTTTATTGCCCACTCCATGCAGGGAGGTAAAGGGCTACAAGTGGGCCCGGGAGGACCGACCCTGGGTTGACGAGCAGTAATCTGGAGGTGCGTTCGGAGCGAACTCGGCCTGCTGGTCCGACTCGATCCTGCTCCGAGTTAGTACTGCGTCGACTCAGTTCTGACTCGCTGGACAGCAAGGTGCGGATTCCAAAGGAACGTCACCTTCTTGAGATCTTCGGAAGGCGCCGCTTGGCTGGAACATTGGAAGGACGTCCTTGGTCGACTCTTGGGAGTGGCGGCTCCTGAAGTTGAATTTTGATATTTATTTCTGAATTTTTCCCGAACTGAAATTTTGGACCTGCACAGGGAATAGATCTGCACGTCTCGACTGCACGAATTAATTCTCTCAGATGTGAAATCAGATCGAGACAAGACCAGTGGCGTTGGAAAGAGGACGCCCAGATCTACAACATATATTTTTTTAACGGGATCCAACAAAACGATGAGAATTGGAAGCGTCTACAAGACTGTTTATTTCTGTGGATCAGTTTATAGACACTCAGGACAGAAGGAGATCTGTCTGAAACTGACCTTTCACCGAGGGCTAAATGATTTTTCCATGGGCTGACAAAATTATGGGAAGTAGGGGGGAACATGAAGAACACTGAGGAATATTTTTGGATTTTTTGGAAATTTATAACGGGGTGAGAAAAATATGAAAAGGTGACACTATCTTGTGGATCTGCAGAATGACAGATTACAGGGGGGAAACAAAAAATATGGGAAAAATACTAAATGATGTCCAAATAGCACAAAATTTGAACTAGAGGTTACGAGAGACAGGTAGAACAATCCCTCAAAGTTTGGGCTCGATCAGACAACAAGAGCCTAAGATAAAATTCCAGAGATGAGGATCTATCCTGATTTGGATAGAATTCCGGCGTTGATGGCGGCGGCGCGACAGCGGTGCGATGGCGATGGCGGTGGCGGCGGCAGAAATAGAACTCAGAGGATGAGAGGGGGAGGTAGAAAGGGTCTCACACCCTGGAATGCTGGAGGAAGAAGAAGAACAGCAGGGGGAGAGGGGAGAGGGGCGCACCCTCCTTGGAGCTTCCAACCAATTTCATAAAATTTTCACTTCATTAATTCATACAAAACACTATACATTACTTATATAGAAGGGGAGGAAGGGGAAGGGGGTTGGAATTTCATGGGAGAGAGGGGAGGGGTAGCATTTTCGTCCCCCATGTGGTCAATTGGCCTAAAAAAATAAAATACAAAATGTCATTTTAATGTGGGGGCACCCCCTTGACTATGAAGGAGCCATTTTGGACTTTTTAGTCCATTTGTCCCCCATGTGTCTAATTGAATGTCAAACCATCTAAAAGCCACCTATGATGGTTGACCAGCCCCACATGGCTTAGGTGGACCAATGGGAAGGAGTGAGGGCCCCCTTGCTGGACCTATTGACATTTTACAAATAAACCCAAAGATCCTTAGGAAATGACACATTGGCTTATAAAGCCTTACAATTGTAAACATACTTTCCCAACGATATAAAATCAAACAAAAGGACACAAATGTAAAATAAAATGTTAGTGCTCTTGCTCTGATGTCCCCATCACATATGCCTGGTATGCCTCCTGGAGCTCCGTCACCTCTGCGGGTAGTGTATGCACCTTGCTGATTTTCCACATGATCAGCGCGCTCCTGACCGCCTGCTCATCCTCCTCCGTCCCAAGCCACCTCGCCTGTAGTGCGGGAAGGTGGGGCCGTGCTGGAACTGTTAGCCTGGGAAGCCCGACCTGTAGAAAACACCTATGTGGGCTGTACATCTCCAATGTGGTGTCTCCCACAAGCTGCAAGTCCAGCCCAAGCCTCCTAGGAAGCCTGAGCGTGGTGATGTGGAGGAAGAACGGGTGCATCACGAACCGGTCCAGGGGCAAGGTGTTGATGTAGAGGCGCCACTCATCCCTGCTCTTCTTGTCTGCTGTCCTACACTCCACCTATTGGGAGAAGTTGAAAGAATCGCCAATGAAGAACAATGGATGGCTCTCGAAGATTTGGCTGACTGAGGCGACATCTTCCCTAGGCATGAACTTCATCCTAACTCCCATCCAGCACTCCAGGAGAATCATAGAGCCAAATAGTGGACCCCCTAGAGCAGCAGAGCTAAGACCTTCATATAGGTACGTGAGGATGGAATGGGAAATAGAAAGACCCTGCCACAGACCACTGATGGTGCTAAAGATGGAGACATCTAAGACATGGTCGACAGAGGGGAAGAGTATGGCCCCGCACAAGCAAATGGAAGCGGCCTTAGCTATGGCCTCATACCACCCACACTTATTTTTACAATGTGCTATCACCCACTGGCTGAGAGGTAGTAAATGGATCTGGTGTGGGCCCACTATGGTGCGAATGTCCTTGCTACTAGGTATAAACTCTCATAAGATAAGGGCAGGATCCACAGGGGCGACAGTGTGACAGACTAAATCCTCTTCGCCCACCTTGGACCTAGGCAAAGACAAGTAGGTCTCCACCTCCTCTAGAAGGATGGTGGCCTCAAAAGATGAGAAAATGAAAGTGTGGGTCTGAGGGTGCCATATCTCTACCAAGGCTGAAATGCTATGCCAATCTAAAGAGAGCTTGGGGTAGTTCTTGGCTAGCACTAGAAGAGAGTGTAGGTGCCAAGACCTAAGGATTGATGTCATGGATATGGGTAGTTCACGGATCATAGGAGCAATCCACTTCAAGGTGGAGTATCGTCTCGGGCCAGGGAGAAGCAGAAATAAAGAAGAGAAGCAGAGAAGAGAGAGGAAGAACATATAAGCTTTTTGAAGGAAATGATGTGAAATTGAATGAAATTGAACGACATTAACTTACCTCTCTCATAGGGCTGGAGCTCAAATGCCCCGGGATTGTGGTCAGCCTTTGTAGCACACCATGCTCCTTTCTAGCCGGCTTTGGACCTTGGTAGGCCACCTCACCCATTGAGCTCCCTTCCAAGGCCCTCTTCATGATGTTTTGAGGAAGATTGAGAAGGATTTCAAGGTTTGAAAGAGGGTTATTGTGCGAAGAACGAATTTGAAGTCGCCTTTTATTTATAGGACTTAATTAGAGGCCTAAACCCACTAGAATTGAGGTAGGATATTTCTAGATCGGTTAGGATAGAATTTGGGTTGATTTGGAACACTCACTCTAGGGTTAGGACTCTGCCAAGAGAGTCCCGTTCGGACTCTCGGGGCGTCTGCGTATGCGGTCTGTCGATAGACCGGGCCGATCAAGGAACGGTCTCATGGAGACCGTGCAGTAATCTTCTACACACTTCGGAGCAGCCGTTCTACTAAACACATGGTCAATGAGGAACCGTTCCTCTCCTTTGAACGGACTGTCGTGGACCGTTTCATTGCTTCTTTGGATTCGATCCGAGTGGCTTTCAGCGGTCTGAAGTTAGGCCGTGTAGGTCCTGGAGCGGTCCTCTGGATGACCGTTTAGAAACTTGGAGCCTCTTTTTTGTCCTCCTTGCACCAATGACCACTCAAACTATTTGTCGCCTCTCTCTCCCACTCACTCGTGTTCGTCTCTCTCTCCCACTCACTCGTGTCGGGTTAGGAGTCGTTGTTATTTAGTTGGAATCAAGCATCTACATTCATTCACACATCCCATTCATAAAATCAAAATCAAAAACATATCATATCACTATCATATCCACATGTACAAAAGTCATGTCTGAATACATCAAGCATGTCCCTCTCCCGGGCCTCCACCACTGTCGCCCGAGCCCTCATGCCTCTTCGCTGGCGGAGGCATCGCCAAGCTCGCCTCCTCGTGGTGCCGTCGGCGCCGCTCCTCCTCCTCATTCCTCCGTCGACCGGAGGAACCTGTAAAGTAACTCCTGAAGGAGCCATGGGTGCCATGGGTGCTAACGCTCGGAGTCCCTCTGCGCTCCGACCGCCGGCTCATCTCCTTGTACGCTCGCAACTCCCCTCTCAGCTCTAATGCCTCCGTCTGGTAATGCTCCGCCTCTACGGCTCCATCCCAAAGATGCTCTAGCTCTGCGTGAAGGAGCACCATCTCTACCGCGTCGACCGGGCAACTCCGCTCCATCTCCTGCCAGAGGCGGGCTGCCTCCTCCCGTGCTGCTGCGCGGCTCTACTACAGCTCCTCTCTCAACCGGGTACTCTCACCCAAGGTTGCTGTCAACTCGGTCGTCTGCATACACGCATCATGGTTAAGTCAATTGCATTTCATAAGCATAATCAACAGGGAAAGCGTAATGGTTTCTTACCCTCTCGGAGAGCGCCGCCTTGGCTGCCTCAGCCCGTGTCACCATCTGTGCAAACTCTGCCTCCCGCTCGGCACGATCCGCAGGAGTCTAGGAAGAGGAAGAGGGTGCGTCAGCCCCCTGACGTTGGGGTCCCTCGGCTCGCTCCATTTTAGAAGTCTAAGGTTAGTCATTCATAATCATAATCATAAACATGTGCATAAGTAAGCTTAAGAGTTAGGGAAACTCACCAGGAGGGTCAGGGCCTATCGGAGCTCGTCTCGCTCCTGGATGGTCGAGTGGAGGAGTCCCTGCAACTCTGCGATCTTCCCCTCGAGGTCAATCTACATTTAGGAAGTCCAAGTGTCAGTGCATAATCATATAGAAAGCATAATAAGAAAGCATTAAAGTTTAGAAGTCGTACCGGTCGGCGGGCACCACGGAACACCTGGTCCCTATAGTGCCGGGTGTAGGCCGTGTAGTAGGCCTCCTCGCTCTCTGCTCGGGCGGCCACCACCCGCCCGCGTGCTGCCCAGTCGACGATCTGCTCTGCCGCTCGCACTGTCCAATCCAGCTCCGTGGCCAGTCCTCAGGGGTGTCACCCGACTCGCTCCTCCGGCTTCTCTGGTGCCGGAAACTCAACCGCAGGCTGATGGACGCCGATCATCCTCATCACCAAGCGGAAGAGGAGCGGCTCTACCATGTTCATGCAGTGGAGCCAAACGTCTCGACCTGAGTAGGCGAGGGTCGCCACAACCCAGGGCTGACCCTCGTGCCCCTCACTCTCGTACAGTGTCCACTGAACCTGTCAAATAGAAAAGTTACATCAGTATCATAAGCATATAATTTGCATTTAATGAAACAGTTTGAGTTTAGAGTCGTACCGAGGTGAAGGGCAGTGTGTCCAAGTCATCCTGGATCCCCCGGACCTATCTCTGCAGGGACCCAGTCTCTCGAGAAGCTGTCCACCGTCTCGCGATGGGCCGCCACTCCAGGTGAGTCTCCTCCCCTCTCCCTAGCCCACGTAGGCGTACGTAGGCCCACACCTGCATTGCATTGCATCAAATGTCAGCATATAGCATTTATAAGAATCATATAGCAAATTGCATAATAGTTTAAGAGTTGAGTCGTACCTGGAGTAAGGGAGAGAAGCCCCCGAGCATCGTCCGCCTGCTGGTGGAGCTGAGAGTGTCGAACAAAAACGCCAGGATCGCCGTGCCCCAAGCGTAGTCACCAACGTGCCCCAGGTCCTCAAGCAGTGGAAGGAACCGACAGTTGATGACGTTGGCCCTCGTCGTGAATAGCAGGCGCCTGAAGAACAACATCAGGAACCTCCTCAGCACTTGGTCCGCCTCAGGTCCTGTCGCAGCTGCTACTCTGGGTCGGGCTCGGTTCACTAACCTCTGCAAGTGCTCCTCGGGCAGCTCCCCAGTCACGATCCCTGCACCCCTCAGTCCAAGGCTCTCATGTAGCCTCTCCCGCATCAGCGTCGTCAACTGACACTCCGGTCGGAGTAGCTCCAAGCCCAGCAGCCTCTGGGCCAGCTCCCGATAGTCGGGGTACGTCCTCCCGCTAACCGGTGTCCCATGCACGCGTAATCCGGTGATGCGCGCAACGTCCTCTAGCGTGGGGACCATGTGGCCCCACGAGAAAAGGAACGCCCAGCTCACCGGATCCCAGCGGTCGTGCAGAGCATAGAGGAGCAGAGAGTCTAGCCTGGTCACCTCTGCACTCAAGAACTCGGCGAAGCCCATCGTCATGAGCCTCTCCCGCTGAAAGTCCGCCAGTGCGAGGTACACTGCTCGAACCTGCAGCCAGAAGATCCGAGTCCTGCACTTTCCCTGCATACATTTAGAACAATTGCATTTTATAATAGGATCATGCATTTCATTAATTGAATAAATCACTTTGCTAAGAAAACGATCAGCTATGGGCCATTTCCCTTTTTCAACGGTCTGATTCTAACCGTTCCAATAATCACCCTCAGAGATCCACGGCCACCCATGGACCGTTCTGCCTGTTGGGCGGTCTGGTGGAGACTGCTATGTTCTCTAGCATCTCATATCTAAACGGACCAATACGGGCCATCCTAGATCTCCACGGTCTGGTGGAGACCACTCTATTCTCTAGCATCCCATATTCTGAACGGACCAATGAGGGCCATCCTAGATCTCCACGGTTCTACCCAGACCGTGTTACCCCGTCGGTTCAGTTCCTTTGGAACAGCCACCCATGGGCTGTGTTATTTTGGAACGGTTCTATTTGAACCGCATAGTTTTTCTAAGAAGTTACTGTTGAACCGCGCTATGATCGCCGTGCCCGACGGCATGGCATCCCCTTCCCCACCTCCGTTGACGGCCAAAATGGCCTTACATGGGATCCTAAGGGGACGTATGCCCCTTTCCTCCCCCCTAGACCCACATGCATGCATTTAAAAGCTTGGAAAATGGACGGTTTCTAGGTGCCTTCCTCGGAGGACCTCGGTGGCTTCTCCACCGCCACCGTGGGCTCCGCCGGTGCTTCCCCGGCATCTTTTTCACGGGCGACGATCGACCCCGCTCCCTCCTCGGCCACGGGCGACGCTGCTCCCTCCCCGTCCACGGGTGGTGGCGCTACGACTTCCTCCGCGGCGTCCGCCGGTGATGGCGGGTGGGCTTCCTCACCGGCCATTCTTTGGCGTATGGCTTGGTGTTTGAATCGCATGAAAGAGGGGGAGACAAGTGGGAGAATGGAGAACGAGAGAGTGAGATTGAGAGTGAGAGTGGGGAGATGGAGAGTGGAGAATGGGGTTGTCTTCCTCTTCTCCTCCGTCGGTTACGGTGGAGAGAGAGGAGGAAGAGGAAGTGTTTTATTTTTTTGAAACCGCCAGTGATTACACGGTCTATCGATAGACCGTGTGACAACTGGACGGTCTCCTATATGACCGTTTAAAGCTTTAACGGTGCGCTCCACTTAAACGGCCAGACTATAGCCGTTCGGTTCATTGAACCGCCTCATAGAGGGCCGTGCCGATTCACGATCATATTCAAACGGGCCATGATTGAGAGGCCCAAAACGGACCATTTACATTTTGGAGCGGTCTATTTCTAGACCGTTCAAGTGCTGAAACAATGATGAAGAATGCTTTTGAGCCCCATTTTCTTGCATTAAGTGACTAATCTTTTTGGCTTGAATGATTATTTCATGATGTAATATTGTAAATCTTGTTCATGATCTCTTTTACAGCTTCACTCCAACTTGCCTTTCACTACCGTTAGGTAAGTCAGGTAGGTATTTCGATCCCTATATCCCTTATTGCATTACTATATGGTATTATGTTATATTATCTCGAGAACCAGTTGGTTATCTACGTGTTCCAGGATCTGATGTTCCCCTATAACAAAAATAATGATGATCCAGGTTCACGTGTTTACTCACCGGATAGGCCGTTAGATTGGGAAAGTTAGGGGATGACGGTTCTGTCTCGCACGCCGTGGTTGCAGACAGTGTCTTGACCCTGATTTGTCCAGTCTAGCAATATTATTCTCGAGTACTTTCTATTTTGTGGCTTTCTTTGCATTCGATTTAATGATTTCTTTTATTTTAGCCCAGCATGCATCATACGCATCTTTTGAGCATTCATGACCCATGGTCTATCTGAAAGAGTCCCATCAGTGATGGATGATTGTGTGTTCAATGTCTGAGTAAGAGGAACAATTCCACTCAGAGTTGGAAGGTTTTCTCTGGTCTATTCACCTGGTCTGGTTCACTAAAGGTCCATGTCTAGAGTTTTAGTCTGTTTCTTTACTTTTTGCTACTTAGTCCGATGTCCTCATTGGTCCGAGGAATTGTGTCCCCCATGAGGTTGATCGTGTGTTTTCCTTTTCATTTAGTTAGTTTCTCTAGACTGGCGTCATTTTGGTCCGATCGTTCCTCATGTTTGGTTCGGAGTTTTTCGGAAGATTCCTATCGCTCGTTGGCAATGAAACTGGTGTCTTTTACCTTAACGCCCACTTTTCAGTCCACTCTGCTCCATTTCCGCTTCATCTCCATGTTCCATTTCACTTTCGCTTCACCTCCGCTCGCTCCCCTGTAAAGAGGACGTTAAGGAGGGGCATCTGTTTACACCCGTTTTTTACCTATGAGTTGGGTCATTCTTCTTACCATCATTTGTTGATGCCTCGAGTTGTCCATTACTCATTAGGCTATTTCCAGGCACGTCTTTGGGCTTATTTTATGGGTATCTCCCTCCCTAGCTAGGTCTGCTCTCGAGTTCAGGCTTAATGGGCCTTGATTTCGCTTGGTTTTGGGGTAAATGGGCCCATTTATCTTATTTCATTTAATTTCAAACGTCCAGGATATACGCGGTCTAGCGATTGGCCGTTCAGTTATGGGGGCGGTCTGATTGGAACCATTTTAGATATTTATTTGATTTTCAAAATTTCCACTGACAAGCCTTTGCACGGTCCAAGTTCAGCAGTTTATTCCCATTGAACGGCCTATCTTTAGACCGTCCCGTTCCCAGAGTCCTAAACCGGTGGGTTTTCAGATAATTATCTATTTATCCTATTTTGTTGGATTTATTATCAACACGCTTTACATGGCCTTCATTGGACCGTTCCATCATTGAGTGGTCTATCATTAGACCGTTCTATCCGAAAGAGTCCAACGCCGTAATAGCCGGTCAGTTTGGTGGATAATTAGATAATTTCCTATTTTGTTTTATTTATCACCGACAACATTAGGCGGTCTAGCAATGGACCGTGTACATGACTAAGCGGCCTATCGCGCGACCGTGTACAGGCCCGAGATCTGTGGATTGATTAGATTTTCTCTGTCTATCCGTGGCTAAACCCCTAACTTCTCCCATCTTTTTCTCCGCGATTTCTCCACCAAATGGGTGTCGTTCGATCCTGGTGGAAGATTAGAGTATTATCTACGGATTTTGTTTAATAATCTCAGATTAATATCCACTGGAAAATCCAATTTCGCGGTTGGACTTTGAGGGCTCTATAAATAGAACCTATAGTTTAAGCTTGAAAGGGGGAGATCCAACGTCGACGTCGAAGCTCTGCCGAATTCTTGAGCGAGCTATAGTCAGGGAGGGAGGCTTTCTACATCCTTTTAAGCCTCCGGTTCAAGGGAGTAGTCACTTTCTTTGTATTTGGTCTAGGCTTTCAGCTGTCTTTTCATTCATTGCATGCTTCTTTTCTCCATCTTTTCCCCATGTTTTTGCACTTGTCAACATCATTTTCACTCCCTCCTATTCTTTTCATGCCCTATAGGGGTTTAAAAACCACCCCAGGTATCACCCATTCCATGCCATCATGTTGATTTTCCATTCTATCCTATAGTTGCTACGCATTCCAGGGCTAATTTGGGTTTTGTTTGCTCGTTGTCTACGTTGTTTTGCAGGTCAGCATCAGCACAGCGCGAGGCCCACCCCTCTGGATGGCCGAAAGGGGTGGAGGATCAAGTCCTACATCTTGGAGTTTGGAAGCATCACACGGTTGTCATTTGTCCTTCTGCAAGGATACACGGCCCCGATCAGACCGTGTAACGCCTTCCTGCTGCCTTCTTTGGACCCTGCTGTCGCCAGACCAATCTTCGTCTCGCTTCTCTTTCCAGCGTTGGAGCGGCCTATCGAGCGACCGTGCCATCCAGTGAACGGTTCTTCCTGGACCGTTTAGAACTGCCAGCGCTGCACTTCAGGTGAGTGTATTATCCCTTTCCAAGGTATGGGTGCATTTCCTTTGCATTCTAGATCTTGGTGGCGATCACGATCACACACATTTCTCCGCTTTTCTTTCCTTCATTTTGCTTGGCTATACATCTTGATTTATAAAAGGTAAAGGAAAGGAAGAAAAGAGGGGGGGAACATGTCAACAGGCAGCACTTCGACGCAATCTCCAAAAATCTCCCCTTCAAGCATTGAACTCAAGGGTCCTACTTATATGCCCTCAAACCCAAGGTTCGAGTTGTAGGGATAATGACTAGAAAAAAGGTCTAAAACTAGACAATCCTTCAAAATAATACTCCCAAGAGTCCATAGAAACAAACAGAAGGTTTTGGGAGTCTCTGGTGAGAGAGAAATCAAAGGACGAAGGACTCTAGTTCATCCACGGCCGAGCAGAGAAAGAACAGCAGAGCAGGACTCTCTATCTGCACTAGCGATCTTGCGATAGACCGCTAGCCCCAAGAAATGGTCGTTCGATAGACCGCTAGGAACATGCGCCTAGAAGAAAAGATCAAAGAGACCCAGCCGGACTCTCTGCCCATTAGCAGTCTAGCAATGGACCGCAAACATCCAGCTAGCGGTCGTACGATAGACCGCTAGGGGAGAGGACGTGGCAAAATAGATAAAGGCTAATAAATCCACTACTTAATCCACAAAATAATCCTCATTAGCCCTTATCTAGGCCCAATAAGGTGAAGTGACGAGAAATCAATGGAGCTAAGTCCAACCAAGGATAATGACCCATAAAATTAGGCCAAAAAATGACCAAAAATGGCCCAATAAGCGGTGAATAACTCATGACATCATAAAAATAGATAAGGAGATAACCCAACTCATTGGTCATAAAACGAGTGTCAACATGCCTCCCTACTGATGCAAATGTAAAGCGGTTGGGCATATCTCTCTGCTCAAAGTGTTTCTATTGCAAGGTTCCTCAAGAAGAAGATATTCATCATTTATTTATCACCAGTGAGACTGCTGCTTTTGTTTGGTCCTCTGTCCGAAATCCGGGTCTGCAGATTGAGGGTATTCAAGCTAGATCTTTTATTCTGAACTCCATGATTAATCTAAAGCCCAAATCTTTATATGGCTTGTTTACTCTAGCTGTTATTGGATTTGGTATGTTGGAACTTTGGAATGCCAGAAAGACTGCTAAACATGAAGGTAAACTATTCTCAAAGCAGGGCATACTTCACAAAACTATTGCGCAAGCTAAATAGATATGTGAAATTGCTGATTTATGAGAAGACAACCATAGTAGGAGGAAAGCTCTAGACAGCTTTGGGCTTAAGACCACTGGCACCTTCAGAACTCTTCCAAAAATTATTAAGTGGATGTCTCCTCCATGGCCTTTTCTCAAACTCAATACTAATGGACCATGTAAACATTCTGGTGATTCTGGTGGCGGTGGGGTCATTCGAATTTCTGATAGTCAAATCATCCTTGCCTTTTCTCATTTTTATGGTCATTCCAACAGTATCATAGCTGAAGCCAGAGCCCTATTGGATGGTATTAAATATCTTCACACTATCATCACTCGTCCAGCTTTCATTGAATGTGACTCGAAAGTCCTTGTGCAGATTATTAATAAACAAGCTCATTGCCCCTGGTCTATCCTTATTTATACCAGAGAAATTTGGAGCCTTCTACCACAGTTGAACACCATCTCCCACATATACAAAGAAGCTAACTGTGTTGCTGATTCTTTAGCCTCATTAGCTTGCATTACAAAGTGCAATTCTTTTTATATGCATAATGAGCTGCCCAATAATGTTAAGGGTGCTGCTCGATTGGATAGGCTAGGTATGCCTAGCTTGCGACTGATGTAATAGTACTTTTCTTTCATATATTAATAATATTGACCTCCTAGTGATGTAATGGTGGAGTGGCCAACCTCCTTGCCCCTGGTAAGGGGGGCACTCTCCCATTCTTCCCTAGGTAAGGCTTTAAAAAAAAAAAAGAATGCCAAACGGCTTTTGATCAATTGAAGGAATATTTGAAGACCCCACCAGTGCTGGGGGCACCGGTCAAAGGGCGGCCGTTGATTCTCTATATAGCTGCCACCGAATATTCACTAGGGGCAATGTTGGCCCAAAACAAAGACGAGGGAAAGGAGCAAGCACTTTATTACCTCAGTCGAAGACTGGTCAGGGCGGAAGCAAAATATACCCCAATCGAGAAAGTTTGCCTTGCCTTGGTCTTTGCGGCCAAAAAGATTTGGCATTACATGCTCTCGCATGAAATACATGATATCAAGGGCCGATCCGGTCAAATATCTCTTGTCCCAGTCGGCACTAAAAGGGCGACTGGGAAAATGGGCCATCATTCTAATGGAATTTGATATCACATATGTGCCGCAAAAGGCCATTAAAGGCCAGGCAATAGTAGATTTCTTTATAGCACATCCCGTGCCTGAGAATTGCCCTCTAATCACGGAGCTTCCGGAAGATGAAACACTAGAAGTGGACCAAATCAGTCAAGCCATATGGCAATTATACTTTGACGGAGCATCCAGAACTGAAACATCCCAATCAGGGCATGCGAGGATAAGAGCCGGAGCAGGCATCATCCTCAAATCCCCAGAAGGAGAAGTGTTGCATACATCGTGCTCGATCAACAAGCCGTGCACAAATAATGAAGCAGAATATGAAGCCTTGATCATTGGCCTTCAGATTGCTCTCCATATGGAGATTCGAATGCTCTAAGTGTTCGACGATTCGATACTGATTGTCAAGCAGATACATGGGGAATTCGATGTCTGGAAGCCCGGACTACTCCCTTATTACGCCAAGGCAAAGAAGCTCATGGGGTGATTCTACTTCATTGAAATAGGCCATGTCGGTCGAAGTCAAAATGCCCAGGCAGATGCGCTGGCGAGGTTAGCAAGCTCGCTGGCAGCCCTGCCAGTTGAATCTTTTAACATAACAGTCATAAATAGGCGCTAGGTTCCTAGCATGATAGAGGAGCCGGACGAAAGAGAATATGAAGCTGCAACAGTAGAAGCAATCAGCTCTCCTAACTGGAGAGAGCCCTTGATGAAATGGTTTAAACACCAAGAATTGCCCAAGTAGAGGGAAGAAAAGATAAAATTGATCAGAACAAAAGACACTTATGAATTCAGAAATGGAACCTTGTTCCGAACTGTGGCAGATGTCAAAAGAAAGGTGCTCCTCCGATGCCTGTCTATGGGGGAAGCGTGGACGGTCATGAAGGAAGTTCATGTCGGATTAACCGGCGCCCACCAAGCTAGGCCCAAAATGAAGATTGAAATCAAGAAGCTGGGATATTACAGGCCAACTATGTTCGATGACTGTTGCAAGTATGCCAAGTCATGTCATAAATGGCAGTAGCATGTTGCGATCCCAAGAAGACCCCCAATACATTTGCATCCGATGGCCCCCAATTGGCCTTTCGCTCAATGGGGCACCGATGTTGTGGGCCCATTACCCTCGTCTTCATCGGGATGCAAATACATTCTAGCAGTGACAGATTACTTCTCCTGCTGGGCAGAGGCTGTGGCTCTAAGAGAAGTGATAGGAGAAATCATAGTCAAATTTGTCCGTCGAAACATTATATTCCGATTCGGTGTGCCCGATCGAATTTTCTCCGACAACAGAAGTCATTTTTGAAATCAAAAGGTCTACAAATTGATCGATAAATTCAAAATTTATTGGAGGACGTCCACTCCCTACAACCCATAAGTAAATGGGTTAGCGGAAGCCTTCAACAAAACACTATGCACACTTCTTGCCAAGACGGTCAGCTCTAGCAAGAAGGATTGGAAAGACAGAATGTATGAAGCACAATGGGCGTACCGCACCATGTACAAGACCCCTACAGGTTGCTCACTCTTCTCATTAGTGCACGGCTCAGAAGCGGTCGTCCTGATAGAGCTGGAGATACCCTCATTACGGGTTGCGATCCAGCACGAATTGGTCAAAGATGGTCAAACCAATATAGAAAGAAGACTGGAGGAACTCTCCGATCTAAAAGGTCAGCGGCTCAAAGCCTAGTAGAACATACATGTCTACCAGGCCCGTATGGCCCGCGCCTTCGATAAGCTCGTCAAAGATCGAGAATTCAAGAAAGGAGACCTAGTCATGGTCAAGCGAAAAGAAGTCATGGCAAACAATCCCAAAGGCAAGCTGAATGAAAATTGGGTAGGACCCTACGTGGTCCAAAAAGTGTATGAAGGGGGTGCTTATGTCATCGTCAACCACTAGGGAGAAGTTCAATTCCCACCCCTCAATGGGAAACACCTAAAGTTATACCACGCGCCGCTTCCCCAGCTCGGAAATCAATTGAAACCAATACCCCACAATGAACAAGATTGTATCTTGAAACTCTTTACATAAATCACCAAATACCACTTAACTCGGTGCCGAAGGCCTTCCAGGGTCTCGGCCGAGGGGAACAACCTAGACCTTTCGTCTGAGTCAGAGAAACCTGAAATCTTTGCGTCGGTGCAGTCCCAGCATCGATGAACTGTTTAACTCAGTGCCTAAGGCCTTCTAGGGTCTCAGCCGCGGGGAACGACCTAGACCTTTTGTCTAAGTTAGAGAAGCCTGAAATCCTTGCGTCGGTGCAGTCCCGGCATCGATGAACCACTTAACTCGGCGCCTAAGGCCTTCCAGGGTCTCAGCAGAGGGGAACGACCTAGACCTTTCGTCTAAGTCGGAGAAGCCCAAAATCCTTGTGTCGGTGCAGTCCCAGTATCGATGAACCGTTTAACTCAGTGCTTAAGGCCTTCCAGGGTCTTAGCCGAGGGGAACGACGTAGACCTTCCGTCTAAGTCGGAGAAGCCCAAAATCCTTGCGACAGTGCAGTCCCAGCATGGAAGAACCACTTAACTCGGTGCCTAAGACCTTCCAGGGCCTCAGTCGAGGGAAATGACCTAGACCTTTCGTCTAAGTTGGGGAAGCCCAAAATTGTTGCATCGGTGCAGTTCCAGCATCGATGAACCACCTAGCTCGGTGCCCATGGCCTTCTGAGGTCCCAGCCGAGAGGCACGGCCTAGACCTTCCGTCTAAGTCGGATAAACTCAATTCCTTTGCGTTGGCATGATCCCAGTGTCAACGATACTACTATACATATATTTATATAACCCGATCCCACCGTGATCATCAAAAAAAAGAGAAAAAAGAATAAAAGAAAGAAAGAAAAAATAAAAGGAAGAAGAGAAGAAAAAGGGAGAAAGAAAAAAAAAGAAATTGTTGGCCCAGACTAGATGGCGGATAGGAAGAGGGGTTGAATTGTCCCCTTGTCGAGATGGTAGATTTTAAAAACTTTCTTAACTAATTATAGTGAAATTAAAATTAACTACGTTAATTGCCTAAACTTGAGTGAGATAAATGTGTTCTCTCGATCTTCCCGATCTCACACGAAATATTAATGCAAAGAACGATTAAATCTAAGTCTAATCCAAACACGAATAGCAGAGTAGCAATGTGTAGATGTGCAATGAATAAAATTAAAAGGTTGACCTGTGAAGGGAGATAGTAGAAATGGACAATCACACAGGCATGTCACAGATAACACAGAGATTTTTATGTGGTTCGGGACCATGACGGGCTCCCTACGTCCACCCCTCACCGAACCCGGTGAGGCTTCACTAACACGCTACCAAAGTAGAAACCACGGGGACGAACCCCACACTACACATGCTGCCTCTGTAGCATGACACACACACGGGGCCTGGCCCCAAGACGCTGCCACGGCAGCACACACCCAGCACACAAATTCCACACGGAGACACAGCTCCGTACACACACATAGATATTCTGAGGTTCAAAAATATACAAAGATTATCAATAAATGCTCACAGCAGGATATAGATCAAGAAAACAAACTCAAACGAAAGGGTGACAGATATAGAATGTTTCCCCTTCTATTTCCAATGGCCATAAGAAGATGTTTCTTGAAGCTTAGGTTGGAGGAAGTCGAATCCGCAGGATGTCGGAGCAGCCGGTCCTTCTTCTTGAAGATCCAAGATAGGTTCCTTCAAATACAAGCTCCAATCGCTCCTGCAACCACCAAGAATAGATGAATCTATCAAAGCCCCCTCCTCTCCACCTTATGGCCGCACTCCTTTGTTCTCCCTACAAAAGAATAGAATAATATTAGCGCAAGGGATTCTTCTCCTACGATGGAGATCGCAGGGTATAAATAGGGCTAGAATAAAAACTAAAAGACCACAAAGCCCTTGTAAAACCCTTCAAATACACACCTAATAGATGGGTGAAATCCTAAGAGTAATGGGGTAAAAAGCCAAGTCCAATCGGATAACAAAATGGGTCTTTCGAAACCAGTCTGGAAAACACGATCCGAATAGCCCAGAAGCCTGCCAACACACAGAAAAACTAATACACAGGCTAAGGTCTATGCAAATGAACCCATGGTCGATGCAAGTGAAAAGGCAAGGTCGGTGCATGTTGTTTAGATAGGGTTGAAACTCGGTGCACAAAGGATAGGGTCGGTGCATGTATGCAAAGACCAGGTCGGTGCAAGTATGTAAAGACCAGCACATATGAAACTCGGTGCATATATGAGCACTTGTGTAAAACACAAAGAACAGAAAGATAGAAGTCGGTGCACAAATGGATAGGGTCGGTGCAAGTTTTTGAAACTTGCCAAATGATAGGTCGGTGCACAAATAGAAGAAGACAAGGGATAGGTCGGTGCAGTTTCACAAAATAAAGATATAGGTCGGTGCAGCTTGTTAAAACAATAAGGACCAAGTCGGTGCACTTTTTGAAAGACCCTAAGAACAGGGTCGGTGCATATATGACAAGGTCGGTGCATATGTTGCACAGAGTCTGTGCATAGCACAGGGTTTGAGCACACTGTGTAAAACACAAAGAACGTCGGTGCACAAATGAAACTCGGTGCAAGTTGTTGTAGCTGGTGCTATGGATTCAGAGGGGGGGTGAATGAATCTCCCCTTCAAAAATTGCCTAATTAAAGCTTGTAACTAGACACAGTTGCGGAATAAAGATCAATTGGGCTCTTTAAGAAGAGATTCCAAGAAACACTTGATCAACCAGTTGAACTGCAATAATGCAGGCACCTGAGCAAGTCTAAGCCGTAGACAGAATCAAATCAGAACAACGTGTGCCTTAAAGCATTCAGACAGAATACTCACTTGAAACGCACCTATCCATTGATCTAGCGACAATCAGATGAGCAATCAAACCACGGTAGACAAGAGATTTTTAGGTGGTTCGGTCTTCCAGACCAACATCCACCCCACACTCAACCCGGGTGTGGATTCCTATTGATACACAGCTTAAACCGCTGGGCCTCACAGCTTGCCTACAACCGCTGACAAACAGCTTGAACAGCTGGGCATTACAGCTTCGCCGACCAGAGGATACCACACCTCTGCAACCGCTGGGGATTACAGCTTAACCCGTCCAGAGGAATCCTCCTCTGCAAACCGCTGAGCTTCACAGCTTGCTGTCCGAGGTATCCACCTCGCCCGCTGACAAACAGCTTGAAGAAAGGTTAAAAAATGAAAGCAGGAAACAAGAAATAACAGCGACTAAAAGCTGTAATCAATGAAATGCAAATGTGGCTCCCATGGAGCTGACTGGATTGGATTTGATCCAGATTCCAGTGAAGACAGATCTTTTGATGGAGCTTCTCTTCTTCTTCTTCACGAACTCTCTATCTCTCTTTCTCTTTCCTTCTCTCCCTTTTTCTCTCGATCCTCACGAGCTCTCTCCCTCTCTCTCTCCTTTTCTTCTGCAACTTCTCTTTTCCTCTCTGCTGCTCTCTTTCTCTTTTCTTCTATTCTATGCATCGTGCTAGTTCTAAATCATTTTCTACTTCGATCACTCTGCTCACGATCACCCTGCTCCTCTGGAAGAAGCTTCTTATTTATAGAGCAGTGAACAGATAGGGCGTGTGCTCTCCACGATTCCCGCCCAAGAGCCTAGACCACGTGGCAGCATTTCAGCTCACTGCATTACACGTGTCACGATCCTTAGCCATCTCCATTCTTGGATCACGTGCCCTTCTTAATTTCCTCGACCAGTAGTTTTGTCAGATCAGGCTTGATTATCAGTTCGAATTAATCTGAAGAACAATGAAGAAGATGCATCGAGTAAGTTTGAGAATTGTACAGACTTAATGGCGTGGAATTCAGTATACATATGGGAAGGTATGCACATTGAAGATAAGTGCAAGGACATGCCATCAAGGAGTGTGCAGACATTGTGTGTACTGTGCAAACGATACACATATATGCTGTTGTGCCCATGTGGTTTCATGTGGTTTTGATGATGGTTTTAATGGTGGTTTTGATGATTGGCCTTTGAAGTGAGTTATTCACTGTGAGTCAACTTGCTGTGTGAGTCTTCATGCTAGTATTCACTTTCTGATCATAATGTAGTTCCTCATAAGTTCTGATATGGCATTGCATATTTGATTATGTTCAGTCATGTTACTATTGCTCCCAAGACTGAAGTTTGATACTGCAGCATCGACCCATCGAACTACAGCGTCGACGCTGCCAAGGGACTTCAGAGGTAGTAGTAAGAAATCTTTGTACTGCTGCGTCCACGCTGCTTGGGCAATGCGTTGACGCTTGGTGCCTCTTTAACTGCATTTATTCATTGGTCTGGTCTGTAGTGCGTCGACCCCTTGTGCTGATGGGTCGACCCCTCAGTTCATTCATCAGATTTATACAAGTCCATACATTGGTCTTCAGGCGTTCCAAGTATGCACATTGATTTAGGTTCTCCAAGTCTATACAATGAAGTCTGAACATTGCATTTGCATTCATTGGTCTTCAAATCCAAAGTCTACACATCGGCCTGTGGCCTACTTAGCTGAAGTCTGTACAGCGTCCGTTGTCTAGAGTTCTTGAAGTCTGTACATCGGACTGCGTCTTTTGAAGTCTATACATTGGCTCGTTCACTTTTTCAAAGTCTGTACATTGTTACCTTGAAGCCGTTCCAAGTCTATACAACGCCCAAGTCTGTACCGCCATCAGTGAACCCTCCAAGCCTATACATCTAGTTGAACGCAAAGTCTACACATCACTCCACATCTTTTCCTATGCTTGGCCAAGTCTATACACTCATACCTTTTCCTACGTTTTACTGGCCAAGTTTATACATCGCTAAGTCTGCACATTGTCTTCAGCTCAAGCGTTCAAAGCCAAGTCTATACAATGCTAAGTCAATACATTGAATTGTTCTTCAAGTCTGTACACTGGCTTCGCATTTTCAATGTCTGTACATCGGCTTCGCATAGGCAAGTCTGTACATCGGCTTCATTCACTCAAGTCCATACATCCACAGTGGATCATCAAGTCCATACATCCATAGTGGTACTTCCATGTCTGTACAACGTTGAAGCCTTCACAAGTCTGTACACTGCTTGAGCCTCACCAAGTCTGTACATCGCTTCAAGCGATTCAAGTCTATACAGCATGCCTTCACGTTCAGACTCTATACATCGTTCCTCAAAGGCTAAGTATAAACAATCGTCTTTGAGCATCAAAGTCTGTACAGCCTGTCTGTCTTCATGGGTTCTATACTTTTAGTGCGTTGACGCACTTGGCTGACTGCGTAGACGCAATTGTGCGTCTTTCGCTTTCTATCTTGTTCACTGCGTCGACGCTGACACTGGATGCGTTAACGCATTGGCCAGTTGCCAAGGGCGTGAGCATCTCGCCTGAGGAGCTGAGGCGATGCTGCACGATGGAAGCGTTGACGCCTTGGACTGATGTTCAAAGGTCTGTTGATCAACATCAAGTCTGTACAGCATGAAGTCTGTACATTGGTTTTGTTTTGAACAGAACGCCTAAGTCTATACATTGCTATGGATTGCCCTGAACTAATTAAGTCCATACACTGAAGATGCTGAAGACCTCCAAGTGTATACACTCTCACATGATACACACTTGGTTAACTATTGTTCCAAGTCTATACACTCGATTCCTTCATGATTTACACTGAAGTCTACACACTCTCCTGTTATGATAATGCATTCTTCAGCAAGTATATACACTGAGCACGCATGAAGACTTCTAAGTCTATACACTCCCTCACTCTGTACACACTTGCTATATTTATTTCTATAAGTCTATACATTGCTTAACTATGCACAGCTTGTGTTAATTTTGTTCATCGACTGAACACTTCTTTAATCATGCAGGTGTCTGGCACGTGATCCAAGGAGCTGAAATGCTGACATGTGGCCAAATATCTGGGCGGGAAATGTGGAGGCCACACGCGTCCAGTGCTACCCTCCTGCTGGCTGCTGTTATAAAAGGAAGCCTTCATCCAACAGATGAAGACTAATCGAAGCCTTGAGAGCAATAGCAGAATAGCAGAAGTGCAGAAGTGCTGAGAGTTTGATCCAGCAGAGGAGAAGAGTTGTAGAGAAGAGAAGAGAAGAGAAGAGACAGAGAGAGCCTGCGAAAGAAGAAGAAAAAGAGTGAAGAAGCAGAAGAGAAAGAGAGAGAGAGAGAAGGAGTTCGTAGAAAAGAAATGGGAAAAGCTTGAAGATCTGTCCTCTGGCGTTTGGATCAAATCCAAGCCAGACCTGCTCCCTTGAGAGCTACATTACTTGTATTTTGTTTCCAGCTTTTGGCGCTGTGATTTTTCATCATTTCTTATTTTCCTTTTTATCTTTCCATCTTTGTACTTCCGATCCTCTGGACTGAGGTCGGGTTCCTCCTGGTAGGTCAGGAGAAGGGAGATCTGATCTCCGGTTGCAAGTAGGTGAGAGCTACTTGTGGGTTCCCTCCGGTTTGGAGGAAGGGAGACTTGTCTCCGGTTCTGGGCTTGTGGGTTGCAAGTCCAGGGGTCCCTCCGGTTGGAGGAAGAGAGGTCTTCGACCTCTGGTTTGCTAGTGACTAGAAGTCACTGGTTGGTTCCCTCCTGGTCTGGAGGAAGAGAGACTTCGGTCTCTGGTTCCCAAGTGGCTGGGAGTCACTTGGGGTGTCCCTCCGGTTGGGAGGAAGAGGGGAGGCTGTTCCCCTGGTCAAGCTGTGTGGCAGCAACTGTTTGCAGACTGAGTCTGCTTGGTTCTAGCATTGGCTAGTGAAGCCTCACTCCGGTTGGGAGTGAGGGGTGGATGTAGGTCTGGAGGACCGAACTACCTTAAAATCTATTGAGCAGTGGTTTGATTGCTTGATTTGCTTCCGCTAGATGCTTGAATAGGCACGCTCCATCCGCTTGTTAATTTGTTTAATCGAATTAGCTTAATTCCGAAACTTGCCTAGCATCTGAGTTTTTAAATTGGGCATTATTCGTAGCAGGATACATTCACCCCCCCTCTGTATCCGGGCCTAGCACCCTAACAGTTGGTATCAGAGCGGTGTCTGCATACAAGGTCCAGTGACCTGCAGATTCGATCTTGCAGTCTTAGGTGCTAATTTGTTTTTAGTGCATCAATATTCCTGTTGCATTAATCTGTTGTGTTCTCATGGCTCATCCACCGATTTTCAGTGGTACGTATTTTAATGCATGGTTCACTAGTCTGAAGAATTATGTCAAACCTGTGAATCCAGACCTGTGGAAAGTAATTTCACATGGTCCTCATGAACTACCAAAGAAAAAGTCCAAATGGACTGACAGTCACAAGTCTATGCATGAAGAGAATCAGATAGCTATAAATCTAATGAAGGCAACTACTGATAGAGCCTTTCACTCATGCTTCGTTGATTGCAGTTCTGCTAAAGACATTCTGGATACACTGAAGCAAACTCAGGAGATAGATGTGGACAGCTGCATGATGGCCAACAGAAGAAATCAAGGCAGCAGTCAAACTGAAGAAGATGATGATGATGAGGTAAATCTCTTCGAGAATTTTTCCCTAGAAGATTGGGAGAATGCATATGCTGAATTATTTGAATCTCATGAACTGTTAAGAAAACAGTATAAAAAATTGAAGAAGGGTACTGGTTTAGATAGTTCAAGTTCTCCTTGTAGAAATTATGTTGAATTGAAAAATATTCATGATGCCTGTATGTCTGATTTTCAAATATTGAAGAAATAAGTTTCATTATTGAAAATTGAAAATCAAGATCATACAAATGTGATATCTGAACTCAAAGAAAAATTCAACTCAGATAATGATAATCAGATTCTTGTTAACTATCATGACCAGTATGAAAAATTGTTGAAAAACTTTGAAAGTGTGAACTCAGATTTAAACAATCTGAAATCTGAAAATGATTCTCTGAGAACATCTGCTAATAAAAATGATAAAAAATTTGAGAAACTTGAGCAGGAGAAAAACTTGCTTGCTGAAAAACTTGAAGCCATCAAATCTGTGAATGTAGAATTACAGAAAAACATTGAAAAGAAGGAAAAAGATTTGAAGGAATTCAAGGCTGGAAGAAAACTTGAAACTAACTCAGAAGATCAGATTTTGATAAATGAGTTAATTCAGAATGACAAGCTTAAGGAAGAAAATGAGAAATTAAAAATGTTGAACTCCACTATGTCTGAGAGACTGCTAGCCTTAGAAAGAGGAAAAACTATGTGTGTTGAAGATTCTGATAATCTGAGCAATCTGGAACAGGAAGTTGAAAAATATAAAACTGCTAACAAAGTTTTGAATGAAGCTATGAATTGTTGTGAGCAAGAGATTGCCAGTTATGAGCTACATATTTCCTCTTTAGAAAATGAAATTCAGGATTTGAAAGTTTCCTTGTCAAAGTTTGTTGATGGGCAGAAAAACCTAGACAAGCTACTAGGTATAAAAATCAACCCTAGGAAGGAAGGGCTGGGCTACAATAAGATAAACAAGAAAGAACTTCAGAACAAAGTTATGACATCTTTTGTAAATGGTTCAGATGTAGCCACCACCTCTAAAGACAAACAGCCCATTGCTCAAAAAATGATTGGAAAACAGAAAATAAATAAAAAGGGTCCATCAGAGTTTGCTGATCACAGTCCTCACACACACTCACATGCATCCAAAAAGAAGACTATCTGTCATTACTGTCATAAAGTTGGACATCTGATGCATGAGTGTAAGTTGATGGAGAAGGATGATAAGAATGCTAGGAGATCTCATGATAAAAATCCTTCATCTCAGAAAAGGAGGTTCACATGTTCTAATTGTGGAAAATAAGGACACTCAATTGCTCATTGCTGGTTTGCAAGTATTAAGGAAAAATCATGTTCATATCATACAAAACACTTTGCAAATCAGCATGTCTTTAGTAAAAACAAATCTATTTTTATGAACCAGCACATCATCTGTTTTAATTGCAACAAAATGGGTCACAGGATGAATGCTGGTCAGGTTCTTATAGAAGAAATTCTATTTCATGCTTTGAATGTGGAAAGATAGGCCATAGGGCCATTGATTGTTGGCATGCTCAGGGTAGAAAACTCAACTCTAAAACTATTAAATTCCTTGCCGTTAACAGAAAGTCTCCTGCATGCTATCACTATGGGAAGTATGGCCACACAGTCAAGGACTGTTGGCATGCCCAAGGAGACTATGGCAATAATGAACTCAATTTTAAAAAGAATGCCTCTTATTGCTCTCACTGTGGAAAGCATGGCCACATAGTCAAAGACTGTTGGCATGCTCAAGGGAAAATTTTCATTTCTGGAAAGTTTAAATTCTCTGCTAGTACAAATGCTCTCAGAAAGAACAAAGTTGTTTTCAAAAAGAAAAACTTTGAATGTGTTGATTATGGAAAACAGTTTGGTCATGCAAATAACAGAAATTTCCATGCTAATGCACATACAATTCATGTTCATGATGATGTGCATAAAAAGAACCTAAATTCTATTTTCTCATGCCATCATTGTGGGAAGCCAGGTCACAGGGTTGCAACCTGTTGGCTGGCAGGATATCAAAACCAAACTGGTTTTGGTAAACAGAATTTTTATTCTGTTAACAGAAAATCTCATGTGTATGCACATAGAATTCATGCTAACAAGAATGTGCATAAATCAGATCTGAAAACTGCTGCTAGGAGTAATACTGTCATGTCAGGACCCAAGACTTCTTGGGTACCTGTTTGTGCAAAATAACATTGCTATGCAGGTATGCCTTGGGACTGAAATAAAAGGGGTAATAAACCAAGGCACTCAAGAATGAAAACCCCTTCCTGAATCTTTCAGGTAAATTTCTTGCACTCCCTATTTTTAGTTCTACTGCATGACATACTAAATCTATTTTTGCATATTCATTCTTCATCTGCATGGTCTAAATTGATGCCTCTAAACTCTTCTCATCTGAAGTGCATATATGTGATTTGCATGTATAGTACATTAAAAAATCTGAACTGCATTTGAATGTTGTTTGAAAACTGTCTGTTGCATAGTTCACTAAAAATCTGATTTATACATAGGACTGCACATTGAATTATCATGATTGACCACTATGGTATGTAAATGGTAAGCTACCAAAAGACAGGGAAATCTGTCTGGAGGTTCCTACTATATGTGAGGTGGTCTTTTAGACCAAGTGCTCCGCCTAGTACCATGGGTCACTTTGCCGAATAGGACAGTCTGAATGTGCATGAATCAAAATCATATGTTCAGTGTCTCATGGCAAACATTGTATGTTTTCAGGGGGAGTTAATTGCATGTCCTTGCATAGCATTCAGTGTTGAGTCTTTGCATGCATGTAGTTAGCTGCATTACATTTTACTGCATTGAAAATACCAAAAAGGGTAATTGAATGCATAGTGTCAGGGGGAGTCAATGCATTGCATGCAGATGGTCAAGTGCATACATCTCTGTCAGAATTCACTGCATGTTATCCTTGGAAATCCTGAAACTTGCCAGACCTCCTGATATCTTGTTTGTTGTGCACAACCTTTTCCTCATTATTTTTAAGTGACAAATCTTGATCTTATTCGGAAAACACTGAGCTTCAAAAATCTCTCCTATCAATTGGTATCATTTGACTTCAGAATTCCATCAGTCTTTCATGAAGATTTCAATGGGACTATCTCGATCATAAATCTGAAAATTCTTGAACTAGAAATATTCTATTATACGTTTTTATGAATGACTGAAATAACTCATGTGGTTTAAGTTTAATGTATTCAATGAGTTTGGCTTTAAAATCTCTTAAAAATATCTGAAGCATGTTTAATAAACCTTAACCATCTATTTCATGATGTGTCTTGTAAAATCTTCTGAAATCTACATTATTGAATACATGACTTTATTTGGTTAAGTACATGAAATTGTTATTATTTTGAAGTGAATGAATTTTTCTGAAAATGTCTAAAGAGTATTTTCTGTCAGAGCAATGACCTTGGTCACTGAGAAACACATGTCCAAAGGACTGTGTCATGAGGTACCATAGTTAACTCTGAGTAAGATTAATTGAAATTCAGGCAGAGCAATGGTATGCACACTGAGAAATACAACTCACTCATCAAGAAATGATTTGCAGTGTGTCATGATGTGTAAATGCTATCTCTGTTCATATATAGCATGACAGTTAGTCACACTAAGTGCTTAAGGATATTGGCCTCTAATCAAGGTATATCCTCTAGTTACAAGGTGTGCACTGAACTAGAGTGCTCATAAAAGTTGTAGCGTGAAAAAATATTGAACGAATTGAAATATCTGAATATTGATGCTAAAATCAAATTGCTACAACCCTAGACAAAATCATATGACTTCATAATTGCTTGATTTCAATACTGATGCATGTAATTCCAAAAGAAGTCAATAAATTTGATTGCGTAAGAGAAAGGGAGTTTTATCAAGATAAATATGAGGGCTTGGTTCATTTTTATTAAACCATGGTTTTAGATATCAATACATAATTTTATTGATAAACTCTACATACATCATGTTTAAACCATGCTGTTCAATAAAGCTCATTCATAAGCCCTTATCATGGAAGACTTTGAAAACTTATGTTTTAGATTTATGAGATTGATATTTCTTTAAAAATCTAGCTGAACTTCTTGTGTTTGGAGCATCCTTGAAAAATCTGTTAATTGAAACTCTTCTGCTCATTGTCCTTGGCTCTTTGACCTAAACTTCTCCTTGTTTGCCCCTGTGGTCTCCTTCTCATTCATTTCATAAGGTTCCATTTATTGAGGGGGAGCCTCCTTGTCATATGCATCATGCTGCATAGAGGGAGAAGAATTGTGCCCTTGCATTCATATTTCTGGTATCTGCATCTACATTCATACCCCTTCCCATGGTTTATTTTGATTATACCAAAGGGGGAGATTGCTTGCCAAAGAGGGAGAATATCATTCAATCAGTGCATGTAGGTTCCTTTTGATCATCTCTAACTCATGTTCTTTCTGACACTCTTAAAGGGGGAGAATCATGTTCTTGCAAGGGGCAGAAATTGGCTGAATTCTTATACATGCTTTAATTTCTCAAACTATTTTCTTTTTGATGAAGTCAAAGGGGGAGAATAGTTTGAGTCATCAGATTGACTCACTGTGTAGTGTTGCCATCATCAAAAAGGGGGAGATTGTTATGCCCATGTGGTTTCATGTGGTTTTGATGATGATTTTAATGGTGGTTTTGATGATTGGCCTTTGAAGTGAGTTATTCACTGTGAGTCAACTTGCTGTGTGAGTCTTCATGCTAGTATTCACTTTCTGATCATAATGCAGTTCCTCATAAGTTCTGATATGGCATTGCATATTTGATTATGTTCAGTCATGTTACTATTGCTCCTTAGACTGAAGTTTGATACTGCAGCGTCGACCCATCGAACTGCAGCGTCGACGCTGCCAAGGGACTTCAGAGGTAGCAGTAAGAAATCTTTGTACTGCTGCGTCCACGCTGCTTGGGCAATGCGTTGACGCTTGGTGCCTCTTTAACTGCATTTATTCATTGGTCTGGTCTGTAGTGCGTCGACCCCTTGTGCTGATGGGTCGACCCCTCAGTTCATTCATCAGATTTATACAAGTCCATACATTGGTCTTCAGGCGTTCCAAGTATGCACATTGATTCAGGTTCTCCAAGTCTATACAATGAAGTCTGAACATTGCATTTGCATTCATTGGTCTTCAAATCCAAAGTCTACACATCGGCCTGTGGCCTACTTAGCTGAAGTCTGTACAGCGTCCGTTGTCTAGAGTTCTTGAAGTCTGTACATCGGACTGCGTCTTTTGAAGTCTATACATTGGCTCGTTCACTTTTTCAAAGTCTATACATTGTTACCTTGAAGCCGTTCCAAGTCTATACAACGCCCAAGTCTGTACCGCCATCAGTGAACCCTCCAAGCCTATACATCTAGTTGAACGCAAAGTCTACACATCACTCCACATCTTTTCCTACGCTTGGCCAAGTCTATACACTCATACCTTTTCCTACGTTTTACAGGCCAAGTTTATACATCGCTAAGTCTGCACATTATCTTCAGCTCAAGCATTCAAAACCAAGTCTATACAACGCTAAGTCAATACATTGAACTGTTCTTCAAGTCTGTACACTGGCTTCACGTTTTCAATATCTGTACAGTGGCTTCGCATAGGCAAGTCTGTACATCAGCTTCATTCACTCAAGTCCATACATCCACAGTGGATCATCAAGTCCATACATCCACAGTGGTACTTCCATGTCTGTACAACGCTGAAGCCTTCACAAGTCTGTACACTGCTTGAGCCTCACCAAGTCTGTGCATCGCTTCAAGCGATTCAAGTCTATACAGCCTGCCTTCACGTTCAGACTCTATACATCGTTCCTCAAAGGCTAAGTATATACAATCATCTTTGAGCATCAAAGTCTGTACAGCCTGTCTGTCTTCATGGGTTCTGTGCTTTTAGTGCATTGACGCACTTGGCTGACTGCGTAGACGTAATTGTGCGTCTTTCGCTTTCTATCTTGTTCACTACGTCGACGCTGACACTGGATGCGTTGACGCATTGGCCAGTTGCCAAGGGCGTGAGCATCTTGCCTGAGGAGCTGAGGCGACGCTGCACGATGGAAGCGTTGACGCCTTGGACTGATGTTCAAAGGTCTGTTGATCAACATCAAGTCTGTACAGCATGAAGTCTGTACATTGGTTTTGTTTTGAACAGAACGCCTAAGTCTATACATTGCTATGGATTACCCTGAACTAATTAAGTCCATACACTGAAGATGCTGAAGACCTCCAAGTGTATACACTCTCACATGATACACACTTGGTTAACTATTGTTCCAAGTCTATACACTCGATTCCTTCATGATTTACACTAAAGTCTACACTCTCCTGTTATGATAATGCATTCTTCAGCAAGTATATACACTGAGCACGCATGAAGACTTCTAAGTCTATACACTCCCTCACTCTGTACACACTTGCTATATTGATTTCTATAAGTCTATACATTGCTTAACTGTGCACAGCCTGTGTTAATTTTGTTCATCGACTGAACACTTCTTTAATCATGCAGGTGTCTGGCACGTAATCCAAGGAGCTGAAATGCTGACATGTTGCCAAATATCTGGGCGGGAAATGTGAACGCCACACGCGCCCAGTGCTGCCCACCTGCTGGCTACTGTTATAAAAGGAAGCCTTCATCCAACAGATGAAGACTGATCGAAGCCTTGAGAGCAATAGCAGAAGTGCAGAAGTGCAGAAGTGCAGAAGTGCTGAGAGTTCGATCCAGCAGAGGAGAAGAGTTGCAGAGAAGAGAAGAGAAGCGAAGAGACAGAGAGAGCCTGCGAAAGAAGAAGAAAAAGAGTGAAGAAGCAGAAGAGAAAGAGAGAGAGAGAGAAGGAGTTCGTAGAAAAGAAATGGGAAAAGCCTGAAGATCTGTCCTCTGGCGTTTGGATCAAATCCAAGCCAGACCTGCTCCCTTGAGAGCTACATTACTTGTATTTCGTTTCCAACTTTTGGCGCTGTGATTTTTCATCCTTTCTTATTTTCCTTTTTATCTTTCTATCTTTGTACTTCCGATCCTCTGGACTGAGGTCAGGTTCCTCCTGGTAGGTCAGGAGAAGGGAGATCTGATCTCCGGTTGCAAGTAGCTAGGAGCTACTTGTGGGTTCCCTCCGGTTTGGAGGAAGGGAGACTTGTCTCCGGTTCTGGGCTTGTGGGTTGCAAGTCCAGGGGTCCCTCCGGTTGGAGGAAGAGAGGTCTTCGACCTCTGGTTTGCTGGTGACTGGAAGTCACTGGTTGGTTCCCTCCTGGTCTGGAGGAAGAGAGACTTCGGTCTCTGGTTCCCAAGTGGCTGGGAGTCACTTAGGGTGTCCCTCCAGTTGGGAGGAAGAGGAGAGGTTGTTCCCCTGGTCAAGCTGTGTGGCAGCAACTGTTTGCAGACTGAGTCTGCTTGGTTCTAGCATTGGCTAGTGAAGCCTCACTCCAGTTGGGAGTGAGGGGTGGATGTAGGTCTGGAGGACCGAACCACCTTAAAATCTATTGAGCAGTGGTTTGATTGCTTGATTTGCTTCCGCTAGATGCTTGAATAGGCACGCTCCATCCGCTTGTTATTTTGTTTAATCGAATTAGCTTAATTCCGGAACTTGCCTAGCATCTGAGTTTTTAAATTGGGCATTATTCGTAGAAGGATACATTCACCCCCCCTCTGTATCCGGGCCTAGCACCCTAACATATGCTACTGAAGAATGTACAGACTTTGAATGTGTGAACTGCAGTTTGCATCTATCAAGGTATGTACAACGAAAATGGATGCACTGACATGCCGTCAACAAGTGTATAGACATTTAAATGCATGTAATGCACTTTTGCATAGATGAAAGTATGCACATTGAGGAGAAATGCTCAAGCATGCTATCAAGGAGTGTATAGACTTTGCATGCATGCTACGCATGAAGCAACCGAATGCACTGACTATGCTCGTGAATGTATAGACTTGCTAAGTCATCAAAGCAACCGTGTGCAGACTTAGTGTATGTGCGAGACAAATCAATACATTGACTATGTATATGCATGAAGAGCACTGGCTGTACTGACTAGTCGAGTGAAACACCGGAGGTTGTACAGACTAGCCACCAAGTAATGTACAGACTTGAGTTGATGCAGTCTAGGCAAAACTCTGTACATACTTTATCCCTTGAACATGCATGAGTCTAGGCATTCACTGACTTAACCACCATAAAACACAGTTATGAAATGCACATGCCTAGACGGTTAACCATGCACTGACTATGTATGCATAATGAACATGCATCGACTTCGAGTTAAAGCAACTGATGAATCCACCGATGCAGTGTATGCATATGGCAGATATTGAACCGATGCAATGTATGCAGGAGAACTGATGCGCGGAAACGCACGTCGTTAATATGCCCCCACTATCAAATTACAATATCCGGCCCACAAGTTAAATAAATGAAATAGTTAAGTGGTGAGACCGAGTCGAATCCACAGGGAGAAGTAGATTTGAAAATTAAAAACCTTGAGTTGTTAAGATTTAAAGATCAAGAGAATTGACTTTTAGACTGCCATAGAAATTGAAAATAAAAATAGAATTCCAGTGAAAACAGGGGTTGAAAGAAATAAAATAACTTACAATCTAGATGGAGTTAGACAAAATCGACTAAATAAAAGTTGTAGAGAATTGAAAGATTAAGAACTTTGATGAAGAACACAGAATCAGAAAATGAGAGGAAGATAATGAAAAACTTAAAAAATCAAACTCTATTGCTGCTGGTGAACAGTAACTGATAGAAAAATAGAACAGTAAAGAATTAATTCTAGAGCTTAAACTAAGAAGAATTAGATAAAGTGCAAGAAGAACAAAACTTAGATCTATAAGAGAAAACAACTTTTATGAAGAACTCAGAGTTATTTGAGAACTAGAAAGACTTCAAAATGAAGAAATGGCAGAAGATATCACCACGGATGAACAGTAATCACATAAACTAGCACTTAAGAAAATGGAAATTAACTCTATGAATTAGGAAGAATTTGAAGAAATACTAAACAGATAAGTTGAAGAACACTTGAAAATGAACAACTTTCGTGAAGAACTCAAATTAAAATGAAGATCACAACAATGAGAAATTGGACCAAGAATAGACTGAATGCTTAAAAAGAACCTTGCATTAATATCAAATCAACTTACAAAGGTGACACCAAAAGCTTGTAAAACATCAAGATCCAACCCTCCTATGGAGCTCTACTAAGACTTACAATGAAGAACTTCAAGAATACAATGGAAAACCTTCACAATCTCTATGCTATCTCTCCTCCTAACTCCCTTTTTGCATTACATTGAAGCCCTTTATATAGGATACACAACACCCCTCTCTTCATGTGAACACTTGGCCAATGTAAACACATAATTGCTGCTATTTTTGACCCAAAATGTGTGCTAGCATGTGTTGCACATGTTTTCCCTTTTTTTCTGATTTTTCCCATTTTTTTTCAAATTTTTATAGCCCCTTTTCTTCTTCTCTTTCTCTCTTTCTCTCTCCTGGCGGTTCGTGCGCCGCGTGCGCCGCCTGGCCGCCCACCGCGTGAGACGCGGGGCGCGTGGACCGCGTGTGAGCCGCCCGCGGTTCGGCCGCGGGTGTGCCGCCGCTGCGCCGCCTCCCCCGTTGACCGCGCGTTGGACGCGCTTTAACCGCGCTGGGCGCGCTGTGCCGGTGCGGCTGGCACCGCTGGTGGGCGCGCTGCGCCCCGCCTCCCTTCCTTCCTTCCTGTGGCCGCGGGTTCGAACCCGGCACCTGCAAAACACATAATGCATTCACTATTACACACACACACTATCACACACACACACACACACTTATTCATTAGGTTTGTTAATAATATATGTACAAATTATATATATATAACTATCATATATAGCTTAGATAAAATGTCAAATAATTTTATTTTATTTTATTTTATTTTATTTTTCTTTTTGAACAAGTCAAAATAATATTTATTATTTTTTTTCATAATATATATAGATATATATATATATATATTGTATATATGTGTATATAGCTTATTAAGGCCTTTTAAAAATATCAAATAAATTTATTTTATTTTCTTTATTTGTCTTTTATTTATTTTTATTCTTTTTGAACAAATCCTTGGGCTTTTGACCCATTTCAATATTCATTATATTTTCTTGTTTTCTTATTTTTATTGTTTTGAGTGTTTGTTTAAATGAGGAATTATCTTATTAAAATCAGTTAATTCTAGAAAATCAATTATTTTACTCTAAATTAAAAGTAAGTGTGATAAGTGCATATTTATTATTATTAAAGCCCATAAATAATATAAATAACATGAATTAAGATGAGAAAATACACACTTATCACACCCCCCAACTTACTCATTGCTAGTCCCTTAGCAATGCAAATAATCTCAAAATGTAAGGACTAATAAGAGTTTACAAAGTTCATGCCTCATTTCCAGATCATCGTTTATAGAATCGACTAAGATTAGGAATCTGGAATAATTACCACAGACTAACCTTATGTAGGAAATTCAGGTACATGATCAGGAATTCAAATCAAAATTCAGTAGCACTTGTGCATGTGTAATACTAAATTCACAGTATAGACAATTGCGTCCTCCAATTGCTATTCCGAACAAATGTCTTTCAATTCTGCACTTCTTAATTAGCATGTTCAGCATACTAGCTTCTTGTCTGCCTTACTGCTTTGTCCCTTTTGGGATCTTTTGTATCTTTTCGTTTTCTTTTTTTTTCTATACACACATGATGCCGCACTACCCTTCACTGTTTTACGCAAACCTCAACACGTCTTAGGTGAAGTAGGTCCGGTTTCGCAGATCAAGGTTCCCTTTTCCTTTTGACGCGAACCTCAACACGTCTTAGGTGAAGTAGGGCCGGTTACTCAAAATCGGAGCATTTTTCATGGTGAATTTTTTTCTCATAATTTTGTCACTTGTGCATTTGCACTAATAGCATGGCAGAAAGCTTATAAATAAAAATCTCTTCCTTAAGTAGTGCTGAATATCAGACAACATACCCAAAATAGCAGAAGGCTTGTCCTACTTGTTTCATTAGCGTGCAATGTGATTGTATTTTTCTAAAGTGCACATGAATTTTAAAGAGATTCTTAAATCAGTTTTCTAGGGCTAGATTAAATAAATTTTCCATCATCCTTTTCCCTAGTCATTTTCATTCCAGAATCACTTTCCATGAGACATGAATCAAGAAACTCCAACTGGGAATGTATTGTAACAAGAGAAAGTAAAAAGGGTGTGAAAAATGTTGAAAATTTTTGAAGTACCCCTTACCCCCCAACTTAAATGGCATTGTCCTCAATGGCATGAACAATATGGAACAATAGAACAATGTAGACACGATATGTTTGGAAAGGAACGGGACAACCTGATGTGTACTTCGACGGCCTTGGTTTGTGAGAGGCGGCACTTGGCTTTAAAAATCAGAGAAACAGAGTAAGCAATCAGCTCTCTCCCCCCCAACTTGTCCTTTATTCAAACCTGTAAAATAAACACAAACTATAATAAAAACTTGGGTTGTCTCCCAAAAAGCCATTTATTATCACACGAAACTATGAAAGGTTTGGGTTGCCTCCCAAAAAGCGCTATGTTTAACGTCGTTAGCCAGACGCAATGTAGCTCATTAACCAACGGGTGGCATTCAAAATGAGCCACCAAATGATCTTATCCTCCGATAAATTCCAACCCTTGTACCATTGGAGGAAAAGATTATATGTATGTGCATGTGGGCTAGAATCATGCCAAGGTGGGTCTAGGAATTTGAACGGACCCCCTCGGTCAGAGAATGGTGGAGGAATTAGCATATCTTCAATTACAAAATATTCCTCAGTACACTTAAGGTCTTTATAAGTATTAAACACATCAATCCGGACCTTAATCTCCCTCAACTTTTCTCCTTCACCCTCACTTTTAAAATTGTCAAGCACAATATTGAGGTGAGGAGTGGGAGGAGTGAGAAAGATTTTTGGGGAGTCCACCATATCGCTAGTGTTAAGGAGATAAGGAGGATTAGGAATGAAAGAAGTTTGCTCCTTAACACAAGGATTCTCATAAGAGCCTGATGGATCCAACCAGTTGGCGGGTGGCAAAATATTTGAAATGATTGTGGATTCACCAAGGCCAGGGGTGGATAAAAGATCAACATCCTTCTCTAAATCATGAGATGCCCAATCAAAGTGACTGTCCAGTGGAGTACCTGGTTCCTCAATTACCCAAGAAGATGGATTTATGTATACACTTAATTCACCCTTCACACTCATATTTTCATCATCATGTATTTGGAAAGAAGATTCATCAAATTTAGGAAGGGCAAGTAATGAAATTTGGTCATTGACTGGCAAATCATCTTCCTCTTCTTCTCCCCCCAACGACTCAAGATCATCGTAATCCTCAAACTCATCATAGTCCTCTTCACAATTGGATTTAGGCATCGTAGACTGCTCTTCCTTTAAGTCCTCCTCATAAGATTCTTCTATGATTCCCTCAAAATCAACAGTGATATGAGTGGTAGATTGGGGGATCATTGGTTGATCATATGGACTTTTATCATTATCACATCCATCAAATCCAAGAAGTTGGTCTTCAATACTTGTGGAGTTGCTAGACATTGGATCGACTTCCATTTCGATGATGTTTTTAGCAACCCGACTCACATGAGCCTCAAAGTTTTGTAGTTGTTCCTGGAAGGCTTGTTGTTGAGTCTGGAAGAGCCGTGTCAATTTATCAAACATCTCCTCCTTATGCAAATCTGTGTATGGAGGAGATATATAAGTGGGCTGAGAGTCAGATTGTGATGGATAGTAGTTTGAAGGGTACTCAGTCTGAGAATGAGATGGTGGAGAGTGTATGGGTTGCCCTCCATAATAGGGTTGATCATAAGAATCATTTGGGTATGGGGCCCAATTTTGAAAATCTTGTTCTTGAGGACTTTGGCCTTGATCCTGATAAGACTCCCAAGAAGAATCATGTTGATCTCTCCAGCCAGAATTAAAGTTGTTTGGACATGGGTCAAAATAAGGTGTGGAGAGGTCTTGAGACATGTGGGTTTGTCTTGCTTGGTCCATCCAAGAGATTGTTAGTTGATCTTCCCAGCTAGAGTTATAAGTATCTGAAGATGATTCATAATTGGGCTGAGAAGACCGTTGAACATATTGAGCTTGCTCCGGGGTGAAAGGTAGTTTATAGCCCCCTTGAAAGAACTGAGTGGTTGGAACCTGGTCTTGGGTAAATGATGGAAACTCGGATATCATAGGTGATGTGATCTCATTTTGGTCCGACCAAGAGTATGGATTTTCATAATAGGTCGGGCTGTTTTGGGTGAGAAATGAGTTTTGGTTTGGGCAACCACCTACATAATGGGCCGGGTTATCCCACATGTGATCATTATCATGGTGACTAGGTGGTATGAAGTGGTTTTGATCCATGGCTAGAAATTGATCAAATTTATGAGCCAATTGGTCAAACTTGTCTAATTTGTGTGTCCAATCCATAAATGAAAGTTATGATCTCACCATTTTTTGTAGATTTTATTTTTTTTTTATTTTTGTATACAAACAAATTATCAAACAAAGTCCAACTTGGATTCACCATCAAACTTATCCACCGGCCAGGTAACAGGTGTGGAAGTGGGAGGCTCCCCTTGCTTTCACAAGGTCCTAATTAAATAACCACTTTCCCGCTTATAGCGTTTGCCGTTGACCTCTAGCCTTAGACACCAGTTTCAAAGATGATAGTGAGACCAAGTTATACTTTTTTTGTTTTTATTTTTATTTTTCTATTTTTTTTTGTTAGTGAACTGAGCTAATCCACCATATTTTTATATCTTCTATTTTTTCATTTTTTAAGAACATTTCTAAGCATGAAAACAAATTACATATTGAAAGTAAAAATAAAGAAACTAAATCTATGGACAGAGGGTAAGAGTACTAACCTTAATCGCATTCCCTCGTTCTTTATTTGGTAAATAAAAAATAACGAGATTAGAAGATACAAAAGACGTACCTCGAGGAGACACAACATTTGTGTTTTGCATTTTCCAAATTTTCTATTTTTTTTTATGATCCTTTTATTTTTCTGCAAAAATAAGATTGAGCACCAATATATATACAACAGAAAACACAAAGTTATCAACTTCAAATTCAAACCCTCCCCGGCAACGGCGCCAAAATTTGATGCGCGGAAACGCACGTCGTTAATACGCGCCCACTATCAAATTACAATATCCGGCCCACAAGTTAAATAAATGAAATAGTTAAGTGGTGAGACCGAGTCGAATCCACAGGGAGAAGTAGATTTGAAAATTAAAAACCTTGAGTTGTTAAGATTTAAAGATCAAGAGAATTGACTTTTAGACCGCCATAGAAATTGAAAATAAAAACAGAATTCCAGTGAAAACAGGGGTTGAAAGAAATAAAATAACTTACAATCTAGATGGAGTTAGACAAAATCGACTAAATAAAAGTTGTAGAGAATTGAAAGATTAAGAACTTTGATGAAGAACACAGAATCAGAAAATGAGAGGAAGATAATGAAAAACTTAAAAAATCAAACTCTATTGCTGCTGGTGAACAGTAACTGACAGAAAAATAGAACAGTAAAGAATTAATTCTAGAGCTTAAACTAAGAAGAATTAGATAAAGTGCAAGAAGAACAAAACTTAGATCTATAAGAGAGAAACAACTTTTATGAAGAACTCAGAGTTATTTGAGAACTAGAAAGACTTCAAAATGAAGAAATGGCAGAAGATATCACCACGGATGAACAGTAATCACATAAACTAGCACTTAAGAAAATGGAAATTAACTCTATGAATTAGGAAGAATTTGAAGAAATACTAAACAGATAAGTTGAAGAACACTTGAAAATGAACAACTTTCGTGAAGAACTCAAATTAAAATGAAGATCACAACAATGAGAAATTGGACCAAGAATAGACTGAATGCTTAAAAAGAACCTTGCATTAATATCAAATCAACTTACAAAGGTGACACCAAAAGCTTGTAAAACATCAAGATCCAACCCTCCTATGGAGCTCTACTAAGACTTACAATGAAGAACTTCAAGAATACAATGGAAAACCTTCACAATCTCTATGCTATCTCTCCTCCTAACTCCCTTTTTGCATTACATTGAAGCCCTTTATATAGGATACACAACACCCCTCTCTTCATGTGAACACTTGGCCAATGTAAACACATAATTGCTGCTATTTTTGACCCAAAATGTGTGCTAGCATGTGTTGCACACGTTTTCCCTTTTTTTCTGATTTTTCCCATTTTTTTTCGAATTTTTATAGCCCCTTTTCTTCTTCTCTTTCTCTCTTTCTCTCTCCTGGCGGTCCGGTGCGCCGCCTGGCCGCCCACCGCGTGAGACGCGGGGCGCGTGGACCGCGTGTGAGCCGCCCGCGGTTCGGCCGCGGGTGTGCCGCCGCTGCGCCGCCTCCCCCGTTGACCGCGCGTTGGACGCGCTTTAACCGCGCTGGGCGCGCTGTGCCGGTGCGGCTGGCACCGCTGGTGGGCGCGCTACGCCCCGCCTCCCTTCCTTCCTTCTTGTGGCCGCGGGTTCGAACCCGGCACCTGCAAAACACATAATGCATTCACTATTACACACACACACTATCACACACACACACACTTATTCATTAGGTTTGTTAATAATATATGTACAAATTATATATATATAACTATCATATATAGCTTAGACAAAATGTCAAATAATTTTATTTTATTTTATTTTATTTTATTTTATTTTTCTTTTTGAACAAGTCAAAATAATATTTATTATTTTTTTTCATAATATATATAGATATATATATATATTGTATATATGTGTATATAGCTTATTAAGGCCTTTTAAAAATATCAAATAAATTTATTTTATTTTCTTTATTTTTCTTTTATTTATTTTTATTCTTTTTGAACAAATCCTTGGGCTTTTGGCCCATTTCAATATTCATTATATTTTCTTGTTTTCTTATTTTTATTGTTTTGAGTGTTTGTTTAAATGAGGAATTATCTTATTAAAATCAGTTAATTCTAGAAAATCAATTATTTTACTCTAAATTAAAAGTAAGTGTGATAAGTGCATATTTATTATTATTAAAGCCCATAAATAATGTAAATAACATGAATTAAGATGAGAAAATACACACTTATCAAGAACTAACAATGCAGTCTATATACCAGATCATGCATCTGATGTGCAACAACAGTTAATGTACCGATGCAAGCTACACTTGTTATGCATGAACTAGAGTTGCACCAATGCATAGATAGACAATGCAATGAGATGAATGTGCTCACTCTTAAATCAATCAATCAATCATACTCATAGTGCTTGCTGACATCAAAACAATTGTTGGGATCTGCAATCATTCAATCTTTCATGCAAACACAAACATATGGTGACTCATAGTGTTTGCTATCATCAAAATTACAGGGGCACAACAATCTCCCCCTTTTTGATGATGGCAACACTATGAGTCACACAGACTCATGTCAAACTATTCTCCCCCTTTGACTTCATCAAAAAGAAAATAGTTTAAGACGAGAACTACAAACATACATGAAATGATTGAATTAAACACTCATAGAAATCACAGAGGCAGTTAAATGAAGCACCAATCAAGTCTATGTTGCGGATGTATTCTCTCCTTGTGAATAATGAATGCGATTCATGGAGAAACTGATGCTTACATGATGCAGACGAGACAAGAGCCAATCAATCTATCCTCCTCCTTTGACAAGATCACAAACAAACCTCCCCCTTTAAAAAGCAATAAGTGCAGTCTAGACAAGACCTAACCACTTCTTTAAAAACAATCTAATGCTCCCTGATCTGAATGAAGCAAGGCTTTCAAGAGTGTAAAGTGAGAGATATGTCAAGAAGACATTCAGGAAGGATGACATGGCAGCATGCAGAATACAGGATCTTTCAAGGAAATAGAAGATTTTCAATAAGATACTTATTTCATAAATCTGAATGAACGGATGGTTCACACTCTTCCATTATAAGGGCTTATGAATTTTTATTTGAACATCATGGTTTAAATATGATGTATACATAGTTTGACAATAAAATTCTGTACTCATATCTGAACATCAATGTTTAATAAAAGTGAACCAAGCCCTCATATTTATATCTTGATTAACCTCCCTTCATCTTACTCAGTCAAATTCAATGACTTCTTCAGAAATTACAATCATTAGTATTGAGGTTAAACATCATGAACGAATTCAGATTTGGTTCCTGAGGATCAGTCATACTTCTTCAAATAATTTTAGATTTTTCTTTATGCACAATACAGGATTTCATAGCAAGTTTACCAGGTGCAATTAAGTTCAGTACACACCTTGTGGCTAGAGGATACACGTTGTTTGGACGCCAGTATCCCTGATCTCTTAGTATGACTAACTGTCGTGCTTCAGAGATAGTATTGACACCTCATGACATACTTTATCTTATTTCATTGATAAGTGAAGTATATTTCTCAGTGTTCAAGCCATTACTCTACCTGAATATTCAATGAATTTTATTTAGCATAGTTAATTATGGCACTTCATGACACAATCCTCTAGACTTCTTGGTCAATGGACATGGTTTCTCAGTGACCAAAATCATTGCTCTGACAGAATTTACCCTTAGGAACGTTTCAGATGCATCAGATGTTTAAAAATAATACTGATTTCATATAATTCAACCAAATAAAGCCATGATATTAACATTTCAGATTTCGAAAGATTTTACAAGATTCAACATGAAATAGTTGGTTAAAGTTTATTAAAAATGACTCAGATATTTTTAAGATATTCATATCCAAGCTCAATGAATACATTAGACTTAAACCAATCTGATCTTTTAGCCATTCATAAATCTTCATAATGGAAGATTCTTTAATAAATTGATTTTCAGATTTATGATCAAGGTATACGAATTGAACTCTTCTCAATTCTCTGAAATTTTCAATGAGATTCAACAGCATTCAAGTTGTGAACTGTACAAGAGTTTCAAGCATATAACAAAGATGAGCACAACAATGAAGGTGTCGACATTTGACAGAGCATTTCCAAGATGATGTCGACTCACTGTGTCGACACTTCAAATTAGGACAATTTATAGGTGCAGCAAAAATATATCATAGAGAATCATAGATATCCAGAGGTCCATCAGACAGATTTACTCAAGAAAGACCAGCTCAGAAGATTCAAAATCAAACCAGAGTCAAGTTCAGATACGTGAAATGGATGATCTCAAAATAAGGATGGGAGCTTTAGATGACTGATTGAAATAACAAGAAAGTAGATGAACAGCCAGTAGAATACAATCTTGTTATATACTCCCCCTTAATGAACGTAATCTTTTTGGTAATTTCAATGTAATGAAATGCAATACAATTAACTATATGTATGCAAAGATATGCAAAGACTCAACAAACTCCCCCTAAATGCATGCAATATATATGAAGATTCTAAAAAGCACTATGTGCAATGACATCCAACAGGGGATTAAACAGATTTTTCACAAGAAGATTCAGACTATCTCTGAAGTGCAATACAACATATAGTCCTATCAGATTTTCAGTGAATGTGAAATGCAGATTCAAGCATTAGATCAAAAGCATAAAGTTCACAATTTTCAGACTCAGACAGAAACTGATGTTTTTAGCAATTCTATACAGATGAACATTTATTTTAATAAGATATGCAATGAATCCAAGAGCAGAAAGTGCAGAGAATTTACCTGAAAAGTTCAGAAAGGGGTTTTCTTTTGAGTGTCTTGGCTTATTTACCCCTCTTTATTCCTCTCCAAGGCACGCCTGCAACAAACACCTCATTTTGATGCAACAGGTACCCAAGATGTCTTGGGTCCTGAATTAACAGTGGCACCTCTAGCAGGTATGCTAATCAATTTTTGTGCATGAAGGTCATCAATTCTCATCAAATAGCAATTATTCATTGAATGACCTATTTGTCCACAGTAATGGCATGATACACCAGATTTTAGATTTGATTTATGCACATTCTTATTAGCATGAATTCTATGTGCATATGCATGAAGATTTTTATTAACAGAATTAAAATTTTATTTACCAAAAATAGTTTGGCTTTGATATCCTGCCAGCCAACAAGTTGCAGTCCTATGACCTGGCTTTCCACATTCAAAACGTAGAGAAAATTTTCTTTTATTAACAACTTTATTCTTACCAGCAGCATTGGGAGCAGGAAATTTTACAGATTTAGAATTAAATCTACTTCCCTGAGCATGCCAATAGTCTTTGACTGTATGGCCATGCCTTCCACATTTGAAGCATGAAGAGTTTTTCTTTTTATGAGTTGCATGATTTTTAGCATGGAACAGTTTATCATGCACTCCAACAGCAGACATGTCATCTATTTTCAGTAGCCTACATTCACGCATGAGATGACCTATTTTGTGACAATAAAAGCATTGAAGCCTTTTGGTTTGAACAGAAGAGGGTTTCTTCATATTAGAATTCCTAGCATGAATTCTATCAGATTTCAATTCATCCTTCTTCATGATAAAACAATCAACCATCTCATGGCCAAACTTTCCACAGTAAAAGCATTCAACATTCTTGACAATAGATTTGTTGGCCTGAACTTTCTTAGCATGCTGATTGTTATCATTCTTTTTCAATATTTTCCTTTTTTGTTTTATTTTCTTATTTTCTTGAGCAGCAGCTTGTTTAGGGAATGAGGTGGAAGTGATAGCTATGTCTGAGCTACGCACAAAAGTTGTATAAAGTTTCTTCCTCATTCCTTGCTTAACTTGAGGATTACTGCCTTTCTTCGCGCAGTTATCTATGGATACAACATTCTGCTTCTCTTGATTAGCAGAATCAAACAGAGACTTATTCAAATCCAAAATCTCATTTCTAAGAGAAGAGATGAACAGTTCAGAGTTTGTGATCTTTTCATTAAGCATAGCATTGATGGTTTTGTAGCTATCTATCTCTTCCATTAATGTACTCACTCTCTCACATTCATTTTCAAAAGAACTCTTCCCTTTTTCAAGCATTAAAAGCCTCTCAGAAATAGCAGAATTCAGCAGCTTCAATTCTTCATTTTCTTGTTTTAGTTTTTCTTCTATCTTTTCAATTTCCTTTTCATTGAGCAACATTTCTTCATTTAATGACTCAATCAAGGTTTCTTTTAGGCTCAAATCAGATTCCATGCTGTCACACAAATTTTTTAAAGATGAACAATCTTCACTTGATCCTTCTTTATTTTTCAATTCTGATTTTAGATTTTCATTTTCAGCCTTTAGACTTGTGATTTCAGCATTTTTCTCTTTTCTTAATTTTCTCTTTTATGATTTAACTCTTTCATATTTATCTAGTAGATGCTCATGCATGGCAACTAAATCACCATAGCTAATATCCTCGATCTCAGAGTTTACCTGGGATGGAGACTCGTCTTCAGTCTGATCCCTTCGATCAGCCATCATACATACTCCATCTTGTTTGTTATGAGCAGAAATGATTTTTTCGTATATTTCTTTTCCAGATGTACATCCTGCAACAAGAGAATTCATATTGTCATTAACTGAAGCTTTCAGGATGTTTAGGACCATACTATTTTCATTGTTTTTCATTTTGTCCCTATGCGCCCATTTGGTATGATCCTGATAGTGCTTATGTGGGCCTTCTGAGATAAGACTCCACAGATTTGGGTCAATGGAGTTTACGTAAACGCATAGGCCGCCTAACCATGAGTTCAAATTAGAGCCATCAAAGATAGGAAGTAAAGCCATTGAAAATCAACTAAATAAACTAAGATCTAACACCTTGAAAACAAGACAATAAATGCACCGAAATCAGTTGAGCAAATCGAGGCACTAAACTAGAGAAATAAAACACCGAACACAAGAAACCCACTCTGAAATGCACCACAAAAGATGTAGGATCTGCTGCGGATCGTTAGACCCAATGCACAGCAACCTGCTCTGATACCAATTGTTGTAGCTGGTGATATGGATTCAGAGGGGGGGGTGAATGAATCTTCCCTTCAAAAATTGCCTAATTAAAGCTTGTAACTAGACACAGTTGCGGAATAAAGATCAATTGGGCTCTTTAATAAGAGATTCCAAGAAACACTTGATCAACCAGTTGAATTGCAACAATGCAGGCACCTAAGCAAGTCTAAGCCGTAGACAGAATCAAATCAGAACAGCGTGTGCCTTAAAGCATTCAGACAGAATACTCACTTGAAACACACCTATCCATTCATCTAGCGACAATCAGATGAGCAATCAAACCACGGTAGACAAGAGATTTTTAGGTGGTTCGGTCTTCCAGACCTACATCCACCCCACACTCAACCTGAGTGTGGATTCTTGCTGATACACAGCTTAAACCGCTGGGCCTCACAGCTTGCCTACAACCGCTGACAAACAGCTTGAACAGTTGGGCATTACAGCTTCGCCGACCAGAGGATACCACACCTCTGCAACCGCTGGGGATTACAGCTTAACCCAACCAGAGGAATCCTCCTCTGTAAATCGCTGAGCTTCACAGCTTGCTGTCCGAGGTATCCACTTCGCCCGCTGACAAACAGCTTGAAGAAAGGTTAAAAAATGAAAGCAGGAAACAAGAAATAACAGCGACTGAAAGCTGTAATCAATGAAATGCAAATGTGGCTCCCATGGAGCTGACTGGATTGGATTTGATCCAGATTCCAGTGAAGACAGATCTTCTGATTGAGCTTCTCTTCTTCTTCTTCACGAACTCTCTATCTCTCTTTCTCTTTCCTTCTCTCCCTTTTTCTCTCGATCCTCAAGAGCTCTCTCTCTCTCTCATTTTCTTCTGCAACTTTTCTTTTCCTCTCTGCTGCTCTCTTTCTCTTTTCTTCTATTCTATGGATCGTGCTAGTTCTAAATCATTTTCTGCTTCGATCACACTGCTCACGATCACCCTGCTCCTCTGGAAGAAGCTTCTTATTTATAGAGCAGTGAATAGATAGGGCGTGTGCTCTCCACGATTCCCGCCCAAGAGCCTAGACCACGTGGTAACATTTCAGCTCACTGCATTACACGTGTCATGATCCTGAGCCATCTCCATTCTTGGATCACGTGCCCTTCTTAATTTCCTCGACCAGTAGTTCTGTCAGATCATGCTTGATTATCAGTTCGAATTAATCCGAAGAACAATGAAGAAGATGCATCGAGTAAGTTTGAGAATTGTACAGACTTAATGGCGCGAAATTCAGTATACATATGGAAAGGTATGCACATTGAAGATAAGTGCAAGGACATGCCATCAAGGAGTGTGCAGACATTGTGTGTACTGTGCAAACGATACACATATATGCTACTGAAGAATGTACAGACTTTGAATGTGTGAACTGCAGTTTGCATCTATCAAGGTATGTATAACGAAAATGGATGCACTGACATGCCGTCAACAAGTGTACAGACATTTTAATGCATGTAATGCACTTTTGCATAGATGAAAGTATGCACATTGAGGAGAAATGCTCAGGCATGCTATCAAGGAGTGTACAGACTTTGCATGCATGCTACGCATGAAGCAACCGAATGCACTGACTATGCTCGTGAATGTATAGACTTGCTAAGTCATCAAAGCAACCATGTGCAGACTCAGTGTATGTGCGAGACAAATCAATGCATTGACTATGTATATGCATGAAGAGCACTGGCTGTACTGACTAGTCGAGTGAAACACCGGAGGTTGTACAGACTAGCCACCAAGTAATGTACAGACTTGAGTTGATGCAGTCTAGGCAAAACTCTGTACAGACTTTATCCCTTGAACATGCATGAGTCTAGGCATTCACTGACTTAGCCACCATAAAACACAGTTATGAAATGCACAGGCCTAGACGGTTAACCCTGCACTAACTATGTATGCATAATGAACACGCATCGACTTCGAGTTAAAGCAACTGATGAATGCACCGATGCAGTGTATGCATATGGCAGATATTGAACCGATGCAATGTATGCAGGAGAACTAACAATGCAGTCTATATACCAGATCATGCATCTGATGTGCAACAACAGTTAATGTACCGATGCAAGCTACACTTGTTATGCACGAACTAGAGTTGCACCAATGCATAGACAGACAATGCAATGAGATGAATGTGCTCACTCTTAAATCAATCAATCAATCATACTCATAGTGCTTGCTGACATCAAAACAATTATTGGGATCTGCAATCATTCAATCTTTCATGCAAACACAAACATATGGTGACTCATAGTGTTTACTATCATCAAAAGCACAGGGGCACAACACAAGTTTTACAAAGGGATAGGGTCGGTGCAAACCAGATGTGGTCGGTGCAAGTGCCAAAGACGGCACGCACACTCAAAGAAATGGCAAAGGTGGGTCGGTGCAAATGGCGAGAAAAACAACAACTCCCAGGCAAGGGTGGACCCTTGCAACTGCCAGTGAGGAACCCGTGCGGGTTTGAAAAATCAACACCCAGGGGTCAACCCTTGGGGTCGACCCTTGACCATGGACTTGGCAAAATGAAATATGCAATGAATTAAAGTCCAGATGTTTCAAACCCCAATCAAGGAAATATGAGTGAACTTTAAACTTAAATTCTTACCAAGGATCCAATCAATTGTAAACAAGAATGGAAGCTTACCATGGACCCAATGAGTTGATAGCAAAATGGAACCTGCACATTATGGAAATTCAATTCATATGAAGGTTAAATCAATGCATTTGAAATACATAATCACTATCCCATTTTCTACATAAGCTTCACATATCAAGATTGATTCAGCACGGATAAACCCATGACTGTCATTAAGAGAACAGCTGAACAACAAAGCAAGAACCAAGGCTCAAAGAGCCAGGGGGAATAGAGAAACTATTTTGGCAGTCCAATGCAATCTGAAACCACATCAAGGGCACTTCAACCCCAGTTGAGAAAATGAATTAGCCAACAGAAAAACATGCAGGAAGACTCATAAAACCAATACCCAAAAACATATCAGTGCATGTGAAACATAGGAAGTGTTGACACTCAGCAACCCAGTGTCGGCACTTTGTTAAAGTAATAAACCTGGCCATCCAAATGCAAGTATATACATGGAGAACTATAAAGGCATGTCAACCCAAGAATTTCATACCTACAAAACATAGATATCAACATTGAGCTCCATAACACCAAAATGATCAATGAGTATTTTCCACAATACTCACACACAATATATTGTTATCATCAAAACCATTATCAAAGATAAGGAGGAAGGGCAACGAACCCAACAATCTTCCCCTTTTTGATGATGACAATATATTGTGTGGCCACCAAGATTCTCTCCCCCTTTGACATTATCAAAAAGTGGGGGATCAGAGGAACAAACTATGGAATTTTTAAAGACGAATGAGATAGAATTATAATGACCATGGTGCACGAACCCAGCAATCAATCTCCCATGAGAGGAAGGTGTGCAAACCAAGAACCAAGCAAGAGAATGAGACTTTATGTGCAATTTGCAAGATGGTTGAACTATGTGCAAATGCGCAATTTTTGAACTATATGCAGAGTGTGTGATCAAACTATGCACAAGGAGTATAAATTGACTTAAATATATGCAAATGTTGTGCTGAACAGCACATTATTCTCCCCCTATTGTCATGAACAAAAATCAACTGACAATGGGATTATTTAAACTATTATGGATAGTAAGATCAAAAGATGCACCAATATGAAATGAAGTATGATATGAACAAAAGGATCAAGTAGTCAAGCGGTCAAGCATGCATAATTAAGTATAGACTCAAGCAAGTCCCTTTGGGACAGGTGTAAGGATTATGCAATTGACTGTTAAACATGATGAACATGTGCAATACTAAGAAGGTCGTGCTTACTTAAAGATGGTACTGCATAAACTATGAAGGTTGACAGATTCATAAAGTACATTCACACAATCAAGTCCAAGGTGAATATGTGATAATTGAGTAATGAATTTCAAGATCATATGGATAAACAGATTTTCTAAAGAACACAGGAAAGAACCTATCCTCCATACACTTCCATACACAAAGCTCAAATATCGGTAGCTATGTATAACCCCTATTTTGATTAAACACAAAAAGGTAACTAACCTTTTGACGTGAGTCATACCCTTTGTCTCAGGGGCATTTCCCGGTTACTCGGTTTCGTCACTTATCTTAACTGTGGATTTTGTCACCTTTCGGCGCGAGTTGTATCCTTTGTCTCAGGGACACTTCCCGGCTACTTGGTGGCAAATCACACTTATTTTCATGTGGATTAGATTCACTTTTCGACGCGAGTTTCCTCCTTTGTTTTAGGAAAGATTCCCGGCTACTCGGATTCGCATTCCACTTATAAAGATTTTTGGTGGGGAAAATAGCTTTTTCCTCACGAGACATGTGAATTCCATGTAGAGATTCAAGAGTCCTCTAAAGTGTTCAATGGAAAATTGAAATCCTTATTAAGTTGAATCATTTATCTCAAAAAGGTACAATTTCTGTGGGTGGTTGTACTGAATGTAAGACATGAATTAGTCTAATCACAGTCATGTCTCCCCCTAAGTGTATGCACGGTTATAAAGAAATCTCCCCCTTAATATATGTCATGTAATAAACATGTCTAAATCAATGCAATTTTATCTAGTAAGGGAAAAAGTCATAGGATGTTTTCAAGAAAATGGTGATATAATATATATACACTCAAACATCCATCAAGGTAAAGTCTTCACACAAGGTGACTACCAGTACGTGATTGAGAACGTAGGTCCGAAGACCACCATCAAGCATGGGGAAGGCTTCAAGTTGGATAAAATCCAACCTTCCACAATCGCCATTTGATATACCGGATAATCATGACATTTAAGCGCACAAATATGTAATGTATATGCAAGTATATGCATGTAAACTGAAGGATGATTGGAAATCATTCCTATCTACAAATATGCATGGACATGCATGGTATGAGCATGAAAATGCATATATGAACTATATGTGCACATGTGAATTGTTATTTACAGTAGCATGATTGAAAGTGTGAAGAATTTTATGTTCAAACTCAAGTATTCAAAATCTGAATTGTTATTTGCAGAATATAAGAAAAAGGTGAAAGACCTTATATGTAGTGTAGAGCATTTAAAACCTAAAGTTATCCACAAGATTTGTAGAGAAGAGTGTTCAAATGATCTATACATCACAGTCACAAAATCTCAGCGTTCCAGAAGATGCCAAAATCAATGAAGCAAAATTGCAACTGTTTAATTGCAAAACTTTCCTCCAAACATAATTGTTACCTTTTCAAATTTTTCAAAATGAACCTAAGCAAAATGAGCTTCAAATCCAAACCATTTTTCTTTCTCACCTTGAGAGCCCTTTATTTATTAACTTTCCTTGGCCTCAAGGCCCCCTGCAAAATAAGTTCTCATTTTGGACATTTGGGTACCCAAGTCATCTTGGGTCCCGAGGGGTTAGTTCTAGCATGAGCAAGATAGATTTTATTTTTCTTATCAAACCATTCATCATCAGCTCTCATTAAATCACATACATCCATTGAATGACCATTTTGGCCGCAATAAAAGTAATGAGAAGATTTTATTTTCATAAATTATTTGTCATCATTTTTCATCACATAACACTCATTCATTACATGTCTAGAACTACCACAGTAATGACAGGAAAGGTTCTTATTGATAGACCACTCATCATCGCTTTTCTTTGCGAAATAATTTTCAAAAATGTGACCATGTAACCCACAATAGAAGCAATGATTATTGAATGATTTCTTCATAGATTTTTCAACATTTTTAGAATCATCAACAGTTTCCATTCTTGACTTCAAAGCCTCATTATCATCAAATTTCATCAAGAAAGAATCATACATGTCATGGCCAAATTTGCCACAATAATCACAAAAGACATTCCTTCTTTTTCTTGAAACATGAACAAACTCAGCAGCGAGAGATTTTTCATGCACACAATGACAATCAATGATATTTTTTTGTTTTTGACTTCCTTTGTCACACATGGACAAGGACTCATTTACACTCTTAATTTGATTTTCCAAAGATGCAATGTGAACTTTAGACTTAGCAATTTCTCCTTCACATAATGCAACTTTATCATTCAAGAGAGAATTAATAGTTTTATAACTTGTAATTTCCTGTTCCATAGCATGAACATTTTCAGAACTATCAACAACTACACCTTTTCCTTTTTTAAGTGAATCGAGTTTTTCAATCAGCACATTATTTTGATCTTTGAGATTTTCTACTTCTTCAGCAAGCTTTTCATTTTGAAGTTTTCCAAATGAATTTCTAGTCAGGGAGGTATGTTCAAGTTTATTCTTTTGAAAACTCACTTTTTCACTAGTCATTGCATTCATGGTTTCATTTGAGTCGACAGACTTAGACAAATCACTCCTCACATTTCTCAACTCATCTTCCAATTCAACAGTTTTATCATTCATATTCTTAAAACTTTCTATTTCTTCTCTTAGTTCCTTCAGCTTTTCAGACTTGTCAGCATTCAGAGTAGCTTTCCATTTTTCAAGAAGGAGCAGTTTTTCAGATATGGCAGTGTTCAACTCTTTTAGCTTCTCATTGTCTTTTTCCATATGTTGAAGTTTTAAAAATTTTCCCAATAAAGATTCATTTTCAGTTCTAAGATCTGCAATTATCTTTTTGTGTTCTTCAACATCAAACATGTGTGACTCAACTAATTTTTCAAACTCGGTGCATCTTCCACATGAAGAATTATCAAGTTTCTTTTTCAATTTTTTGTTTTTAGATTTTATTATTTTGTATCTAACAAACAGTTCATCATAAACATTCACTAATTCATCATAGCTAAGCTCATCTTCATCATCAGAATCAGAGTTTACCTTAGAGCTTTCCTCACTTTGATGATCATTGCCGTTGTTTACCGTGAGGCACTCATCAACACTATTTTCTTGGGCTTCACTAAGCCCATCCCAGATTTCTTTGGCTGACCTACAAGATGAAACAAAATGATATACGTCAGTGTTCACAGCAGCCTTAAGAGCATTCAAAACAAACAAGTTATCAGAATTCTTTTTCATGTGCTCATCGGTCCACCTTGACTCATTTTTAGGTAAATTGTAAGGACCATGAGTGATTAGATTCATAAGCTTCGGATCAACATTAGTAATCCAAACACAAAATTTTTCAAGCCATAAAGCATAATCAAAACCATCAAAGGTTGGAGCTGAATGCACACTAGCCATCATGAAAATATCTTATCTCCTAGACCGTGAGGTCCGCGAATAAAAAATTAGAGACTAGGCTATGATACCAATTGTTGGCCGAGACTAGATGGCGGACAAGAAGGGGGGTTGAATTGTCCCCTTGTCGAGATGGTGGATTTTAAAAACTTTCTTAACTAATTATAGCAGAATTAAAATTAACTACGTTAATTACCTAAACTTGAGTGAGATAAATGTGTTCTCTCTATCTTCCCAATCTCACACGGAATATTAATGCAAAGAATGATTAAATCTAAGTCTAATCCAAACACGAATAGCAGAGTAGCAATGTGTAGATGTGCAGTGAATAAAATAAAAAGGTTGACCTGTGAAGGGAGATAGTAGAAATGGACAATCACACAGGCATGCCACAGATAACACGGAGATTTTTAGGTGGTTCGGGATCACGATGGGCTCCCTACGTCCACCCCTCACCGAACCCGGTGGGGCTTCACTAACACGCTACCAAAGTAGCAACCACGGGGACAAACCCCACACTACACACGCTGCCTTTGCAGTAAGACACACACACGGGGCCTGGACCCAAGACGCTGCCACGGCAGCACACACCCAGCACACAAATTCCACACGGAGACACAGCTCCGTACACATACACAGATATTCTGAGGTTCAGAAATATACAAAGATTATCAATAAATGCTCACAGTAGGATATAGATCAAGAAAACAAACTCAAACCAAAGGGTGATAGATATAGAATGTTTCCCCTTCTATTTCCAATGGCCATAAGAAGATGTTTCTTGAAGCGTAGGTTGGAGGAAGTCGAATCCGCAGGATGTCGGAGCAGCCAGTCCTTCTTCTTGAAGATCCAAGATAGGTTCCTTCAAATCCAAGCTCCAATCGCTCTTGCAACCACCAAGAATAGATGAATCTATCAAAGCCCTCTCCTCTCCACCTTGTGGCCGCACTCCTTTGTTCTCTCTACAAAAGAATAGAACAATATTAGCGCAATGGATTCTTCTCCTATGATGGAGATCGTAGGGTATAAATAGGGTTATAATAAAGAATAAAAGACCACAAAGCCCTTGTAAAAGCCCTTTAATCAACACCCAGGGGTCGACCCTTGGGGTCGACCCTTGACCATGGACTTGGCAAAATGAAATATGCAATGAATTAAAGTCCAGAGGTTTCAAACCCCAATCAAGGAAATATGAGTGAATTTTAAGCTTAAATTCTTACCAAGGATCCAATCAATTGTAAACAAGAATGGAAGCTTACCATGGACCCAATGAGTTGATAGCAAAATGGAACCTGCACATTATGGAAATTTAATTCATATGAAGGTTAAATCAATGCATTTGAAATACATAATCACTATCCCATTTTCTAAACACGCTTCACATATCAAGATTGATTCAACATGGATAAACCCATGACTGTCATTAAGAGACCAGCTGAATAATAAAGCAAGAACCAAGGCTCAAAGAGCCAGGGGTCGACCCATGGGGTCGACCCTTGCAAAGGGGAATAGAGAAATTGCTTTGGCAGTCCAATGCAATCTGAAACCGCATCAAGGGCACTTCAACGCCAGTTGAGAAAATGAATTAGCCAACAGAAAAACATGCAGGAAGACTCATAAAACCAATACCCAAAAATAGATCAGTGCATGTGAAACATAGGAAGTGTTGACACTCAGCAACCCAGTGTCGGCACTTTGTTAAAGCAATAAACCTGGCCATCCAAATGCAAGTATATACGTGGAGAACTATAAAGGCATGTCAACCCAAGAATTTCATACCTACAAAACATAGATATTAACATTGAGCTCCATAACACCAAAATGATCAATGAGTATTTTCCATAATACTCATACACAATATATTGTTATCATCAAAACCATTATCAAAGACAAGGAGGGAGGGCAATGAACCCAACAAAAAAGAAGAAAAAAAGAAAAAGAAGAAAAGAAGAAAGAAGAATGAAATAGTTCCTTAATGTTCTTAATTCGGCACCCATGGCCTTCTAGGGTCTTAGCTGAAGGGTACGACCTAGGCCTTTCTTCTAAGTTGGAGAAGCCTGAAATCCTTGTGTTGGTGTGATCCCACCATCGATGGACCACGTAAACTCAGTGCCCATGGCCCTTCGGGGTTTTAGCCTAGGGATACGACCTAGACCTTTCGTCAAGGTTAGAGAAACCCGAACTCCTTGCGTCGGTGCAATCCCAGCATCAACGAACCTTTTAACTCGGTGTCTATGACCTCTCAAGGTCTTAGCCGAGAAGTCTGGCCTAGACCTTTCGTCTAAGCTAGATAAGCCTAATTTCTTGTGTTGGTGTGAACCCAATGTCGACGAAACCACTCGGGTTGGCACTTGTCTCTCGGATAAGACCAACCCATCCGTCCTGCCGTGATGATTAACACAACCCAATGGCTTAGACCTTCCGTTGATATCCTTGCGCCGATATAGACCCAATATCGACGATATCATCCCGATATCAACCGCCAGCCAAGCAAGAAGCTGCACCCGCAAGCCTCGCTCTCTCGTCCCTCGCTCACAACGCCTGCGGGGGGGGCAGGGGGGGTGTTGTGTTCCCTCTAGTTTTGATGCTGGCAAAACTGTGACGAATTGAATGATATTGGCAACATTGTGCTGATTTGAATCTTTCCTTAAGGCAAAATATGTATCTGCTCATAATCATGTCAATGCATCTTCACGTATTCAGTACATCAGGTCGATGCATATTCATGCATATTGCCAGATAGGTCAATGCATCTACTCATCTTGGCCTAGCAGGTCGATGCGGTTGTAGAAGTCATGCATTATCAGGTCAGTGCACATTGTAGTTAGGTCGATGCTGCTATGCAATAATGAGCCAGCGATTTGTGTATAAGGTCGATGCGATAAAGGCTATCATGTTCATAAGGTCAATGCATCTTGTGCATCTACTTTGAAGTCAGGTCGATGTAGTAATGCCTTGTGTCGATGCTTTAAGCATTTCATTATACCTCACCACGACAGGTCGACACGCCTCTGGCACGTCGATGTTGTAGTACATAAAGTGAGGGCTTGTGCATTGATAGGTTGATGCACTATGTTTGTGCATCATTGCAGATATAGTCTTTTTGACTGAATAAGGTCTACCTGTATGATATACAGGTCGATGCTTTATTGTAATCTTGCTGCATTCTTTTCTTCACGTTAGTAAGACAGGTCGATGCACTTTGTATGTGCATCGATACATATGCAGATCTTCACACATTCATTCCTATGATTTAGATTGTTTTCATGGTATGCTTAAATCTGCATTCTATGATCATTTACTTTGATATCTCGTTAGCTACATGGGGATGAAGTTAATGATGAATATGTATATCTATTTTTACAGGAACATCAAAGTATAATTACCAGAGTAACTTGGCAAATCGTTCAAACATCTAAACTACAAAGCTCAGAACCAAACTAGCCAAGTCGAATTCACTCAAGATCTTCTAAAGCATGAAATACCCTTGCTATTGAGTCAGTTCGAAGGCAACCTATCAACTGAAGAAGTACAAAAGTAACGTGGTTCAAAAGTGACCTTGACTGGCACGTGATCTAAGGCTGGGAGCCAAACAGAATCTTCTGCCACGTGGAATAACCATTCCTTCTGCACCTGACACGTAGATCATTCGAACTGCATTCTTTTAGAAGAAAGCTTTGGGCAGGAGCGTTCCCTCCACGCGCCCAATTGGAATCTTGTGGGGACCATAAGATTCAAGTTCGCATGGATAAATAGAGATCGAGCGTGTAGGGGGAGCTAAGAGAAGGAGCTATGAAAGATTATAGAAAAAGCAGAGGAAAGAGAAGAGAGGTAGAACACGGGAGAAGGAGACGGAACTTGCGAGAGCTACTGCTAGCCTGAGCGTGAGAGTTTCTGAAGCTGAGGAGAGTCTGAGAGTAGGAGTTCGGAGTGCAGAGAATAGAGAGAGAGAATATAGTATCGGAAGAAGGAGAAGAAGTCTAAGAGAAGAGAGAGTCTGAGAAGAAGTTGTGTTAATCTCGACTTCTGGATCAGATCCAGAGTCGATTGCTCGAGAGTGAGCTATATTTTACATTCTGTCTTTGTTATTTCTTTCATTTCTCTTAGTTTGTTCCTGAACGTTTTGTAAGTTGTGTAATCAGTGGTCAAGCTGTGAGGCAGCGGGGAGGAATTTTCCTCAGACAGCAAGCTGTGAAGCTCAGCCATTTGTAAGTTGTGGTATCAGCTGTTCTAAGCTATGTGTTTAGCGAAAGCCTTACTCGGTTGAGTGAGGGGTGGATGTAGATCTCAAGATTGAGATCGAACCACCTTAAAATTGCTTCATCTCTTGTGTACGATTGCTTGCCTTATCTTGATCTATTCAATAGTTTCTCTATCGTATATCTACCTATCGATCGACATCTTAGTGGTATATCAAAGATCGTAGTCGGAAGGATAGGTTATACCTATCTGGAAAACTACCTCTTGCGTGAAAAGATTTATGAATCAAACCTCCACCTAGTACCAGACTGAGGTGTCAATTTGAATGCTCATCTGCTGATCATAATATCATCTGATAGTATGTGTGGTTGACAACACTTCTTCATTGGATATACCAGCTGTTTACTTCAGTTTGAATTGATAGATTGTTTCACAACAGATTTTTCATTCCGCATTTTATTTACTGCTGTAGAATTAGAAATTGGGATTGATCTATTCACCCCCCTCCCTCTAGATCAATAGTTCATCCATTCTTATCATGTGGTATCAGAGCCTAACTCTCCTTAAGGGCTTAACATCCCGGAGAGATCTGGTGAAATGGATGCTGGAGGACTTACAGCTGAAGGTCATTACGTAAGTAAGCCTCCATTCTTCAATGGAACTGATAATGCATACTAGAAGAATCGAATGCAGGTTTTCTTAAGAGCTAAAGACCACGAGATCTGGAAGGTGGTCAGCTGAGGTCCATTCGAGCTTCCCGAAGATGAAGATGTCTGAACTCGGGAGCAAATTCAAAGATCCACTCTGAATTGGAGTGCAATAAACGCTATGCAATGTGCTCTACATCCCACCGAGTTTTCCAGAGTGTCCTCCTGCTCCACAACAAAGGAAATGTGGGATAAATTACAGGTAATCTATGAGGGAACATCTCAGGTAAGAGAAACAAAAGCAAATATGCCAGTATCTGAGTATGAAGCCTTTAAGATGAAATTTGATGAAACCATCTCTGAGGTGTATGATAGGTTGATGGTGCTTACTAACAGTTTGAGGAGTTTAGGCAAGATCTATAGCGAGTATGAGCTGGTCAGAAAAATACCAGATCTCTGACCCCGATTTGGCACACTAAGGCTACGGTTGTGGAAGATTCAAGGAACCTAGCGAGCACAACTGTCGATGAATTCATCAGCTCTTTGATGACATACGAGTTGAACCTTAAAAGAGTCGACGACACTGAGAAAAAGAAGAAGCCACTGGCGCTTAAGGTGAATTCTAGCAGCAAAGGGTCATCTAGCGAGTGTAGTTCTTGTAGTTCTAAAGAAGATTCAGGTGAGTTTGCTGTGCTTACCAGAAAGTTTAAGAAATTCTCCAGGAAGGAAGGTAAAGGCTTTAGAAGGAAGTATTCGTCTGGTAAGAGACAGTCAAGATTTAAATCTGGTAATTTCAAAAGGACTGATGGCATCGTGTGTTATAACTGTAGGAAATCAGGACATCTAAAGGCTGATTGTCTAGAGCTACAGAAAGAGAGTCAGCCCAGGTGGAAGAATAAGAAGGCCAAGGCCATGGTGAGCACCTGGAGCGATGAAGAAAAAGACACTCAGAGCAGCTCATCTGACAGTGAAGATGAGGATAAGCTGTGTTTGATGGCCAGAAGAGAAGAAGAAGAAAATGAAGATAATAAGGTAACTTCCCAGTTCAAACATTATACTCATAGTGATTGGGAAGAAGCATATGCTGAAATTTTAGATAAACATGATGATATTCGTAGGGAGAATAGACACTTGAAAAAGAAGATAAACTCCCTTGTTAATGACACCACCTTGAATGATAGGATTGCATATCTAGAAACTGAAAACACTGAGTTGAAAAAATCACTTGTTGAAATGGATGAATACAAAAGTGTTATGAATGGATTGAGATGTGAAAATGAGAATCTAAAAAATATTATTGATGAACTTAAAATCAGAATGCAAAAGTTTGAAGAAGAAGCAAAAACTGCAAATGAAAAGTATGATGCTGTAAAAGGTGTGAATGAAGAATTGAAAAGATCTATTGAAAACCTAGAAAAAGAAGCAAATGATAAGCAAAACTCCCTTGAGGCTATGACTCAAGGAAAGGAAAATTTGAATGCAATTCTGGGAACTAAAGTGAATTTCAGAAGAGAAGGGTTGGGTTTTAATCCAACAAATAAGAAAAGCTTTGAAGTAAAGACAATCTCATTTGTTGCTGAGAAAGGAAAATCAAAATTTAATCCTTTGATAAGAATGAATTGTGAGGAAAATAGCAATGAGAATTCTGTGAAAAATAATAAACAAAGTAAGGTGAGTGCCAAGGATAAGGGCAAAGGGAAGGTAGATGCTCCTAGGGAATCTAGTACACACACCACTGCACCTAAGCCCAAGAGTCAGGTTAGGAGTCAACCTGTTAGGTCCCAAGTGCATGGGAACCCCAAGACCAGAACAACCCAGTCACAAAATCAGGTCAACGGGTCCATGACACTGCTCAGACTTCCTCTTTAGCTAAATCTCAGTCCTTTAGAAATCAAAGTCGGAGCTAGGAATTCTTCAGGTCGATGCAACCACTATAATGCATCGACCTGTCCATCATTCCTGGAACTCTTCTTATCACAACAAAGTGGGACAGGTCGAGGCAGCCATTCAGTGAGGTCAACACAACAAGATTTCCAAAATCCTCATTACTCTAACCCTCACTGGGTGCATCGATGCTACACTAGGAATGCATCAACACAGTCTAGATTCAGGGCATTTAATGATCATCATTCTTACAGACTTGTCCATCCTAGATTTGTCAAACCCACTAATCCCAACACTTCTTGGTCTCACAAGTGGCACAAAATTCTCATGCATCTGAAAGGAAACAAGCTGTCAAAAATCAGAAGTCCTACAAAATATCAGAATGTGCACAATGAGCTAAATAAGTAGAACAACAAATCCACAACTCAAATAAAATCACAAAAACAAATGTGGATACCAAGACAATTATTGTCATGTTTGATTGATTTGACTACTGTTACGGGGCCCAAACAATTTTGGGTTCCAAAATTTTCTGCTTGATTATGTTTGCAGGTATGCCTGGCAGCCAACCACAATAGGTGGTATCTTGATAGTGGCTGCTCCAGGCACATGACCGGGGACAAAGAAAAATTCTGCATGCTGGTGGAGAAAGATGCTGGTCATGTCACTTTTGGTGGTAATACGAAAGGCAAGATTATTGGGACAGGTAAGGTTGGTAAGTGTTCATCTTGCTGCATAGAAGATGTGTTACTTGTTGAAGGTCTTGCATATAATCTTCTTAGCATCAGTCAACTATGTGATAAGGGCCATAAAGTAGTTTTTGACTCACATGCATGCACAATCTATGAACCTAATTCAGAAACTGTAAAATTCACTGGAAAAAGAGTCAATAACATTTATTTGGTTGACTTAGATGATGCTGCACACATAAATCTATGTCTAACTGCAAATAAAGATGACTTAGCATGGCTTTGGCATCGTAGGTTAGGTCATGCTAGTTACAAAATGTTGCATAAACTGAATAAATTTGGCATGGTTAAGGGATTACCTGAAATATCATTCAAAAAGAATAATAAAATCTGTGAGGCATGTACTCAAGGAAAACAGACTAGGAAGTCATTTAAGTCTAGAACTGAAAACTTGTCTTCTAAACCTTTTGAGCTGATTCATATGGATTTGTTTGGACCCACTAGATCAGCTAGTTTAACTAGTAGAAGATATGGTTTTGTCATTGTAGATGACTTATCTAGGTATACTTGGGTGTTTTTCATAACTCACAAGAATGATGCTTTTAGTGAATTTCAGGAATTCTTCTACAGAATAAATCAAGATGGTAAGTATTCCATATCTAGCATTCTATCATATCATGGTGGTGAGTTTGAAAATTCACAGTTTGATGATTTTTGCAGGGACAATGGAATAATTCACAGATTCTCTTCACCAAGAACTCCAGAACAAAATGGAGTAGTTGAACGAAGAAATAGGACCTTGGTGGAGATGGCTCGGACTATGCTGGTGGAGAGTAGCTTACCTAGAAGGTTTTGGGCGGAAGCTGTGAACACATCCTGCTACATTATCAATAGGGCTATGGTAAGACCTTCTACACAAAAGACCCCTTATGAAATCTTGAAAGGTAAGAAACCCTCACTAGCTCATTTCAAGGTTTTTGGATCTAAATGTTTTATTCATGTTAACTCTAAAAGAGACCTTGATAAGTTTGAGGCTAAGAGTGATCCAGGTATTTTTCTGGGGTACTCTGAAACCTCTCGTGCTTATAAAATATTTAACCAGAAAACTGAGTCAGTTGAAGAATCACCACATGTAGTATTTGATGAGATATCTAACAAGACTAAAACTGACCTTTGTAGGGATGATGATGAAGGTGAGATACTGGAAGATAAAGAAGTGCAAAATGCAGAACAAGGAGCTGAAGGAGAGATTGAAGAATCAGGAATTCAGGGGGAGGTAATGGATAGCTCAGGTAATGAGCTTACCAACATTAGAATACTTAGAGAACACCCTTTAGAGTATGTTATTGGTAATCTGAATGAACCCCCTAGAACCAGGTCTCACTTCAGAATTGAAAATAAACTTAATTCATTTGCTCGTCTCACAAGTAGAACCCAAAAATATTGAAAATGCCTTAAAAGATGAACACTGGATTAATGCCATGCATGATGAACTTAGTCAGTTTGAGAGGAACAAAGTATGGCACCTAGTTCCTAAACCTACACATGGCTCCATTATAGGCAAAAAATGGGTTTTCAGAAATAAAATAGATGAACAAGGAAGACTTGTTAGAAATAAGGCTAGGCTAGTGGCATAGGGGTATACTTAGGAATTTGGGATAGATTTTGAAGAGTCTTTTGCTCCTGTAGCCAGGCTAGAAGCCATTAGAATACTTCTTGCAATTGCATGTAGCCTAGGAATAAAACTTCAACAGATGGATGTCAAATCTGCATTTTTAAATGGTCTAATAAAAGAGGATGTTTATGTCAAACAACCTCCTGATTTTGAGTGTATTGACTTCCCTGACCATGTGTACAAGCTTGATAAGGCACTGTATGGATTGAAGCAAGCTCCCAGGGCCTGGTACGACAGGTTGAGCTCATTCCTCACAGGTAAAGGTTTTTCAAGAGGTGAGGTTGATCAAACCCTATTCACTAAGGTAGATAACAAGGACATTCTTGTTGCTCAGATTTATGTAGATGACATAGTGTTTGGGTCAACTAAACCATCCATGTGTGAGGATTTTTCTAATTAATGACTGATGAATTTGAAATGAGTTTAATGGGAGAACTGAAGTTTTTTCTTGGACTGCAGATCTGTCAAACTTCAGAAGGAAGCTTCATCACTCAAGCCAAGTACATCAAGGATCTGTTGAAGAAGTACAAGTTGGAAAACCTCAAGGCAATCACTGCACCAATGGGTACATCAACTAGTCTTGATGCTGACTCAGAAGGTAAACTGGTTGATTTCAAAACTTATCGAGGTATGATCGGATCCTTGCTTTATCTTACTGCATCTAGACCAGATATTCAATTTTCTGTGTGTTTATGTGCTAGATTTCAGGCTAGTCCTAGGGAATCACACATGAGTGCAGTAAAAAGGATTTTTAGATATCTATCTGGCACCCTTGATTTAGGATTATGGTATCCTGGTAGGTGTGAGCTAGAACTGATAGCTTACACTGATGCAGATTATGCAGGGTGTAGGATAGATAGAAAAAGCACTAGTGGGTATTGTCAATACCTAGGTGGGTGTCTAGTGTCTTGGGCATCTAAGAAGCAACACATTGTTGCTCTTTCTACTGCTGAAGCTGAGTATGTTGCAGAGGAAACTGTGCAGCCCAGGTACTCTGGATTAAACACCAACTTAGTGACTATCACATAAATCTTGGGTGCATTCCTATTTTATGTGATAACACCAGTGCTATTTCCTTAACTAAAAATCATGTCCATCATTCCTGGACTAAGCACATAGAGATAAAACATCACTTTTTGAGAGATGAAGTAAGTAAGAATGAAATTGAATTGAACTTTGTAGAATCAGAAAAATAGATTGCTGATATATTTACTAAACCTCTTGGTAATGAAAGATTTAAATTCTTAAGAAGAGAACTTGGTTTATGTAAATTTCAGCATGATAACTGATTGCTTGAGTTTTCTAGCATGGAATAAATGCCTTCTATATTTCATATTGAAAATGTACATGTTTCATGCTGTTAGTACAAGTAGAATGTTGTTGTCATTGCATACATTACATTGCATTCTGTTCATCTTGACCCTAAAGGTATATCAAAATGTATGCTGGAAGAAGAGCAGATCTCTTATGTTTGGAAACCCACGCCATGCGTAGAGGCCAATCCACCGCCAGGTACCATGGGTCAAGGGTGTGTGTCAAGATCTTGCATCTTGTTTTAGTCATGACAGTCTAAATTCATACATTGGCTTTAAATGTTGTGAAAAGCAGTAGTGCATATAGACATGGAGAGTTTGTGTCAAAAACAACTTGTGTACATCTTATGTCTTGCATGTTGATAGGAGGTCCATGTTGTTGCATCAAGGAAGATGTGAATTTTTTTATGTCGACACCGGAGTCGACACCTTTTTGCATAAGTTCTGCATTTTCCAGTCAACCGAAATCTTCACTGTTCTTGATTTGAATAATCTCAGTTGGACCAATGTTCTTAACCTTTCTATCTATCTTATCAAGTGGCACCTTGTCACTTGGCATCAGATTCTTGTCCACTGAAATGTCTTGCAAAATCCTGAACTTCTTTTGAACATGAAATAATGACAATCTGATCTTCAGTTCATTACTCTGAGCTACTGAAAATCAAAAATCTTTCATATAAGATTCTATGATGCACCATGAAAAATTGATGGTTTAGGTCTAATGAATTAAAGAGTTTAAAGATTGAACTCAATGAAAAGGCTGCAGTTCACACTTAATAGCCTTCAACCACATCTAACATGATATGTTTTGTAAAGTCTTTCAGAATCTGAAAGTTTAAAATTCATGATAAACTTGGTCGAGAAACTTGGACTGTGTATTGTTTTTAAACAAAAAGCTCTCTGTAGAACCAAAGGGCAGCCATGTCAAAACTATGAGTCAACAACTCTGTAGGCAGAGCAATGGCTGAGTGCACCGAGAAACTGGGTCCTTCATCAAAGATATGAAGAGAACCTATGTCATGAAGTGTTTTAGTTATCTCTGTTCAAAAATTAAAACAGAATGGTTAGTTTCACTGAGTAACTAGGGGTACTGACGTCTAATCAACGTGTACCCTTACGTAAAAAGGTGTAAATTATACCTAAATGTTCTGAAAAATGAAACAGAATGGTAAATTCTACTGAGTAACTAGGGGTACTAGCGTCTAATCAACGTGTACCCTTACGTCAAAAGGTATGGATTATACCTGACTGTTCTGAAAATTATGAGCAAAAAGTAAAAGAAAATCATGCTGTAACCCTGAGGTGAAAAATCAGAACTGTCAAAAATGTTTAATCTCAATACATGTCACAAGTTATTCATAAGCACTTCAATGAGTTTGAATGAGTAAGAGGAAGTGAGATTGAACCTAACATCACTATGTAGTTCTGGTTTATTGCTATTAACTACTAATGCAAAATCATTCAAAGAGTTTGATTACTGAACTCTACATTCATCTTTCTTAAACCAAATCTCTATCAGGTTGCATTATGTGAATTCTTATAGAAAGAAGAATTGTGTATGCTAAGCTAATGAAGGTTGAATCAGATTGTGAGCATATTCGTTCATGTCCTTTCCTTACTTTGAAACTTTCTGTCACTTCCTTGTCAAGCTCTAATTGTGTCTATCAATTTTTTGCTGATGGCAAAGGGGGAGAGAAAGTTAAGCTTATGTCTGAATTGTGCTGTCTGAATTGTGAGTTTAGTCTGTTTCCTATCTTCTAAAGGAAAGTCATATGAGTCTAACCTGTATGGGGGAGAGATGAGATACAGGGGAGAGCGAGTTGTGAACTAGATTCCAAATCTGGATCACATTGCATTTGTCTATTTTTATCTATGTTCTTTGTATATTCTAACTCACAGTATTTTCAGTATTGTTATGAAAGTGTAATAGTGTTGACATCATCAAAAGGAGGGAGAATGTTGTGTTCCCTCTAGTGTTGATGCTGGCAAAACTGTGACGAAATGATTTCGAATTGATTGATACTGGCAACACTGTGCTGATTTGAATCTTTCCTTAAGTCAAAATATGTCTCTGCTCATAATCAGGTCAATGCATCTTCGCGTATTCAGTACATCAGGTCAATGCATATTCATGTATATTGCCAGATAGGTCAATGCATCTACGCATCTTGGCCTAGCAGGTCGATGTGGTTGTAGAAGTCATGCATTATCAGGTTGATGCACATTGTAGTTAGGTTGATGCTGCTATGCAATAATGAGCCAGTGATTTGTGTATAAGGTCGATGCGATAAAGGCTATCATGTTCATAAGGTCGATGCACCTTGTGCATCTGCTTTGAAGTCAGGTCGATGTAGTAATGCCTTGTGTCGATGCTTTAAGCATTTCATTGTACCTCACCAGGATAGGTCGACACGCCTCTGTGGCACGTCAATGGTGTAGTACATAAAGTGAGGGCTTGTGCATTGATAGGTTGATGCACTATGTTTTTACATCATTGCAAATATAGTCTTTTTGACTGAATAAGGTCTACATGTATGATATACAGGTCGATGCTTTATTGCAATCTTGCTGCATTCATTTCTTCACGTTAGTAAGATAGGTTGATGCACTTTGTATGTGCATCGATACATATGTAGATCTTCACACATTCATTCATATGATTTAGCTTGTTTTCATGGTATGCTTAAATCTACATTCTATGATCATTTACTTTGATATCTCGTTAGCTACATGAGGATGAAGTTAATGATGAATCTTCATATCTATTTTTACAGGAACATCAAAGTAGAATTACCAGAGTAACTTGGCAAATCGTTCAAACATCTAAATTGTAAAGTTCAGAACCAAGCTGGCCAAGTCGAATTCACTCAAGATCTCCTAAAGTACGAAATACCCTTGCTACTGAGTAAGTTCGAAGGCAACCTATCAACTGAAGAATTACAAAAGTCACATGGTTCGAAAGTGACCTTGACTGGCACGTGATCCAAGGCTGGGAGCCAAACAGAATCTTCTGCCACATGGAATAACCATTCCTTCTGCACCTGACACGTAGATCATTCGAACTGCATTCTTTTAGAAGAAAGCTTTGGGCGGGAGCGTTCCCTCCACGCGCCCAATTGGAATCTTGTGGGGACCATAAGATTCATGTTCGAGGATAAATAGAGATCGAGTGGACAGGGGGAGCTAAGAGAAGGAGCTATAGAAGATTATAGAAAAAGTAGAGGAAAGAGAAGAGAGGTAGAACACGGGAGAAGGAGACGGAACTTGCGAGAGCTACTGCTAGCCTGAGCGTGAGAGTTTCTGAAGCTGAGGAGAGTCTGAGAGTAGGAGTTCGGAGTGCAGAGAATAGAGAGAGAGAATATAGTATCGGAAGAAGGAGAAGAAGTCTAAGAGAAGAGAGAGTCTGAGAAGAAGTTGTGTTAATCTCGACTTCTGGATCAGATCCAGAGTCGATTGCTCGAGAGTGAGCTATATTTTACATTCTATCTTTGTTATTTCTTTCGTTTCTCTTAGTTTGTTCTTGAACGTTTTGTAAGCTGTGTAATCAGTGGTCCAAGCTGTGAGGCAGCGGCGAGGAATTTTCCTCAGACAGCAAGCTGTGAAGCTCAGCCGTTTATAAGCTGTGGTATCAGCTCTTCTAAGCTATGTATTCAGCGGAAGCCTCACTTGGTTGAGTGAGGGGTGGATGTAGATCTCAAGATTTAGATCGAACCACCTTAAAATTGCTTCGTCTCTTGTGTGTGATTGCTTGCCTTGTCTTGATCTATTCAATATTTTCTCTATCGTATATCTACCTATCGATCGACATCTTAGTGGTATATAAAAGATCGTAGTCGGAAGGATAGGTTATACCTATCTAGAAAACTACCTCTTGGGGGAGGAGATTTGTGAATCAAACCTCCACCTAGAACCAGATTGAGGTGTCAATTTGAATGCTCATCTGCTGATCATAATATCATCTGATAGTCTGTGTGGTTGACATCACTTCTTTATTGGATATATCAGTTGTTTACTTCAGTTTGAATTGATAGATTGTTTCACAACAAATTTTTCATTCCACATTTTATTTGTTGCTGTAGAATAAGAAATTGGGATTGATCTATTCACCCCCCCTCCCTCTAGATCTGTAGTTCACCCATTCTTATCAGGGGGCATTTGTTGTCATTTAAAAAAATTGGGCTGAACCAAATACAAAATAAAAAAGGGGGGGCAAGTGAAAGGGCCTAAGTGAATGGGCCAATTTTGATTGGGCCCAGCCCAATACAAGAAGAGGAGGGGCGCAGGGGGATACATACGTAAATAAGAGGAAAAGTGGGGCTAAAGGGAAAAGAAAATGGATTATTAAAAAAAGAAAATAGAAGGAAATTAGTAGGCACTATTCATGGAACAATGCCCTGCGTCACACCCTCTCATCACGATTGGTCACTGTTCACCATCTTCCCCCCGCCCATGCATTGAATGCTCGAAGCCATGCCATGCGCGCCTACGACCTTGAGTGGCCTCCCCCCTCGCCTAGCCAACGGACGCGAGCGCCAACTCACCTAGGCAGTGAGGCCGCCCCGTCCGCCAGCGCCTCCTCCCTCCTGCTCCACCGCACCCAGTAGCAGCAACTACGACAGCTACAATTGCTGCAGCCACCGCGCTTCGACAACGCAGTAGTGGCTGTTGGGGGCAACGGCAGCAACATCAATAGCAACATGGCGGCAGCAGGAGAACAAAAAAAAGGGAAAGAAAGATGTGGAGGTTCCCCTCCAAACAGGGGGGGTGGGGGGGCTCCGGCCCCTATAAAAGGGCCACCCACGCGAAGCTTGATTTTCTCTTGGAAGTCTGAGAAGCCCTGAAAAATTCCAAGAAATTCTGCCAAGAAGTCCACTGTGAGAACTCTAAGCCAAAGAAAAGTGTGATAGGGAAAGTGAAGAGAATTGAGAGCCGTCCATGCGAGGGTGGGTCTCCGTTGTATCTCTTCTTCCTCTTCCTTCTCTTACGATTTGTAAGGCTTTATCTTGCCTGGATGTAGATGCTCATGTTTAGGAATGAAAAGGATACAGGGTCTTTAGCCCGGATGTTTTATCTTGTGAGCTACGATCTTCTCCTCCCATGCTATAGCATAATATCTTTGTTTGCTCCCCTCTGTCCTGCTTGAAGATAGGGTGATTGCTTTATTCTAAGGCCACCTCTGATGTAGCCCTCTCTGGGTTGAATGAAGGAGGGCGTTGGACTCTGATATATATATATATATATATATATATATATATATATATATATATATATATATATATATATATATATATATATAGCTCTGCATTATTCCTTCTTTTTATAGCTTTCTCTTTGTTCCCCCAGTAGACAAGATGAACCCTTTTCCTTTAATTTCTTCAGCCACCCCTACGGTGATTTAGCTATTATCACGATGGCCATCGGCTCGGAGCTCACTCCGACCCATGAGTGTGGCCCCAGGTTGCCTACCATCGGGAGCCCAATATATGTCTTCTTTGCTTTGCCATGAGCATGATTTTCTTCTCAAAACCCCACTTTTGGATTTGGACCGGTCTAATGGCCATGATGCCAAAGGGGTGAGGTATATGGGATTTAATCCCAAATTGACCGTTTTCCTTTATAAATTCCGATTTCCGGGTTCTAATCACTCATGGATCTTCGGGGGCTCACCTCTTCATGGTGTGGACCCTAGGTGATTCCCTTAAAAGAGTGAATATTGAAGGCCATATGAATCGGTGATAGCTCAAGTCCACGTCTCAAAAATGTGATCATGGCAACCCATGGTTGTCAGGGTCCTTAGTAGGCTAGCCCTCGGCATCTTCGCGCCCAAATCAGGTCGTTGGGTGTTGCCGCTTCCGTGCGCACCCCAGGGTTGCCGTCTCCGAGCGCACCCCTTTTATTTTCGGGCCATCTCGAAGTTCTCTCCGCTGATGCGTACCCAATTAAACCCCCCAAAACACTCCGGGACAAGGGGAGGTGCTGCCGAATTTTTGCCAGGAAATTTGAAAAAAAAGGGGGAGAATGCATAATATGTGGACTAAACTAAAGAATGAATGATGACCAATGATAAAAAAAAGAAGAGCAAATGGACAGTTCTGAAATTTTCATTGTGAACTAAAAGAAAACCTCATTGTGAACTGAAAATTGAGAAGATGCAATAGCCAAATATAATTCTAAAAAATGCTGGGAGCAGAACAAAAAAAATAGATAACGTGAATGTGGACTATGGAAATCCCTGATAAAAAAAACTAAAGTCTGGCTTGGACTAATGTACTTCAAAACAATTACAATGACCTAACACAATCTCTGAACTCCTGAAATCAAAGTGGATAAAAAGATGGCTGGAAGAAATAAAAAGCACGTGAAGAACTGAAGTTCAGTTTGAACTAATATATATCAAGAAGAATACATTGATCAAACGCAATTGCAGCCCTCCTGAGCTCAAAATGTATAGAAGGTTGGTCGCTAAGCGTGAATTTAGAACCCTCGATCTAGAACTAAGGTTCCTGCTCCAAAATCATCGACAATCCTGCACACATGCACAAATGATGCATAATCATGCACTGGTGAGAAGGGAAAGAATTATGAGCGAATGAATCCAAAAAAAAGAGAGATCATGTGAAGGACTGATGTTCAGATATTAAAAAAAAAAGAGAAGAAACATCATCAAAGAAATCAGGATCTGAAATAATGAATGACTGCACTTGCTTTGCACTCAGGCCATGTTGCTGCAGGGGTCGACCCAGCGCCTCCCCCTCCCCTTGATCTGCATCTTGACATCTGTAAAAGGAGTCTCTGCAAGCATGATAGAAGAATCCATTTGAACAGTCATGTATTCTGCATGATCATGGCATTCCCATGAATCTTGACTAGGTCAGTCCTCTCAATCATTGTCTCAATGCATACACAGCATGCATGGCCTTTTCCCCAATCACGCATCAAGTCATAATTTCAGATAGAATGTTCATGAATCCTTCTCATTTGAATGCTTGCTTGTTATAACCCCATAGGTATATCAAATGGTGAGCGATGGAAACCCAAATTATGTTTGGGTGAAAATCATTTACTATGCGTGAGTCGAGAACTCCGCCGTGTACCCAGGGTCCCCTTTGCATGATATTCATTCGAACCCTTGCGCGCCACGTGCATTTAGCCTTGCATGATCGGATCTTGTAACAACCGGGTCCATTTTAGGGTTCACATAATATATTCTTCGTGAAAGATGACTTCCGGAGGCTCCAAAGTTGACTTCTGAGACGTCCCCAGAAAGCCATGTTCTGTCTGTTAGGCGGAAGTCGACTTTTGCATCAGTGAAAGTCGACTTTTGCGCCTGTCTAGAACTAGGTGATTCTAGCCTGTGTGCAGAAGTTGACTTTCATTGACTCGAAAGTCGACTTCTGCACCATTGGTGCAGAATGCCTTGTTCTTTGATGAGCAAAAAATTGAGGAAATGATAGAATGATCATAGCAAAGCCAAAAAAACAAGTGAATGAAGACAAAAAAATGGATATGATCACATGAACAAGAGAAAGAATAAAAGAGGAAGGAAACAAAAAGAACCCAATGAAGCTTCTATCCCAGCCAGGACAGGCCGACCTGTCCAGAGGACAGGTCGACCTACCCAGCAAGCGCCACTGGTGCTGGCAGAGTCGTTCAACCGAATCACCCTGCAGACCCAAAAAAAAAGAGAAAGAAGCATTCATAAAGAAACAAAACAAAAAAAATAAAAACAAAATGGTTGTGGATTTGCAACCCACTGAATTTCTCATGTAAGTGATTACCCATTCTATAGATTCACTGAATTTCCATGGGCTTTGGGGTAAGTTTGCCCTTTCTCCCCCATATGTATTTGCATGTATATCATCATTCATGATCGAATTTCAAAAGTTAATAAAGCTTTAGGTGCATTCGCATGTGAGTGATCTTCATGACCGACCCTACAAAGCTCTGTGTGCATTTACATGCAAATGATCTTCATGACTGAATTTATGAAAGCTTCATGTTTATTTGCATGGGAATGGCCTTGCATGATTGAATTTCAAAGATGAATAAAGAAGAAAACTTCATGCGCATCTCTTTCCCATACCCTAAGCTGTATTTGATCTGCACCTCAGCTCCGTACAAATGCATGTGCATTTGCCACCAAAACAAGAGGGGGTGACACATAGACAGAAAAGATAAGCCCAACAAGGGCTCAAATTGAAAGCTCTCATTCTGAAAACAAAGAGAAGAAAGGAGCAGAAATGAATTTTCAAAGAAATGGGTTTTCCTGCATATGCCCAATTCAAAAAAAGATGAAGCAAACAAAAAAAGGGGGGCTGGATTTCATTTGCCACTAGGAAAGAATCGACTCCCTGTAGGCCTGCCGGTAGTTTGCAGCAGGCTGGCCCCTAATTAAAAACAAACAAACAAACAACAAGCAAAAGAGCAAAACAAGTAAAGCAAAAACAATGCATGACTAAATGCTTATGGCAACCAAATAAACAACAATTAATCCAAGGGGTTTGTATAAAAACCATCGGAATTCTGAAAGGATAAAAAAGGGGGGGGATGATAGAGATTAAAAGAGGCACTGCTCCTTGTCCTGCTGGAGGTGGGGCCGACCCACCCTGGCATGGGGTCGACCCAGTCCCCTTGGCCAGTGGGTTTGGTGCTATGCTTTAACTGAAGCTCACAAAAATCCTTGAAGGCAAAAAATGGTGATGAACAATCAATTCCAACAGTGAAATAATGATGAAGGTTTCTTGAGATGACAATGTAAAATTGGTAATGACAAAAATTTTACAAAAGAAAAAAAAACACCCTCATTAAGAAAGTTCAAAGATGTAACGGTAAGTCATCCGGATTTCTTCCCTCTGACCTCGAATAAGGGGAAATACCAAAGATGCCCTTGCAAGGTACGTTTGCCCCCAGGGGCCATCCCGTTATGGCCATGACGCGACCTTGCCCCAAGCTGATAACTCACGGAGTTTGACCGTTTGGCCGGAATTCAATCAAATTTTGCCACTCCCTTAGATATTGAGCTTACCGTGCCCCGGCATACATATGTTTGATTTTACCGACATGTCTATAATGATTCTTTACCCAGACCTCGGTCCGAACATGAAATGGTCAACATATGACCGATACGACTCTGAATGCCCTTTCGCACCCTAATACGGGGGATCTCAATGCTTTTTAATATGTTGCCCCCTTTTTCATAAAAATTGATATTTAGGCCGTGAGGCACCTTATCTTGGCGAATAATCAAGGGTTTTCCCCTCTCCGAGGGGATGTAATTAACGTCCTGACCCATATGGCACGGCGAGTCTCCAGTCCCGACTCGATACCCACCATCGTCTGATTAGTCAAACGAAACACACCACAGACTTCGGACCACTCCAGTCTCGATGCCTGAACACGTTGTCACATAGGTGACTGGCACGCCCTCGCACGATAAAACTGATAAATAATACCCCCGATAGCTAAAAAATATCTAAGAACATCAAGTGCGTCTAACACTCTCATGACGAGATCTCATGCCGAGGATGCCAATTCCACGCAAAAACATGCCTCGAACCAACGTCGGCTTCACGAACTCGCAAAGGAGCTCCACCGTGCCACCGCCCCATTCCTCATTCCATCCTCGCCGCTTGTCGCCCTACGTGCCTCGCCGTCTCGCCCACGCCATCCTCCGTCGACCGCCCAAAGAAGGGAGGGAGAGAAAGATAGAAACGAGAGCAGAGACAGAGAGAAATGAGTGAATGAGGAGAGAGAGGGGCTATGGGTGTTTATATAGGAAATAATTTGGGGTTTTAAAAATCTAAAAAATAAAAAAATGAGAAAAAATCATCCCCACGATCCTCAGAAAATGCTCAACGCGCTCGCAATGTCATGAAGCCCAAAAACACGACAGTTCACCCTACACAAGAGTCCGAAGGCCCGATAGTCAAAAATCTGATTTAATCATAAAACATGATCCGGGACATACGGACACTACAAGAAAAATGTAAAATACCAATGGAATTTTTTGACGGAAACAATTTCGTCGGACATACGTCGGAAGTTTTTTTACTTTCTGACAGAAAAAATTATGTCAAAAAATGTCTGTAATTACGGACCTATTTCTGACATACTAATTCGATCGAAAATACGTCGGCACCTTTCTACGGAATGAAATTTAGTCGGAAATACATCACAAAATTCTGACGTATTTTCGACCATACTAAATTTTCTCAAAAAGCCTTAAAGGACAAGAAATTTATGAACTGTTTCCGACAGAAAAGAATATGGTCCGAAATACGTCGGAAAGTGGCGACGTATTTTCGACTATACTATATTCCGTCACAAATTTCCAACATATTTCCGACTAAACATTTTTCTGTCGGAAACTCTTGATTATTTAATTATATGAAAGTCTGGAAATTATTTCATTTGGTTCCGACGGAATAATTGTCAGTCGGAAATATGTCACATATTTTCGACATAACTGTTCAGTCAGAAATATGTTGGGAAAGTTTGACATATTTCTGACCAAATTAATTTCCGTCGGGCAGTTTCAACATATTTGCAACTGATGTTTTTTCGTCAGAAATCAGAGAGAAATTTATCACTAGTTTCTGACATAATATTATTCTGTCGTACATACGTCGGAACTATTCAACTTACATCAGGACCGTTCGACCAAAATAGGCTGTCTAATGAGGAAATCAAGTGTCATATAAAGATTACAGGTGACAAAGACATAGTAATGTTAAAGAACGGATCACATTGCACCTAACATGGTCAACGTAGCAAAGCACTCAATTATAAGCTTCCGAGTCAATGTTGTCAAGGCAGTCATGCCTCAGAGTCAATATAAGTAAGTCAACAGTCAAACAGCTATTTCAATACCATCTCATGAGAAGGAGTCAATACGAGCTCAATCAGAGTCATATCAGTCAACCCAGTCAGCAAGTCTGAAGAATAGTTCACGAGGGCAAAAAATACTTCATATGCTTGACAAAAGGTCATTAAGGGTGACAAATGGGTGTTAACGTGAAGAATATTGCTCAAGGGTGAAGAATGGTGAATAAGAGTGACAAATGGATCACAAGGCTGACAAATAGACATCAAGAGTAACAAATGGCTAGCTATTATAAAAAAAATGATTTCTATTCAGACCAACTCTCTCTTACAAACCCTCTTTTTCTCTTCTTCTTCTTCTTCTCACAAACTCCCCTCTCTCAGATCTACTTCTCACTCTTCTCTCTTTTTTCTTGTAGTGCTTCGTAGTAGCCCTCTCTTTTCTTTTCTCTTGTGTAGCACCTTCACGAAGAAGAACACCCCATATATATAGAACAGGGGCTCCGTAGACTTCTGGATGAAAATGAATTGATTTCTTCTTTTAACCATTGGTCCACGTGTCAGGAGAGATGATATTCTTTGTTAGATAGCATTGGGTCACGTGCCAATCCTTTGGCTTTCGAGCTCAAGCATGTGGCAGTCTGGCAGATACAAGTTTCCCTCATTTCAGCCTACCGAGCTATTTGTCAGACTTAATAGGCATTTTACACCCCTATCAGATATTTGTCAGCCTTAGACACATATTTGTCACACTTACGTTCAAACGTCATTGCTGTTGTTCTTTTCCTCTTTTGTTTGGCCGTCGCCTTTAGTTATTTATCATTGTTACTGCCCCATTTGTCACTGCTATCTTTTATTGATCACCGTTACTGACCCATTTGTTATCCTTGTTGGTTTGTGTGAATTTTGTTGATCGTAGGCGCACTTGAATCTTGCTGAACCTTGATAAGTTGCTGATCAACATGGCCTGCACTTCAGAGAAATAGATGCTGCCGCTTCTGCTCAAACCCATCACAATGAAGAACCCTTAGAACCGAAGAGTACTTTCTTCATTTGATCTTGAAAGGGGTTAATCATAGTCATCCAAGGCTTAAAAGAATTCCATATTCAAGATGACAAGGTTAGGAAACCCATACTAGGTTGATTCCTTTGTGCAATCTTGACTGCTATTCACTTTCCACAGGTAGAAGCTATTTTTTAGTGTTAAGGAGCTATTTGTCACTCCTATCGGGTATTTATCAGCTCTAACAAGCTATTTGTCACCACTATTCCGTCGCTAAAGTACTGCCTTGAATACTTCACATTCCTTCATTTTGGCAACTCAATAGAGAACGTCAACGCAGCGCTCAAGCTACGTCAACGTAGCTCAATGGAGAACATTAAAAAGGTAGAAAGATGAATCAACAAGCTGTACATCTTTCTAAAGGAAAAAGGCACTATGTGAGCAAGAGAAAGGGCGAGAGAAAAAAGTAGAAAAGAGAGAATATGCACTTTGCCAGATCGAGATAAGACCCATTTCTGTGAAAGCTCTTGAAACAAATTCAAAGCTACATTTGATTCTCGTTCTGCTACATTTTGTTTGTTTCATTTTGAGTTTCTCGGTTAATTTATCTTTTCGATCCAGTTGAGTCATTGTTCTCTGATAGTGCATTACTGCACTAATCAGAGGTGTGATTAATCTTCAGATTGATCATGATCTGGTCTACGTGCCAGGGTGCGAGGAAGGGTCCTCATGCGTTGCCTTAGTGCAGTGGGTCTGGTTCTACTGGGGCAAAATCAGGGGTGCGCTCACCAGGTCATCAAAGGAAGGGAGGAGGCTATTCCTCCGTTCGGCAACCTATGTGATTAGCTGCTATCACCATCAAAACCAGGGGCACAACATTCTCCCCCTTTTTGATTATGGCAACTATGAGTCCTTGTGCTTCAAGTAGCACATTCAAGTCTCTTCATCAACCATATGTTTTGACAAACAGAATCATTCAACAATAAGCTTCATTTCAATTCAAAAAATTTGAATTTACAATGTGGAGCGTGCAGCTTACACATCAAACTATGACCTTAAAGTGCAGATGCAGATTGACATAGTGAATATGCAGCAACCCTATGCAGCAACCCCTAATTGACTTAAGACAATGCAGCACATGACACACTCTTCCCCTTTGACATCATCAAAACACTACATGGGTGTAGACGTTTTATCTACCCCGCCCCCAAACTAATAAATTATTATATTTATTGATTAATATTTTTTATAATTTTTTATTATTATTATCCTTTTTTCTCTTTTGAGTTCACTTTCCGTATGTGAGAGCAGCAGGGTGAAATGAATGATAAGGGTGATGAATGCATATTAGTGGGGATAAATAAGTTGACAGAGGCAACAAATGCACATTAGTGGTGACAAATAGGTTGACAGGGGCGACAAATGCGCATGAGGGGTGACAAAAGGCTCTTAACGGTGAAAAATGCATAAAGGCGACGACTCCCAAGAGTGAAAAATGCATATTAGTGGTGACAAATAGATCAATAGGGGCGACAAATGGATCCTAACGATGAACTATGAGCATGAAGATAAGCCCTACTAATATTAAAACCATCGACAAACCTTGCTACTTATGGGGGAAGAAGTCCCCTTCGTAAAGGTAACCCCTAGCTGCGATGGATGGTATCCTTCATTTGACTCACACATCAATGAGTTAGATTCTCTATCATAATATATATATATATATATATATATATATATATATATATATATCTAAAGAGGGGCGATCTCGCACTACTCCTGAGCAGGGAAGAGGATAACCACGTAGCCTTGAAGTATGAACTGCAAGAGGGAAACAGGTCAGGGGTGCCCAGGGATGGATCCCCGGGGAAAACCCTCCGATGCTTAAGTCAGCAAGTGTAGTAGAGCACAAGTGCAAAGGGAGGAGTTAGGAGGAAGATGGGAGCGCGAGATCCCTCTCCACCGAAAGGTGAAGTGGTTCCTGCTCAGGATTTTTTGGCTTACCTCCGCACAATAGGGCTCTTCAGGCTTAAATAATGGCTCGTTGAGTGCATGATCCCTGTAAGCTGAGGAGATTCGAGGGGGGTTACGTCCTCCTTGCGGGCTCTTTATAGCATACGGACTCTTGGTTTCCCCTATCCCTTGAACTCCCAGCTTTTAAGGGACGCGTAACGGCCGCACAGATAAGCTTCCATCAGTTGGCCCGAGCATATGGTGCTCGCCCAGGAGGTGCCTCCGAGCGATAAGTGCACGGTTTGGGCAAGGAATATGGGGCTCCGGAGGAGCTCTCCCGATCAACTGATGCTCGGACTTCCCAACCCGAAGGCCGCCTAGGAAGCGCTTGTTCGAGTGAGTTATTGGGCTTATATTGAGTGGGCCCAGGGGCTACCACTTCAAGGAGCTGGGCCTCGTTGGGTCGGGTCGGACCTCGTTTGGCCTCTCCGTACGGGCGGCTAGATTTCCCCTCTCCACTTGTCCCCCTCCTACTCCCGAGCCAAGATTAGGCTCGGTCGAGTAGCATTTTGGGCTAGACTTTTCGTGGCTCTAGTTGGGTGGAGATCTCTCTCTGGCAGGGGCCATATGATGCGGCTTGCCCTGAAAATATGCCCGTCATGATGAATAAAAGAAGGCCCCTCCTTGGGAGATCGGATCGCCGCGCCGCCTCCGGCTAGGGGTTATAGGCATTGCGCGTTGTTTGCGTCCCTTTATCTCGGGGGTTTAGGGTTTTACCTTCCTTTGCATTTATATAGGGGGGCTCAGGCACCGTGTGAGTAGCTCGGAGGAGCGGAGAATCGCAGTGGCCTTTGCGGAGCAAGAAGATTTTTCCGCGGCGGTGATCCGTTAGCTTCTTTCCCCTCCGGAGTCCTCTGGCCTAGAGCTTTCCTCTTCTTCTTCCAGTTCCTCCATCTGTTCAATGGCGGACCAAAGTCTTGAGGCCGAGGGGCGGCAGAAAGAACAGACCCCAAGGGTTTTCTTGGTACAGTCGGAGCCTCTCCGCAGCGAGATGGGGGAGCTTGAGGTGAAACGACTGGAGAACCAGTATGGGCTTCCTTGGCGATTCCAGTTTTTCGCACTGAGCCTCATGAGTCTAGCCTGGCCACTCGTTCTGGCCTCTTCTGTTCCTTCCTCTTGGCCTGGAAGTGTGGCTTTCGCTGCCCCTCCATTCCTTTGTCGCCGAGTTGCTTCGTTCTACCGGCCGGCTCCCGTCCAGCTGGTCTCCAATTCTTATACCTTCATCTTCTCCTTCATTTTCCTTTGTGGCCAGTGTGGGGTGAGGACCTCGCTGGACCTCTTCCATTATTTTTTCGAGCTGAAGGATAATCTTCATGCTGGGAAGGGCTTCTTCTTCATCCAGGCGAAGCGGAACAGGAGTTGCGTGTCCCTTTCCGTGAAGGACTCATCTCACAAGGGGTGGAAGACCCAATATTTCTGGGTGGGCGCGTCGGCGGTCGGTGTGGTCTGGAATTTCCCGACGGCGCCCAACTTTTACCCGAACATTCTCCGAAGCAAACAGAGGTCTCCCCGGAGGTGGAGAGAGATGTTGCCATCCTTCTGCAGAGTCGACGGCCGACTGCTGAGCTGGTGACCTCGTCCAACATCGAGGAGTACCTTTCTCGAGCACTGCTGCCGACAGGTAAGGATCTCAGGGACTTGTTCTCTTTCTTGTCGAGTAAGTGCCTTTCTTCTTTTAATTTGCTCTTCTTCGTTCAGACCAGAGGCGAGCGATTGAGGATGAGGCACCGCCAGCCGAGTTGGGGATCATCGACGAGGATGATACGCCGGCTCCGAGCGATCTCCAAGCTTCGGAGGGTTCCTCCCGTGCCCGAGATAAGGGCAAGCGGGTCACCCGGGATGACGCTTCCGAATGCCGGGGGGTCAAGCGCAAGGATCCCGTGGCGAAGTTGCTGAGGTCTTCGATGCAGGCTCAGTCTGCCGAGAGAAAACGGGCGAGGAAGGCGGAGGTCTCCCGCCCGGCCGAAGAGGTTTCCCTGCCGGCTCTCCCCTCTACAGAGCAAGAAGGGGCCGACAATGAAGGGGTCACGGCCGATGTAGGGATGCCGAGCGAAGTAGAGGGGGCGCTAGACAGAGGAGCCCAGTCCGAGTCGGTCGAGGCTGGAGGGTCGCAGGCTGAAGCGACTCGATCACAGCCGACCGAGGCCGGGGAGGTATGCAGCGGGGCCGCTTTTTCAGAGCCAACGGTGGGGCCCCCGAGGCGGGATCGCTCGGGGGAGGTGCCCCGATCCCGGCCGCTCTGGAGAGGACTTCCCTTCCCATGACCAATGCCTTCAGCGTCCGGGCCTCTCTATACCGGAGGTGCCACTCTATAGCTTCAGGAGTCGTGCGAGAGAAACTCCAGAGGGGTCCCCCCTCCACGCTTTTCGAGCAACTTATGGAAGGTGGCCTGGTCTTGGCCCAGCTTGGAGCTGAGGCAGTGGGCGCGTATGCTCGGGTGGAGTCGGAGCGGGAGACTCTTTCATGGGCCCGTGGTGCGCTTGATCGAAAGGTCGAGCGTTTGACCCTTGATCTCGAGGAGCTTCATCGGAGGTGGCCCCGCTCTGGGCACAGGTGCAGTCGAGCCAGGCGGAGGCTCGGTCGTTGACGGAGCTAGCTGGCCCAGGCCCGTCGTATGGTCGATCGGAAGAATGAGCTCCTGGATGCGGAACGCAGGATTCAGGTCGAGCGCGACGATCAATGGAAGGCCGAGCGAGAGGGGCTCGAAGGCCGAGTCTGGGGGGCCGAGGATGCGCGGACCGAGGCCGAGAGAAGGCTGTCTGAGTCAGAATAGAGGATAGCCGAGCTCGAGAGGAAGGCGGAGCTGGCGGGGCTAGAAGCTCTCGAGCAACATAGATGCTCAGAGGCTTACCACGCTGCTCTTCTTCAGGCTACCTTCCCTTACTATGAGTCGGGCTTCCGTCGGGGCCTTCGGAAGGGCTTCTCCCAGGGCTTCGATCGGGCCATCATAGAGGCGGAGGCCCAAGCGTCCGGGCTCATTTTTCCTTCCAGGCAATGCTATGACTCGGATTGGGGTTCGACCGACTCTTCCCATTATACGTCGAGCGAAGAGGAGGGTCGGTCGGCCTCGACCTCGCTCGAGCGATCGTCGGCTCCAGCAGCCTCGGAGGGCACGCGACCGAGACAGTTCCCACACAGGTGGGGTCAGTGCCTGGGTCGGCCGTCGCCGAGAATACTGGGGCAGATCGTCTGATGCTGAGGGGCCTTGTCTACCGAGCTTGGAGATGGGCCCGAGGCTGATGTATAAGCTCTTTCTTTCCTTTTTTTCCTTCATGTAGCTGTGTAAGACTTTTTGGGAAAATATAGCGGAGGCAATATTAAGTATTGATTTGACTGTTCCTTACCGCTTTTGGCGTGATTTGACTACCGTATCCGTAGTCGTTTGGGGAAGGCGCCGATTTTCTCTGCGGATATCGCGCGTGCCGATCTGTCAAATAACTGATATGGCACTGGCACCTTTCCGCTTTTCCATGCCGCCGTAAATGACTTGCCGCTTCGCGCGTCCCGCTAGGGGGATGTTGGAAATGAGGTAACCGTTTAGGGAAGGCTCCTTTAGCGTGTTTTTAAGGGAGAGTCATTTAAGGCGATCAGCTCCCCCTTCGGCCTATAAAAGGTCCGAGGGGCGTCTCCTCCTTCTTCCATCGCTTAAGGCCATCCCTGACAGTTTTCCTTCTTCCTTTCCATGAAGCGTTGTGCTGTCGATCTCAGCGGAGCATGGAGAGCGCTTCAAAATATGATGATGCAGACGGCAGTAGGAGGGGTGCTCCTGCTATTCCTGTTTGGAAGAGGGTTCGACAGCCGGGGGTCAGTTTGGGAGAGGGTTCGACATGTGGGAGCATGTCGCCTTCCTGTCCCTGTCCCGCCGACGCCATCCTAATCGGGAGGGGGAGCTCTTTAAGCTCCCTCCTTTCTGTTTAGCCTCACGCTCCCTCCTCTTTCACTCTTTGGAGGGTGCTTGCACTATCTGCCTTCTAAAGAGTTGGCATAGGGGAGGCCTTCACTTGTATTCCTTCCTCTTCTTTTTCTTTTTTTTTGTTGTCCTTCCAATCCCTCTGGCACCTTTCCTCCGAGCTTCTCAAACCAACGGGGCCGGCTATCCTTTATCCGAGCCAATTTCTGCACTAGGTAGGGACAGTGGCTGGACGCAGGAGTGCTTACCGAGTTGGCCGAGTGATCTACTCGTGTCATAGTACCAATGGGTGTAATTTTTTATTTTTTGGCATGTAATGCATCGGCTATATTTGTATGAGAGTCATTAATGGAAGGAAAAGTTTTGCCATTTGTTGCTTACATGCTGTTGAAAAAGCTTAAAAATAGAACTTTCCCAACGTTGTCGCGTTCTATGTCCGAGGGATAGGTGTTCCTTCCATGGTAGACAATCGATATGCTCCTTTCCTGAGCGTCTCGACCACTCGATAGGGACCTTCCCAGTTAGGGGCTAGCTTCGCCGCCGCTTCCAATGGTCAAGAGGCTTCGGCCATTCTCAGGACGAAGTCCCCTGGCTGGAACTGTCTGTTTCAGACTCTGGAGTTGGAGTATCGAGTGACACACCATTGATATTCCATTGCTCGGATACTTGCAATCACTCGGATCTCGTCCACTAGGTCGAGGTTTTCCAGCAGTTTCTGCTCGTTCACCTCAGGTTTGAAGTGGATGACTCGGAGAGAGGGATTGCCGACCTCCAATGGAATCACGGCTTCTGTGCCATGCACCAGCTGGAAGGGTGTTTCACCGATAGGCGTTCTCGGAGTAGTTCGGTGCGACCATGGTACGCTCGGTAATTCCTCGAGCCAGCTTCCCTTGGCCTTGCCGAGCCTGGTTTTGATGCCTTTTAAAATAGTTTTGTTGGCATTTTCGACCAGTCCGTTAGCCTGAGGGTGGGCTACCGAAGTGAAGTGATTGCGAATGTTTAGGTCGGCGCATCTGTCTCTGAAGTAATGAGAATCAAACTGCCGACCATTATCGCTCACGATCACTCGGGGGACACCGTAACGACAAATGATCGACTTCCAAACGAAACTCCATACGACTGATTCGGTGATCCTGGTGGTGGCCTCGGCCTCGATCCACTTGGTGAAGTAGTCGATGGCGACGATGACGAACTTCTTCTGAGCCTGAGCCGTAGGAAATGGCCCCAAGATGTCGATCCCCCACCGAGCGAAGGGGTATGGCTCGGCAAGGGTGACGAGCTCCGCTGCAGGTTGGTGGATCAAATGGTCGAAGCGCTGACATCGGTCGCACTTTTGTACGTAGGCCGTGCAATCATGCTGGAGAGTGGGCCACCAGTAACCTTTCCGTAGCAAGATCCTAGCGAGCGATCTTCCTCCTTGGTGTGCACCGCAGATGCCTTCGTGTACTTCCTGAACCGCTTGACCGACTTCATCGGTGCTGATGCACTAGAGAAGGGGACCGAAGAAAGATCTGTGGTACAAGTCATCATCCAGCATGACGAAATGCCGAGCTTGGTACTTATATTTCCGAGCCTCCCGAGGGTCGGGGGGCTCTTGAGAATCCCGAAGCCAGGATATGTAGGGGGTCCGCCAGTCGCTTGGGGGTGCCGGGTCAACGGTCATAAGCTTAGATTCGATGCTCGGTCGCTCGAGCTCATCGAGGAAGACCGATCATGTACCTTCGGGGTCGAGAGAGGAGGCCAGGCGAGAGAGGATGTCCGCTCGGGAGTTTTCCTCCCGGGCTATCCGGACTACCTCAAAGCTCTCGAAGAGTTGGGCCATCCTCTTGACCACCTGGACGTACTTGATCATTTATCCTTCCCGAGCTTCGTAATCACCGTTGACCTGGCTAGCGACCAATTAGGAGTCGGTGTGGATCCTGACTCGCTCGGCCCCTAGTCATCGAGCCATCCTGGGCCCTGAGATAAGGGCGTCGTACTCGGAGGCGTTGTTGGATGCCTGGAAATTGAACTTCAAGGCATACCGCAGCTCCGCTCCTTCGGGGGACTTGAGAAGGACACCGGCGCCGCATCCAGCTGAATTGGAGGACCCCTTGATGAACAAGTCCCAAGTGGGGCCGAGTGTAGGTGGAAGTGCTTCTTCAATCGGGACCGTGCTTTCGGCGATGAAGTCCACGAGGGCCTGTCCTTTGATGACCTAGCGTGGGCGATACGAGATATCGTAGGCCCCGACCATGATGGCCCATTTGACGAGGCATCTCGAGGCTTCAGGGTGAAAGAGAATCTTCTTCAGGGGTTCGCCGGTCAATACGACGATGGAGTGCCCTTGAAAGTAGGGTCGGAGGCGCTTGGCTGAGGTAACCAACACTAGCACGAGTTTCTCGATGGTGGGATACCTTTTTTCAGCCTCATTAAGCACCTTGCTGGTATAGTAAATCGGTCTCTCGACCCCCGCGTCGTTCCTGACCAGGACTGAGCTTACTATGGAAGGGGTGGCCGAGAGGTAGAGGTATAGAGATTCGCCCTGGACAGGCTTGGACAGCACCGGGGGCGAGGCCAAGAATTCCTTGAGTTCGGTGAACGCCTTCTGACATTCCTCATCCCAGGCGAACGTAGCATATGCCATTTTGGGTCCCCTCAATAGTTTGAAGAAGCATAGGCATCATTCGGCAGCCTGGGATAGGAAGCGATTGAGGGCAGCAATGCGCCCCGTAAGGCGTTGGACGTCCTTGATGCAGGTGGGTGGCCGCATGTTCAGGATGGCTTGAACCTTGTCGGGGTTGCTTCGATCCCACGCTGAGTTACCAGGAAGCCTAGGAACTTCCGGATCTGACTCCGAAGGCGCATTTAGCAGGATTGAGCTTCATGTTGCACCTCAGGAGGGTGTCGAAGGTCTCGGCTAAGTCGGCAAGGTGGTCTTCGCCTTCGGTGTTTTGACGAGCATATCATCAATGTAGGCCTCGACGTTCTGACCGAGCTGTCCTTCAAAGATGTGGTTGATCAGTCTCTGATATGTCGCTCCAGCGTTCTTCAACCTGAACGGCATTCGGGTGTAGCAGTGTACGCCGAAGTCGGTGATGAAGGCCGTCTTCTCGATGTCTCCAGGTCCATCCTGATCTGATGGTAACCAGAGTAGGCGTCTAGGAAGCTGAGCAGCTCATTGCCAGAGGTTGAGTCGACCAGTTGATCGATGCTTGGCAGTGGGTAGCAATCCTCGTGGTAGCCTTGTTGAGGTCGGTGAAGTCTACGCACATTCGCCACTTTCCTGAAGCTTTCGGTACCAGGACGACGTTGGCGAGCCACGTAGGGTACAGGACCGGACTGAAGAGACCAGTCTTTTGCCCCTTGGTGACTTGCTCCTTGATGACCGTTTGCTTCTCCGGGGCGTGCTTTCTCCTGCATTGTTGGACGGCTTCACCGTTGGGTCGAGGTTGAGCTTGTGCATCACCACGTCTCCCGGATCCCGGGAAGGTGCTCGTCCGACCATGCAAAGACTCGGATGTACTGGGCAAGGAAATCCTTATATTTTTCTTGTTCCTCAAGTGGTAGATCGGCTCCGATCTTGACTCCTAGAGTCTGGGTCACTGTTGAGAAAGACCGTTAGCAACTCGCCGCCAGGCTCAGATGTTGCTGGTCCCTCGTCGGCTCCCTTTACTCCTTTATTTTTCCCTTCCGGCCTAGTGGCTTCAACCGAGATTATATAGCACCGTCTAGCCAATGCCTAGGTTGCCCCGGACCTCCCCCACGCCATACTTGGTAGGGAACTTCATTTTTTGGTGAAAGGTAGAGGGCACCGCTTTCATTCGGCTGAGGATACCTCGGTCAAAGATTGCATTATATGCCTTCATCCCCTTAATCATGATGAAGTCCACCATAACCGTAGCGGTTTTGGGCGGGGTGCCGATAGTAATTGGCAGGCTCAGGGCTCCCTCGGGATAAGTTACCTGGCTGTTGAACCCACACAGGGGGGTTCGGATTGGGCGGAGTTTAGATGGATTCTCTCCCATCTTGAGGAAACATTCATAGGATAATACATCAGGGGCACTGCCATTGTCAACTAAGATCATATCTATGTTACAAAGGTTTATCGTGGCCGATACAATGAGAGCGTCATCATGCGGGGTGGTTAACCCTTCCAGGTCCTGGTCAAGGAATACCAGGGCCTGCGGTTCGCTCGCCTGCAGGGCCTTAGGGAGCTCAATAGAGGCTCGGCTCGCCTGCTCGGCGTGATGCTTTCTTCCTCGGCTGCGGTCTCCTCCTGATGTCGAGCCGCCCGCGATGACGTTGATGTGGACTCTACGAGGGGCATTGTCGATTTCTTTGGGGGCGCCTCAGTCTTCCTTCTGCTTACCGGGATAGGTGTCCCTGGCGGATGAGGCACTCGATCTCATCTTGGAGCTGATGGCAATCGCTGGTGTGATGCCCGTGATCACTGTGGAACAGGTAATGCTTGTGGTGATTGCGGTGCTTGGCCTTCATAGGCTCGGGCTGGTGGAGGAGACCGGAGCCTTTGATGTCTTCGTAGATTTCATAGACGGGAGCGGTAAAGGGAGTATACCACTCGTACTTTGGAGATGGCTCCTTGCGATCTCCGTCCTAGTTCCGCCACTTTCCTTGTCCCGTCCCTTGCTCGAACGGTCGCTTCTTGTCCCCCTCCCGACCCGAGCCTATCGTGCCTCGATAAGCGCTGAGGACTTCTTCGCACTCTGCGTGGTGCAGGGCCAGGGTCACTAGCTCGGAGAGGGAGGTGGGAGGATGAAGCACTAGCTCGGGCCGTAGGTTTTCATCGCGGGTACCCTCGGTTAATGCGGTGATGGCCGAGGTAACATCCAGGCGGGGGATGCATAGGGCTTCCGATTTAAATCGGTTGATATAAGCCCGCAACTTCTCCCCCTGTTCCAACTTGAGTGCCAATAATCCCACCACCGACCGGGGTGGACCGCTGTCGGCGAAGCTTTCCTTGAACACTCGCCCGAATTGCTTGAAGTTGTGGATGCTGCCAGGGGCGAGGGTTCTAAACCAGGCTTGAGTGCCCTGAACCAGAGTGGTCATGAACGCTCGGCACTTGATTACGTCGGATGCCCCATGCAGCGTCACTAGGGTGTCGAAGCTGTCGTAGTGATCGGTCGGGTCTCCCTGGCCGTCGTACGACTTGAAGGCTAGAAGTGAGATCTTAGGGGAAATCTCGGCCTTCAAGATATAGTCAGAGAACGGGGATCGCTCCTCATCCTCCACGAGAGAGGTCTTCTGCAAGGCGCGGAGGGCGTGCTCTTTCTCCGTGAAACACCTCTCAAAGTCTCACAGCCGGAGGGACAGCTCCAGTTGTCGTTGGCCCGAGGGACTGGGGGGACGCACTTGCATGTTGTCCCGACGTTCCTCAGGGTCCTCAGTCTCCGAGAACGGTCGGCACGCTCTGGACTTCTCCCTCCTTGGGGTGGAGGAGGCTTCCTGCTCCGGGGGAGGGGCATGCGATGGTCCTCCTGACAGGTTACGGATGAGCCGTCGCCCTCGGAGGGTAAAACATCCTCCAGCAGTTTGCTGGGAGGCATCTCCGTGAGGGGGGCTCTTCCGGGGGAGATGCGACTTCTCCTCCCTGGCTGCCTGGGCCCTCATGAGATCCACGAGGACATCCAATTTTGCGTTGAGGGTTTGGAGGGCGTCGGTACTCCCGTCGGGAAGCTGTTCCCCTGCCACCGACGGAGGTATCTCGTTGGCGTGGGTGCCTGAGGGGGAATTCTCCGTGGGGAGGGAAGGTGCACCTTCTTCCGTCACCAGGGCCTTTCCCATGTCGTCGGCAGTCCTCCTGCCATAATTCCTTCACACCATGATGGCTCTTTGTTTGTTTCCCACAGACGGTGCCAGATGAAGAGGGGCGATCTCGCACTACTCCTGAGCGGGGAAGAGGATAACCACATAGCCTTGAAGTATAAACTGCAAGAGGGAAAACAGGTCAGGGGTGCCCAGGGATGGATCCCCGGGGAAAACTGTCCGATGCTTAAGTCAGCAAGTGTAGTAGAGCACAAGTGCAAAGGGAGGAGTTAGGAAGAAGATGGGAGCGCGAGATCCCTCTCCACCGAAAGGTGAAGTGGTTCCTGCTCAGGGTTTTTTGACTTACCTCCGCACAATAGGGCTCTTACGGCTTAAATAATGGCTCGTTGAGTGCAGGATCCCTGTAAGCTGAGGAGATTCGGGGGGGTTACGTCCTCCTTGCGGGCTCTTTATAGCATACGGACTCTTGGTTTCCCCTATCCCCTTGAGCTCCCAGCTTTTAAGGGATGCGTAATGGCCGCACAGATAAGCTTCTATCAGTTGGTCGAGCATATGGTGCTCGCCCTAGGAGGTGCCTCCGAGCGATAAGTGCACGGTTTGGGCAAGGAATATGGGGCTCCGAGGAGCTCTCCTGATCAACTGATGCTCGGACTTCCCAACCCGAAGGCCGCCTAGGAAGCGCTTGTTCCGAGTGAGTTATTGGGCTTATATTGAGTGGGCCCAGGGGCTACCACTTCAAGGAGCTGAGCCTCGTTGGGTCGGGTCGGACCTCGTTTGGCCTCTCCGTACGGGTGGCTAAATTTCCCCTCTCCAATATCCATTAACGACAACCACATCACACAAAGATCAAGCATCCATCATGCAAAGAAAGGTTGTAGAAAAAGAAATTTTATTGATAGGGGACGAGGGGTACAAGTGGTTACTCATCCTCTTTGGGACGGAACCTGTCAAGTTTGAGGCTCGACACCCCCTTGTTACAATACAGGCGGTCCACCTTCGTCAAGGCATCCTGCCACCCTTGCAGGTACCCCTGCTTGTATTCCTCCAAAATGTCGCTGTTGACACCCATTTTATGACCGATGAGTTGGGTCATTTCCTCATTCATCTTATATGATGCTCCGGGTTGTTCACCCTTGTTGAGTCTTCTTGGTCAAATTTGAGGTTTCTTTCATGGGTCATTTCCTCCTTGGTTGGGCTTGGTTCCTCGTCCTTGTCAGCTGGACGTTGCTTGGCGAACTCTCCATTTCATTTGTCATCTTTTCGTCCTAACGCATCAATCCTAGCGCGTTACGGTATCCTAACGCACCTCCCATGGACCGTTACGTGATCCCAGAGTCCTGAGCCAACCGTTCTCTTTTCATGCTTATCCTTTGCAATGTAACGGACTTATTTCAATCCGTCACCATCGTGTAACGCATTATCTCTAATCTGTTACACCTTCCAGAGTCTCCTTTCGAAAACTTTGCCCGTTGGTCTTATCTCTTAGAGGATAAGGTTATGTAACGGACTAGTCATGGAGCGTTACCTTCATGTGGCGGTCTATCGTGAGACCATTACATCCATCAGAGTGTTCTAGCAGAACTGCTCTTTCTCTGCTACTCCGTGTCCGAATTAAGAGTTTGATCTGATGATTTCTCCTTTAAATCTGATCCTTAGAACCTTCTATTGATTCTATGGACTCTTGGGAGTATTATCTTCAAGAGTTTGCCAAGAAACCTCCTACTTTTTAGCTGGATCATCTCCAACTCGAGCCTAGACTTTGAGGGTCTATAAATAGAACCTTTGACTTCATGGCTTGTAGAGGAGACATCTGGAGTTCGCGTCGAAGTGCTGCCGCATCCTGGAGCTAGAACCCACTAAGGAGAGCTGCTTCCCACGTTCATCTTCTTCCAAAGTCCAGGGAGTATTGTTTCCAAGGGTTTAGTTCAGTCAAGTTATCTTCTCTAGTCTATTTTCCCTCCTCCAAGCATCATAGCATCTTCCCTCTTCCTCTACCAAGTTCTTGCATCTTCTGCATCCATTCAAAACATCCTCCCATCTTTTAAACGCCCCAGAGGGGGTTAAAAAAAACAACCACCCCGGTATTCTCCCTTTCCTTTTGCATGTTCTCCAATTCTTTTGATTTATAGCTACTACACTTTGCAAAGGCTAATCTGGGTGTTTTTCCTTTGTTGTCTACATTCTTTTGCAGGTTTTCCAAGGTTAAGGCACGAGGCCCAAGCTTCCTGGCGGCTGGAAAGCTTGGAGATCAAAGATTCCCAATTCCTTTTCTGCAGACCTCTGACGGATCAAGAAAGGAGCGTTACGGTTCTCTGGCGCATCTACACTAGTCCGTTACGCTTCACAGAGTTACAGATTACAGTTCCTGGTTTTTCTCTCTCCTACGGGCGGGTGCTTCATCCACCTATTCTAAGGTACGTTCAAGTCCTTGGCTTGTTATTTACCTTAGTGGTGATCACGTTCCTTCTTAGTTGGGCAATAGCTCTCTCTCTCTTCACATCTTTTCCTTTAATTGCTTGTTCCACCCCTTGCGGTGTGTTTTCTATTCCTCTTGCTCCACGCTCGGCGTGTGTTTTTATTTCTTCTTTAGTTTAGTTCCTTGATTGAGATTGCTTGCCCATGCTTAGAGGTCATGATGGTTGCATAGGTATATGTTGCACATGTCTATTGGTAGATTGATTACATTATTCCACATATCTGCATAATTGATCACATCATCTTGCAATAAAGGAATCATCACAATCACAAATAATAATCAACAGAATTTTTGGCGATCACGGTGGGACATCTAGTGCCAATCGTGCCTCTTGATCTCTGTTAAACATGCTATCCATTTCTTCCTTCTTTTGCTCGTGTTTCCCGGATTTCCTTCTATTTCCTGTTGTTTCTGGTTCCCTGGGTTCTCTGGCGGTCGTCTCCTAGTGCGTCACATTATTGTAACGGTCCATTCCTGGACCGTCAGGCTTTCTGACGCGGGTGTATATGACCGTTACTCAAGTTACAGGTACGCATTCTGAGGTGCATTTTATTTCCTTAGTTTCTGCTGTGTTTTTCTGCTTGGGTGCTACTTGGTCTCCTCCTTAGTTGCTTCATCTATTCATCTCATTTTGTTGCATAATTGATTGTTAGTTTCTAGCCTAGAATTTGCATGCACTCCGGTGCACATAGGTTCATGCATATTTTCATACATTAGATTGCATTCTCCTACCTTGGTGTGAGGACCTCTCGTCTCCATATTCCTTGGAGTCGACTAGGAAATCACATCAGGGACCTCCGTAAGTCCCCGCGAGCCGTGGATTCCCACACGGACGCCGGGCCAGTTGTACCACTTCCCACCCCGTGTCTAGGATTGCATAAGTGAAGGTGTGATTACCCTTAGAGTCAACCAAGCCATACATCCTTTGCTATTAGGAACCTATTGTTGAGAACACAATTTTGATCAAATCATTAAGGTTCTAAAGGAGAAAACTATAAAAATCTTGTTGCATCATCTAAATAACTTGGTTGACCTTGAGTGTTGTTATCTCTTTTCACTTACATCTTTGTTAAAATCATCTGAGTTTAGTCACTCATTGTGTGTTTGTTGTGTGTTGTTTGCATTGTTCTAAGGTCTTTCGTTGCATGTGGAGTTGCTTCCGTTCTCTAGAAGCTTCATCACCTAGGGGCAATTCCTTCTCCAAGTGCTACTCCAATCCGCTCTTTGAGTCCACTATGGCCTCTTTTGATCTCCCCCGTTCCCAAGAGGAGTCTCTTCCTCAGGGCTCCTAGAGGATCCCTCTAGGGTTATCTCGTTCCAACCCGGGGAGGGGCACATCCCCCCTTCGTCCTCCATCCCTATGGAAGGCGCCCGATCCACTCAATCTCTTCCTCCTCCTTCCGCCAATTCTATTCTTCAAATGATGGCCCAATTAGACCCGGCCCAACTTCAGGCGGTTTATCAAGCCATGCAGGGGTCCAACACCCCACCTTCTACGATTCTACAAGGTCAATCCAATCCCTCCATTCCTCAGCCTAGGACTGATGGATCCACTGTTCAGCCCATTGACCTCACTCCGGTCCAACCCAGGACCCTTAGATTCTCTAATCTGGAGATGGGCCAGTCTTCTGGTTCGGCCCAGCAATTCTTGGATAAGGGAAAGACATTGTCCCTCCTTCTTCTATGACGGATCATCACATGTCCTGGCCCATCAGTGCCGCAGGTCCTTGTCGCCCAAATGATTTCATGCGCCCTCATCAAGGGGCACCCCAAGTCCACACCAATATGGGTCATCCTTCGGCCCAATATCCTTCCTATGGGCTGCCTCCTCCATCTGCTTACCCCTCTGCTCCTCAGATTCCCTCTTTCACTTTCCCTACTCCTTCCAGGGAGCAGGAATTGCTTGATAAATGGGCCGCCATGCAACAACAACTTGACTTCCTCCAGAAGCGGGTCGGCCCACAATCCTTGGCAGACGTTCCTGTCCCGAGCTTTCAAAATATCTGATTTCCTCCGCAATCTGAGCTCCCCAATTACCGCAAGTATGAAGGAACGGTAATCCCTTTATCCATGTGAGGGACTTTCTATATGAATAGACTCAGTTTCAGTATGATGATCGCCTCATGGCGTATCTATTCCGCCGGTCATTAGATGGGGTCGCGCTTGAATGGTTCTACTCTCTGCCACTGGAAGATGCCGAAAGTTTCAAGATAGTGAAAGATAAGTTCATCCAGCGGTTTCAAGACAGGGTCGGCCAGAATATTCCTTCACAGATTTGGTAGCCGAGAAAATGAAGCCCGATGAGGAATTTGCTACTTATGCTGATAGATGGAGGCAGATGGCCGCCAGGGTACAGGCCACATTCCGGAGGAAGAGAAGGTCAAGCTACTCATTTCCAATGCCACTCCGACCTTCCGTAATATTCTGGCAATGAATGATATATCAAACATGCATCAATTATATAGCCGGGCGTGGTTTATCCAAACCCAATTCAAGGACTCTCCCATCCATTCACTTTTTGAAAACCAAAAGCCCAAGTACCATAAGAAACCTCAAGGGCCCGTTACCGAGGGAGTCCAAACAAATGAGCAAGTGCAAGCCGTTAACTTTCCCTCCGCCAACCCAAATAACCAAATTCGCTTCCCCAGAACTCCCGCAACACTCAATACGCTCCACAAAACCCTCCACTAGCCTACTCCACCCCACAAAACCCTCCGCAAAACACCTTTGCCCCTCCGCAAAACACCTTTGCCGCTCCGCAACAACCCCCACAGCCTCCGCAATACCATAATGTCCCTCCACCTAACGGCTACAACAACAACAACAAGTGCCCGGCTCTGAAGAGAGCACAGTACCCACCTCTACCAGAAACCCTCACGGACATCTTCTCAGCTCTTATGTCCATTAATGCTATACAACTCCCTCCGGAACGGCCCGTCTGGAACCCGGCCGTTGATCAGACAAAGTACTGCATGTTCCACAGGAAGCCGGGACATACTATTGAAGGGTGTTTTCAGTTCAGAGACTTGGTCTACGACCTCCATGAAGGGCAGAGAATTGATTGGGCCGAAATGCATAGGGCCATTACAGAAATTAAAGAAAAGAGAAGGCAGGCTCGAGGCAGCAAGTGCAGCAACAACAGGCACCGCAGCCGCATCAGCAGCCGCAACAGCATCAGCAGCCGGTTCAAGACTTGGGGATCCATCAGAACCCAATGCCGAACCATCCTCCCGCTCCGCAGCCTCAGCCGCCAGCACCAGCTCAGGTTAATGTAGTTCAACCGCTGGCCCCCGATGCTGGGTGGTCCTTTGACGATGACGGCTCCGCACCACAAGTCATGGCCCTCCACCACAACTACCGCACTCCTTCCACTCCCACCATCCTTACACCCACACAACAAAACCCTCCTCCACCTACTAGACCACTTGTCCTTCCATCCACTCCCGCTCCACCACCCGTCTCTCGCCCATTGCTCACTCCCACTGCCATCATTACGACTAGCCCTCCGCCCACACTTCCGCTCACCCTTACACCTCCACCTCCGCTTGCACCCGCTATCACCATACCTGCAGTTAACTCTCCACCCATTATCCTTTCACCGCAACCCCTTGTCTCCACTCCCACTCCTATCATCTCCACCGCACCCCATTTTACACCACTTACCCATCCCAACGGGTTCATCCTACCGCCATCAGATACCGTGTCGGCACGGAATTGCGCTCTTCGGAGTGGGCGTTTATTTCACCGCAACTATGCTCCACTTCTAATCCCCAGTCTCTCAACCGGCTGCTGATCAACAAGAAGAGACCGAGCCACTACCGGGTACCCAATATGATTTGTTACATCACCTTGACAGGGTGCCCGCCAAGATATCTGTGCTCGAGCTTATTAAAAGATCTACCCTTCACCAAGATGCTCTCAGAAATTTTCTTCAGAAGGTGATGGTTAGCGAAGATGTGGCAGCTGATAGTTTACCTACAGCTTTGGCAACAATATCTAAGGGACCAGCAATAACATTCTCTGAAACCGAGCTAGCTCCTCCAGAAGCTCGACAGATGCCGCTTTGCATTTCGATTATCTTGAACAAAGTCAGCATTGATGCGGCATTAGTTGACATAGGGGCATCTATCAACGTATGTCCACTCAGCACTCTAAGGGCCTGCAACTTGTCAGAAGAGCTTCTACGGCCGACCCCTACAACTATAGCTGCATACGATAACTCACGAAGAGCTTGTCATGGGGTTGTCACCATTCAAGCTGAGCTTGGGCCTCTCACTATGCCCATTGAATTCTATGTGCTGGACATCGACCCTATGTTCAAAGCTATCTTGGGTCATCCGTGGATCGATACTCTTAGCGCCGTGCCATCCACCGCGCATCAGTGCCTCAGATTCCCTTTTCAAGGGAGGGTGGTTAAAGTCAAAAGCTTATCCACGGTCCAGTCTGTCAAAGCTATTTCAGAGAAGATTTTGCCACACTATGGCCTAGTAGTCGGCCCGTTATTTCTGTGCTGGATCTGGACTTCCCTTGGGCTTACGCACCACACAAGCCCGCCACTACACCCGTCAACATCAAAGTGAAGCCCCAGATCGAGATTCCAAGGGCTGGGATATTATATTAAAGCTGGGTTATCAACCGGGGAGAGGCCTCGGTGCGCAGTTACAAGGGCGGACCAAGCCGGTGCCCAAGGGAAGAAAAATGGGCAAGAGAGGTCTCGGTTATCGAGAGTCCGCGCTATCAGTTTTGGGTGACTCAGGGCCACTTACCTGGGATTACCGCTAGCATTTCGTAAGAGGGCCTCTCCAGCCAGGCACATTAAATTACAGCTAGTACAGTCTGAGAAGAAGACCACAGCTTGCACGGTTGCCAGTCCGCCTCTATTGCCAAAGGGGCCCGTTGATGATATGATTGACTACAGCCGAGCCTTCGAGAGATGTTCCTTGAAGAAGAAAGATGCCAAAAGAATCAAGAAGTCCGGCTTGTACAGTGGAAGCCGAAGAAGCCAGCCAACCATCCACGGAGAAGGGGAGCTCGCCTATTGTCTTTTCTTGGTCTCCCTCCCGTCTCATGTCTCTCTTCCAGCAGCTGGAATCTATACCTCAATCACCTCCAATCATGATTGATCCGTACTTCATGAAACTGCCAACCGAGGTGTTAATTATACCTTGTGCATGTGGGCAATGCCCGCCCATTGATCTCTCCACTATGTGGACCTCCTCCTCCAATCTTTCGGACATGTGGTTTTCCTCTTCTGATCCATTCTTTGATGTCTTGTTCCCGTCTCTCTTTCCTCTCCAACTTCCCCCTCCACCATCTCCTCCATCCTGCTATATGATCTCCACTGATCTCCAAAAAAAATGTCAAATTTGAAACGGAGATTTCGGTGGAAGATTACGCTATCTTGTCTCCATCATCTTCCCAGGGGCACGAGTCCCTTGCTCCTTCCTTTCCACTAGATTTCCTTTCTCCTAGGTTAGACGTAGGGTCCGTAGAGTCTAGCGAAGTAGAATCTGTTAGGTCTAGAGAAGTAGGGTCTTGTTCTAGGTCATCCCATCCTTCGAGCCTGAGCCGCGCTCGCTTGCGCGTCATTCCCAATCCATTCTGATAGGTTCTTGCAGGATCTAGCTCAGCGATGTCGTGCTCTTCTGAAGTGCCCGGAGTTCGTCGCCACGGCCATTGTGATAGAAGACGATGAGGAGCAAGAAGGGGTGTGGAGCGACGACGGACTAGGTGTTTATGAAGTTCTGGATGAAAAAGACCCGGTCGATGATGAGGACAGCAATGTAGATGACACTGCCGATCTGTATGCACAAGGATTAAAGAGATTCGACGAGCCATCATCGGCAGTGGATGAACCTACAAAGGAAATAAATTTGGGAACTGAAGAAGACCCAAGGCCCATTATTATTGCCGCTAATCTCCCTCCGCAAGTAGAAGAAGATCTAATCAAGGTTCTGAGGGAGTATAGTGATTCTTTCGCCTGGTCTTATGAGGACATGCCGGGTCTTGACCCCTCCTTAGTGGAACACCGACTTGTGCTTAAACCAGGGGCAACACCCGTAAAACAAAGGTCAAGAAGATTTCACCCCCACATGGCCTTAAGATTAAAGAAGAGGTCGATAAATTGTACAAGGCCAGATTCATTAGAGTCGTTCTATATCCCCAGTGGGTGGCAAACATAGTCCCTGTCATCAAGAAGGATGGAAAAGTGCGTATTTGCATCGATTTCAGGGATCTTAACAAAGCATGTCCCAAAGATGACTTCCGCTGCCTCACATAGATGTCTTGGTGGATAACACCGCCGGTTCGAAGCTTTATCATTCATGGATGGTTATTCTGGCTACAATCAGATCCGTCTCGCTCCTGAAGATCAAGAGAAAACCTCCTTCACCACGCCCTGGGGCACGTATTGCTATGTGGTTATGACGTTCGGTCTGAAGAACGCAGGTGCCACCTATCAAAGGGCGATGATGGCCATCTTCCACGACATGATGCATATCTATATGGAAGTTTACGTGGATGACATCCTGGTGAAGTCGAGAACCAAAGAAGATCACCCCGCAATTCTAGCTAAGGTGCTGCAAAGAGCTAGGGAGTACAAGCTGAAAATGAACCCGAAGAAGTGTGTTTTTGGAGTTTCTTCAGGAAGTTGTTAGGCTTTATAGTTAGCAAACGGGGGATCCAGATTGATCCTAATAAAGCAAAGGCCGTCATGGACATGCCTCCGCCAAAGAATATTACGGAACTTCAAGGACTGATTGGTAGATTGCAATTCATCAGAAGATTCATATCCCAACATTCTCAGAGGTGCCGCCCGTTTTATGAATTGCTAAAGGTGGGAGTCAAATTTGAATGGAATGAAGCTTGTCAAAAGGCCTACGAGGACTTAAAGGTCTATTTATCCAATCACCCGATTTTGCAACCTCCTGTCCCTGGGAAACCCCTAATCCTATACATCTCGGTCATTGAGGACTCCCTAGGGGCGGTCTTAGCACAAGTAGACGATGAAGGGAAAGAGCGGGCAGCTTATTACCTCTCCAGGTTGTTTAACCTGGTTGAGGCCAGATACACCACTATGGAGAAGACTTGTGCCACCTTAGTGTGGGTAGCTCAGAAGCTTAAGCACTACTTTCTAGCCCACCCAGTCAGGTTGATCTCTAGAATGGACCCGATCCGTTATCTCTTAGAAAAGCCTATCCTTTCTAGTATGTTAGCTCGCGGGCAGAGCTTCCTCTCTCAGTTTGATATCACGTTCGTCATTCAGAAGGTGGTCAAAGGATACGCCATCACTGAGCATCTTGCCCATCTTCCTATTCCACACACTGACTCTATTCAGGATGATTTCCCTGATGAGCATCTCTCTATCCTTACTCATCACCCCTTTTGGTCTCTGCACTTCGACGGTGCACTCAATTCTCAAGGCCGAGGGATAGGCGTTGTTCTGCTCACTCCGGAAGGGGTGACGATTCCCTTTGCTTGTCAACTCCGATTTCCTGCTACCAACAACATCGCCGAGTATGAAGCTCTCCTAGCCGGACTGAAGCATGCCTACCTCTTAGGCGCGCGTTACTTGAATATCATAGGGGACTCTCAGCTCGTCCTGCGGCAGGTGCTGTCCACTTACCGCACCCGTGACCCTAAGCTCAAGCCTTATCAAGATTTGGTCACGCTCTTGGCTAGGCAATTCTGAAACTCATCTATATCCATACTCCTCGATCTTAGAACATTCTCGCTGATGCTCTAGCATCACTTGCTTCTCTCTATCTTTCCCTCTCAGTCGGAGCACTGAGACTATCGTCGTTCAGAGACTAGGACGCACCCTCTCTTCAGGATCCTTGGTACGCCAACCTTAGGAAGACTGTAGAGGCAGAGGCTGAAAAGGAAGATCTTAAGGAAGTATCTTTGACGGAACTGGAAGAGATCTTGGAGGAAGAAGAATTGCCCTGGTATCATGAGATTGAGTTGTATTGCAAGGATGGATCATTCCCAGAAGGGGCAAGCGCTGAGCAGCGTAAGTCTATAAGGAGAGCCGCCTCAAGATACACTATCATCGCTGGAGAACTGTATAGGCGCGCTACCAATGGAATGCTTATGAGATGTCTAGATGATGATGAAGCTTGGAAGGTAGCTGAAGCGGCTCATTCTAGTGAGTGTGGAGGTCATGTCAATGGTCAGGCTCTAGCAAAGAAAATCCTTAGGCTAGGGTTATTATTGGCCCACTCTAGAGGAAGATTGCTCCCTCTATGTCCGGAGGTGTCTTAAATGCCAACTCCACGCTGATAAAATCCATGCTCCAGCTTCATCTCTTCATCCTCTTTCTGCTCCTTGGCCATTCTCCATGTGGGCCTTCGACGTTGTCGGCCCGCTCGGTGATCCTAATTCTCAGACCAAACAAAAATCCTTCATCCTTACCGCCACTGAGTACTTCACCAAGTGGGCCGAAGCCGAAGCATACGCAGAGATCAAAGCTACCACGGTGTGCCGCTTCATCATGAGAACATCATCTCGCGGTTCGGAGTGCCAAGCAGCATCGTCACCGACAACGGACCCCAGTTCGTCTCTCAGGAGCTCAAGGACCTATGTAAGAAGTTCAATATTGCATTGCATCATTCATCTCCATATTACCCACAAGGCAACGGTCAAGCCGAAGCCACTAACAAAACCCTTCTCAAAATCATAAAGAAAACATGCGAATCTCACAAATTTTCTGATTGGCCAGAAAGATTAGTGGAAGCTCTATGGGCTTACCGCACCTCCTTCCGTACTCCCACGGGGCAAACCCCCTATGCTCTCACCTACGGGATGGAGGCGGTGCTCCCCTATGAGATCCTGATCCCTTCCCTAAGGGTACAGCTCGATAAGGAACTTAATCTCGATGAACGTCGAGAGGCGTTGCTCGTCAGTTGGAGCTCTTAGATGAAAAGAGGATGAACGCGGCCGATCACGTATCCGTTTATCAAAAGAGAGTTTCACGTTATTTTCAAAAGAAGGTAATTGAACTAAATTTCAAAAAGGTGATATGGTTTTGAAACGCAAATTCATTCGGTCTACAGGTCCTAGGTCTAAATTACAACCTAACTGGGAAGGACCGTTCGTTATCAAAGAAGCTTATCCAGGGAATGCTTACCGCTTAGTAAACGTAGAAGGTGAGGAGCTCGCTCACGCTTGGAATGGGTTGTATCTTAAGCGTTTCTTTCCTTAGAGTCTAACCAGTGCCACCCCGGTAGCAAGGTGTCCTTTCCCTTTCATCCTGAAGGAGGACCCCGAGCACGGCAATCACACACTACACGACGTCCCTGGTCGGGTTTCCCACTCTGTAGACACCGTTTCTCCTCGGCCATGCTTGGGGGAAAGTCAAAGTCCCTATCCATTTCTCTCTTCGGCTGAATCTAGGGGCAAGAGGTAAATAAGGGGGCGATGACCAATCTAGACACCTTGACGAGGGGAGGTCTCAAATAGGGGCATTCCGTTATGACCTGACGCCACAAAAAAGAAAAAAACGAAGCAAAGGAGCAACCTTCTTGACAAAAGCAAAAGTTTATCTTGAAAATCCATCCATCATAATTCCAAAGCTCAAAGGAAAATGAAAAACCAGGCACGGCAAGAGTGACAATACAGTTTCCCCGCGGGACGTTATGAGCCCAGTCGTATGCGTGCCTGGAGTGGACAAAGGTTCGATGACGGACACAAAGCCCCAGCGCAACAGACCGAGCCTCGGAATGGGTTGTCTAGGTGAGGAACTCAAGCCCTGAAAACTTCTATATCTGGCCTAAGCTTACCCCCGCATTCTATTTTATTTTTAGGACTAGAACGAATACCTTGGGTATGGCCATGGTAGAAGCACAGTCAAACAAGTTGGGCCCTGGCCAGGGGTTGTCACCTCTATCGCACGCTAACCTTGTAAACTCTCGATGGAATAGGGAGGACCCATGTTTCCAGGGGAGCACTGGTTCTCAAAATCAAAAAAAATCATATATTTCAAAATCAAAAAAATCATATATTTCAAAATCCAAAAAATCATATATTTCAAAATCCAAAAAAATCATATATTTCAAAATCCAAAAACATCAGATATTTTCAAAATCTCACAAAAATCTAAATATTTGCAAAACTCCAAAAATACCATCATATGAATCGCATGCATTACATTTTTCTTTCGCATTTTCCGCCTATTTAACAAGGCTCCACCCCTTGACCAGATATCAAGAATGGTCAATTTCTAACTTGCTGAAGGCAAGGGGTTGAGTTTAAGAACGGATCTAACTTGTTTTTTATCTATGTGAGTGCAGAACGCAGGTTCAAAGCCTGAAGATTCAAAGCCCACGAGTTAATGGTTTCTGGCACTGTGACGCGCCTACAATGGACCGTCACACCACCGCTAACGGACCAATACTGGCCCGTTACCTTCTTCCGGAAACCCAATTCTATGTTCTCAGAAATATTGTTCTGTAACGCGTCTATCTTAGTCGTTACCTCATCCTAACGACTGATGTTGGTCCGTTAATCTCTTCCGAACATAGTAAAACTTCAGTTCCTCTGGGTCCTTTGTTTAACGGATGATATTTAGTCCGTTACGTTTTGGTGATGGCCCTTCTTAGGTCTGTTACGTTACATAGAAACTCAATTTTGCAGAACAAGTTCAGCTCAATTGTGCAATCATTCCCTTATCTTTCAAGAACAGAACTTTTATTTCTCATTCAACTGAACTCATTGTACATCAAGTGGTTGATAAAACTCATGCTCTTCATTACATTAAGAACAAAATTCAAAGTACATTCATTTTCTTATCCGCATGGGGCCGGATCTTACGTAACTCTTTGACGTAAGCATGATGCTCCTCGACGTCTTCTTCCACCTCGTCTTGCCACGGGCGTGTTTTGCTGATCTCCCACATGGTCAGCGCATTCCGGATCGCTCTCTCATCCTCCTCGGTCCCCACCTTTCTAGCTAGAAGGGGAGGGTAGTGTGCAAGTGCAGGAACTTAGGTTTGGGGTAGCCCAACTTGAATATAGCAACGGTGAGGGTTGTAGATCGCCATGGTAGTGTCCCCCACTAGCTGTAGATCTAGGCCTGGCCTCCGTGGTACTCTAAGTATGGTTCTCGAAGAATGCTTGGCCGCATTTCGAACCTCTCCATTGGCATTGTGTTGAGGAAGAGGCGCCATTCATCGCGTGTTTTCTTGTCCGCTGTCCGGCACTCCACCTATTCAGAAAACTCAAAGGCACCTCCGATAAAGAATAAAGGGTGGCTCCCGAAGATCCGGCTAGTTGTGGTCAAGTCCTCCTTGAGTTGAAATTTGATTCTCACTCCCATCCAGCACTCAAGTAGTATCATAGAGCCGAAGAGAGGTCCTCCTAGGCAAGCTGAGCTAAGCCCTTCATAAAGGTATGAGAGGACCGCTTGTGAAATGGACATTCCCCGCCACAACCCACTAATAATGCTCAGATTTTGGATATCAAGAAGGTGGTCAGTGGTAGGAAAAAGAAAGACCCCGCACAAGCACACCGACACGGCTTTCGCTATGGCTTCGAATCTACCGCTCTTGTTCTTGCAATAGGCGGTTACCCATTGTGCCATCGGTATCAAGTGAATATGTTTTGGGCTAATCATGGTCCTAACATCTTTTGGGCTATGTATGAAGTCACTTAAGATTAGTGAAGGATCTATGGGTTCAACCGTATGGCATACTAAGTCTTCATCCCCTACTTTGGTCTTAGCAAGGGATAGGTAAGTCTCTACTTCCTCCAAAAGGATTGTGGCTTCAAAGGAAGGGAAGAGGAATGTATGAGTTTGGGGATGCCATAGTTCTATAAGGGCTGAGATGCTTGCCCAATCCAAGGACAGCTTGTGGAAATTCTTCCCTAGGACGACTAAGGGTTGGAGGTGCCATGCCCTTAAGATGGAGATGACCTCTAATGGAAGTTCCTTAATCATGGGAGCCACCCACTTCAGGTTGGAATAACACCTCGGGCCAGGAAAAGGCTAAAAGAAAGAAGAAGAAGATAGAAAAAGAAAGAACGATCATAAGTACAGAAAAATTGAATCTTTCTAAATTTAATGGCAAATTTATCTCTCTTAATGGATTGGAACTGAGGTGTTTGGGGAGGGAGGTTAGCCTTTGTAGCTCCCCATGCTCTTTTCTAGTAGCTTTGGCCCGGTGTAGACCCTTTCCTCCATGGCAAAGGCCCCAAAGCTTCTTTTCATGGTGTTCTTGGCAAATTGATGAATTTTCTGAACTTGTAGCAGAGAAATAAGGTGAGTTACGAATTTAGGGCTTGATCCTATTTATAGAGGCTGAATTTTGGTGTTAGAATGTGAGGACTAAGGTTAGGAAGTCTTATCCTAGGTCCAGGAGGGTTCTAGCATGGATTCGGCCGCTTTCCATCCAACTTCGAATGCTCTTGAGAGAGTCCCATTCAGATTCTGCTGCTGTCTAGTGTAACGGTCTATCGTGGGTCGGTTACCGTCTCCTGACGCACCATGGTTGGTCTGTCACATTCTGCTCATCCTCCACCTTCACTCTGTTGACTCTAACGGCCCTAAGCTGGTCCGTTACGTATCCCTGGCGGTCTTCAGTGGTCCGTTACATAGTCTGATACAGGTTGTAGATCAATTCGTTCCCTCTCTCTTTGGCCAAACCTGCCAGTCCCATTACATGCATTCATTCCATTCACACAATCACGCATTCCACACATTCACGTGTCCATTCATTCACACATCCACACATATAACTAAACATAAAACCAACAAAAACAAAATTTCCATTCCATTTTCATTCCACTAACTATCATGTACAAGTATGTGTGTCCAAAAGGAAAACATATCATTCGGCCGGTTTATCTCTCGGGCCGTCACTATCTCTGGTGCCCTCCTGCAGCTTGACAGGCGGCTCCATGGCACTATGCTCCTCCTCTCGTGGTTGTCTCCGATCTACCTCCTCGTTCCTCCGCCGTCCGTAAGAACTAGCCAGGTAGTCTCCTACCGATCCGCTCGGTGCTGCACTCCGCGTGCCTCCCGCTGCAACACTCCGAGATGTACTCCGCTCAGGTCAACGGCCTATCATCCGAACTGTCCGCTCTACGGCCCGAAGCTCGATCTTCAAATCATGAACCTGGAGTCACGCCTCCCAAGCCTCGGTCCGGTATCTCTCAAGGTCTGCTGTCTGGGTAGATGCCCGCTCTAATTCTCCTCTCAGCCGGGCTACCTCTGCCAAAAGGCGCCCCGCCTCCACTCGAGAGCGCTCTAGCTCTGCTCGGGTCCGCTCAGTCTCTACTCGGGCTCGCTCCGCCTCGGCCAATGCATTAGCATTTGTATTTTACAACATAGTCAGTTCAAGGCATTTAGCATACATCATAAAGTATTTTAAGTTTGAAGGTTTAGTTTTTTACCCACTCTGCGAGGGTAGCCTCGACCTCCTCGGCTCGAGCTACGGCCCGGGTGAACTCTGCATTTCGCTCAGCCCTACCCCTGGCAGGCTATGAAGAGAAGGACGGTGCATCTGGTCCGGTCCTCTGGGCTCCCTCGACCCGCTGCATTTAGAAGTCAGAGTCAGTCAATTATCATATGCATGAACATTCATTTAAGTCCAAGGTTAGGAAGTTTACCAGAAGCTCCAAAGCAACCCGGTACTCATCCCGCTGCTAGACAGTGGCAAGGAGTAGTCCCTCGAGCTCGGCAATGCGTCCCCGTGGGTCTAGCTGCATTTAGAACCAGAGTGTCAAGGCATATAGAAATAAATCATTGCATATAGCAAAGTCTGAGTTTAGAGTTTATATCGGTCGTCGGGTACCACGGAAAACTTGGTCGCCGTACCGCTGGGCATAGGCCTTCAAGTATGCCTCGTCGCTATCAGCTCGCTCGGTCACTACCATGCCCTTCCGCTTCCAGTCCTCAATATACTTTCTCGCCCGGCCGCTCCAATTTACATCGCCGCTGATCCCTTTGGAAGATTTCCCCGGCCGCTCGTCATTTCGGCAAGGGAACGTTACCTCTGGCTAATGCACTCCTCGTGTCCTCATGATCAAGCGGTAGTGGAGAGGCTCGATCACGTTGATGCAATGAAGCCAAATGTCTCATCCTCCGTAGGCCAAGGAAGCCGCCACCCATGACTGCCCCTCGTGTCGCTCGTTCCGGTACGGTGTCCAGCACACCTGAAAGGCCAGTTAAGTTCATGTCAGCATTTAGAAGCATATAGAAAAGGTTTAAGTTTGTTTTCTCTTTGTGTGTCTCCCTCCTTGCCGGCCATGGCCGGCGTGGCGGGAGGTCCTCCGCCTCCTCTGGTGCCGCTGGAGACAGCTCCATCTGCATCTCAAGTGGTCCCTCGTCGAACCTTTGCGCAGGCACTCATGGAGTCTAAGTTTAGGCCAACGATTCCAATTCTGGTGAAGGAACCTACTTTCATCGATCGGGGAGAGCCTGCGGTGTTCTTCACCAAGGAGGATGTCCAAGCGTCTCTCCAATTCCTTTCTTTCTCCATTGTTGCCAAATGTTCTTATGGTCGGCCTAATTTTTCTGACATCAAAAGCTGCTTGATGCAGCGGCTGGATTTAGTTTCTGATTTTGTCATTAGTAAATTGAACCCGCGACACCTGCTCTTCCGATTTTCTTACGATTCGGACTTCTTGAAGTTACTGATACAGAAGAATCTCTACATTAAGGGATTCCTGTTTCGTTTCTTCCGCTGGACACCGGAGTTTAACTTTGATGCAGATTCGCCGACGGTGCCAGTCTGGATCGGCTTCCCAGCACTGCCTGCTAACCTGTATCACGCAGATTGCTTGCGGTCTATAGCTGGAAATTTTGGGAATGTGCTGCGCATTCATGAAAGAACTCTGGCTATGATGGATACATCGGAGGCCTTGATCTGTGTTGAGATGGATTTATCTGCCTTGCGTAAGGAACGATTATGGATAGATTTGGATGGAAATGGTTATTGACAACCTGTAAATTACAACCATGCTCCGCTGCTTTGTTCCTTTTGTCATAAGCTTGGTCACGAAGTTGATGGTTGCAAGAAGAAGCAGGGAAGGTTGGCCAAAGCCCGATCAACAAAAGAATCAGATCCCACGTATCCCAAACAGGCTTTCAGGCCTCGGCTGGCTGATCCTCCAGCTATTCGGCAAAATGTGGCAGTGGAGAACAAGTTTGAGATCTTACAATAGGCTGCGGAGTTACTAGAATAGGAACAAAATAACTCTGCCTCTAGCATCTATGTAGGGCCTCTTCAGGTCTTGGAGCACCAAGAGGGGGCGCCTCCAGGCCCTGTTCTTCAGCCCCCGTCAAAATCTGACAATGGAATAGTCGGTGAGCTGGTACAATCAGCCAATCAGACAGTAGAAGACTCTTTATCTGATGTGGAGGTTTTATTACCAGAACTGGAGATTCATAAGGCCAGTACACTAATAGCGAATACCGCCTGTCTGGACAATGACATTTTGCAGTTCCAGTTACTGGAAAAGGGAGGTGAGAATGCTAGAAGAATACACAATGGTGGGATAGTAACTAGATCTAAAGCTAGATCGATGGAGGAAATCTTCCTAAATCCTCCATGATTTTACCAATCCTAATTTGGAATATTCGTGGGGTAGGGAACACTGCTTCCCGTAGAGGCTTAAAACACTTAGTTCAGTCTAATAAGGTCAATTTGGTGGCCATCAGTGAACCTATGTTGAGTATTAATAAAGCTCCTCAATTGGGAAGATATCTCAAGCTTGGGAGGTTTGTAGGTAACAACTCTACTAATTCTAAGATTTGGATATTCTGGCATGACAGTTATGATATGGAGGTTATTGCCTCTTCTTCTCAATATATCACTCTCGGACTGAAGGTGAATAATTCATTCTGTACATATTATTCCTTTGTATATGCTTCTTGTGCTCTTCACCTTCGACAGTCCCTCTTCAGTGATCTAGCTCTCTTTGCTTCTTCTATTACTATCCCTTGGTTGGTGGGAGGGGATTTTAATTGTGTCCTAAGGCCCTCAGAGAAGATAGGAGGCGGCCTCCCAGCTCTAGCTTCTATGTCAGAGTTTAACAACTTTCTTTGTTCTGCTGGCCTGATTGATGCTGGATTTCAAGGGCCTGCAATGACCTGGACAAATAATAGAGCTGGTATAGCTAACATACGGGCAAGGCTTGATCGTGTATTAGTGAATAGCTCTTGCCACTCTGTGAATCCACTATTGACTATCAAACATTTATATAGGGGTCCCTCTGACCATGCTCCCCTGCTCCTTAATAATGACAGTTTGTCGAACTGCCCTGGCCGCTTCATTTTCCAGAGGATGTGGTGTACCCACATATCCTTTAAACAGTGTGTTTCTGATGCTTGGCAGCAAACCAACATTAGTCATCCCAATGCCATGGTTCGGCTCTTTGTTAAATTGAAGACTGTTAAAGACTCTTTGCGAAAATGGAACAAGGAAGTCTTTGGCGATGTATTCTGTAATGTAAGTCTTGCTGAAGCTGAAGTGGCCCTTAAACAGAACACTTATGACTCAGACCCTTCTCCTATTCATAGAGAGGGGCTAAATGCTGCTAATGCTAGTCTCCGCCAAGCTTTACTTAGAGAGGAAATTTTCTGGAACCAGAAGTCCATAGTAGAATGGATAGAATGTGGGGACAGAAACACCTCCTTTTATCATGCTGTTGCCCAATGTAATAGAAGGAGAAATGCAATCAGAAGATTGAAAGTAGGAGACCCTGAAGAATGGTGTGATAATCAGGAAACTTTGAGGAGTCATGCAGAGGCTTTCTTCAAGAACCTTTTCTCTACTGAGGAACACTTCATAAATCCAAACTTGATGGAATGCATTCCACAGGTTATAACTGAAGCTCAGAACTCTACTCTATGTGCCACACCAGATGCTTCAGAAGTCCGGAAAGCGGTGTGGTCTCTAAAGGGCTCCAGTTCTCCTGGCCCATATGGTTTTTCTGGAGAATTCTATACAGCAGTCTGGGATATAATTGGGCATGATGTTACTGAAGCTGTTAGTGCATTTTTTGAAGGCTTCCCTCTTCCAAGAGGTATATCTTCCTCTCTCATCACTCTAATCCCTAAGGTGCCAGAGCCCAGGTCCTTTAGTGATTTCAGACCTATAAGCTTGTGCAATTTTTCATATAAAATCATTTCCCGGATTATCTCTGAAAGATTGGCTCCCTTATTGCCAAGCATTATATCAGTGGAGTAAGGGGCATTTGTTAAGGGGAGATTAATTTTAGACAATGTGGCTCTTGCTCGGCAGTTAATGATGGATATATATAAAAAGGTACGCGGTCATAATATGATCGTTAAGCTTGATATGGCAAAGGCCTATGATAGGATGGAATGGGATTTCATCTTGACTGTCATGAGGAAATTTGGTTTCAGTACCAGATTTACTTCGTACATTGGCATGCTTCTTTATAATTGTTGGTTTTCGATTAATTTTAATGGAGTGGCATCAGGCTTTTTTAAGTCTAGCAGGGGCATTAGGCAAGGGGACCCCATAGCCCCATACCTATTCATAATTTCTTCTGAAGTTCTTTGTAGAGGCCTCTCTGCCCAATTTCAATCTGGAAGCTTACAAGGCTACAAAGGACCAAGGCAGTCTATGCAGATTACACACTTATTATATGCAGATGATTCTCTGGTTTTCCTTAATGCTAGCAAACAGAATGTTGTGGCATTCCAACAATTCATATGCAGATATGAGCAATGCTCAGGGCAGCAAGTGAATGTTAATAAAAGTTGCTTTATTCTTTCTGAGAAAGCACCTTCCTCCCTTAAACAGTCAATTCATGTTCTTACAGGTTTTAAAATCAGACTGCTGGTATCAACTATTTGGGTATTCCTGTGAAAAAGGGTAGGTACCTCTGCTCTGATTTTAAATCCCTGATTGAAAGGGTTCAGATTAAGCTGGAAGGTTGGAAATCCAAACTTTTATCCCAAGCTGGCAGAGTTGTTCTTATAGATTCTGTTCTGCATAGTATGCCAATCTACCTTGCTTCTGCTTGTTTTATCCCAAAGAAGGTTATCAGATTCATTGACAGTCAATGTGCTAATTTCTTCTGGCAAGGCGGTGATGGCAAAAATCGAAGACATTGGATAGCTTGGTCAGTAATTCAGAGGCCACGCTCAGAGGGAGGACTGGGAATAAGAGATTTACAATGGGTTCAAATCTCTTTGGCAGTTAAGAGTCTATGGAACATTCTTCATGGGTCTTCCCTCTGGTCTCGATATGCTAGGCAACGTTTTATTAAATTTCATTTTGCCAACTGTACTAAGCCTTTCCCTGCAGGTATGCCTTTGGCAGTCTTCAGGCAAGCCCAATATTTCTTAATAAACAATAGCAGGTGGCTTATTGGGAATGGGGCAGAAATAGATTTTCTGAGAGATAACTGGACTGGTCTAGGCCCTGCCATTAATGTTGTTCAGATCGATGGTAGAAATAGAGGTGCAGATCTCCCTCTGGCTTCTATCCGAGAAGTGCTCCAGGACTCTCAGCATATTGCCAGGGGTTTTATCAGTAACAACTTTCACTTTCCACACATCCAGTTTAGCAATGAGGCCGACATCTGTATTTGGACAGGCACTTTAAAGGGCAATTTCTCAGTAAAGTCAGCATGTAATTTGATCCGAACAAAAGGTATTCGGAGGCCAGCTTGGGCCAAGCTATGGCACTCAGCTATTGCTCCAAGAGCAGCTCTCTTCACCTGGAAAATACTCCACCGAGCAGTGCCGGTTGACAGTAGGGTGGCTGAATGTGGGATTCAAATGGCCTCTAGGTGCAGCTGTTGTTCATCTCCTTCCCAAGAAGACCTTAACCATGTTTTCATCTCCAGTGAGTTGGCTTCTGAGTTATGGGGCTGGGTGCACCCTCTTGTTAGCAACAAGATTGCTCTTAGTGAGCAGATTACAACCCGAAGCTGGAATTTAATCTCTGCAACTAACATGTCATCTGCAATACAGTTTATTGGGATGTATGCTGTAATCTTGATGATATGGGAAATATGGAAACATAGATGTGCTCTAAGATTTGAAGGGGTGGCCCTCAACAGTGCATCCATCAAAAGGAAAATAATCTCTTCAATAGCTTTGGTGTTGGACAAGCTAAATTTTCACAAGCCTTTATCTCCAGCCCAATTCCATTGTTTAGCATCCTTCCAATTATATCCACGGGTGGAAATCAAACAGCCACTCTTGGTCTTTTGTCAATTGGCTGCCCAAGATTTTACACTGCATGTAGATGGAGCCTCGAAGGGCAACCCCGGCAAAAGTGGAGGTGGAGGATGTATCAGGGACCCTGCAGGCAAACTCATAGTTGGTTTTGCATTTCACTATGGTCAAGGCAATAGTATCTCAGCTGAGACAAGGGCTCTTCATGATGGTTTAGCCATTGCCAAGCAATGTCAAATTAGGCTGGCAGCAGTGTACTCGGACTGTGCCCTCCTAGTAGAGGCAATCCGGAATGGAATGGCCCCAAGCTGGATGGTCCTTCCCTGGTGGAAAAGGACCTTGGATCTCCTCCAGGACAATGGGTGTCCGGTTTGGCATGTATTCAGAGAAGGGAATCAAGTTGCTGATTCCCTTGCCTCTTATGCATGCACCATTACTGAAAACACAATTTTCACTCAAGTAGGGGACCTCCCGCGATTGTCCATGGGAGCGATAAGAATAGACAAAGTTGGACTGCCAGCCATCCGTCCACGTTAGCCTCTTAAGGTTCAGACATTGAATGCACAGGGAGTGCAGTGTATGGACTCCTCAAATGTACAGACCTCACAAAGCTGCAGCGTAAGGGAGTATAGTGTACAGACTTCTCAAATGTACAGACTTACAAAGCTTGGGAGTGCAGTGTATGGACTTCTTAAAGCTCAGACATTGAATGTACAGACTTCGGCAGTGAAAAGGAATGCAATGTATGGACTTCTCAACTATACAGACTTCACAAAGCTGAAAGGGTGTGGAGTGTACAGACTTCACACTGTACAGACTTCAGTAAAGCCTTGACATTGAATGTATAGACTTCAGCACCCCAACTGTACAGACTTCACAAAGCTGAAAGGGTGTGGAGTGTACATACTTCAGCAAAGCCTTGACATTGAATGTACAGACTTCAGCATCCCAACTGTACAGACTTCACACGGTACAGACTTCAGCAAAGCCTCGACATAGAATGTACAGACTTCAGCACTGTACAGACTTCAGCAAAGCCTCGACATAGAAGACTTCTCATTGTACAGACTTTGACTACAATGCAGTGTATGGACTTCACAAAGCTGATGCATCACAATGTACAGACTTTCACCGTCTTCAGCAACGAACGGGCTTTAACAGCACAATGTACAGACTTCAACATTGTACAGACTTCCTCACAGTGTACAGACTTCTTCACAATGTATAGACTTCACCGTCTTCAGCAGCGAACGGTCTTCACATTGTACAGACTTCACAATGTGCAGTGTATAGACTCACTCTTTGGGTTTGTAGATCTGTAGATCCTACTTCTTTCATGCTGCAATATGTAAATGTTCAGGGGTATGCCCCGATGATCCTATATTCATTACAAAATCAATAAAATTCTATGGCCACAGTGTTAGTCTGGGGGAGTGAGAACACTGTCCCCTGCTGGGGGATGGTGCACTCGACTGGACATAAACTCTGTTGGTCGGTGATTAAAAAAAAAGGTTTAAGTTTGAGAATTTACCAATGCATGTGGGTATGATTCAATGTCATCTTGGATCGCCCGGGTCAATCTCTTGATCGACCCCGTATCTCGAGCTACCGACTACCGCCTCACGATGGGAATCTGCCCCGGATGTAGCTCGGTCCCTCGCCCGATCCCAGGTAGGTAAAGGAAGACCCAGATCTGCAACATGCGTCAGCATATAGGCATAATCAAAAGCATTTAGAAAGCATTTAGAAGCATTTAGGGCATTTACCTGTAGAAAAGGTGAGAAGCCACCTAGCATGGTCTCCCGGTCTGTCGCGCTAACGGAGTCGAATAGGAAAGCCAAGACAGCCGCTCCCCAGGCATATCTGCCCACTCTGTCCAGATCCGCTAGCAATGGAAGGAGCCTACAGCTGATGACATCAGCTCAGGTCGGGAATAAGAGCTTCCCGAATAGCAGCATCAGGAAGCGCCTCAGCACTTTGTCCCCATCCGGTCCTGCCTCCGCTGCCACACTCGGGCGCACCTGCTCAACCACTCGGTCGATGTGCGGCTCAAGTAGCTCTCCAACTGCGATGGCCGCTCCCCGGAGTCCCAAACTCTCTTGCAGCACTGATCGTGATAATTGGGACGACGGATGCCCTTCCCTCATCAGATCCAGCCCTAGTAGCTCCTGGGCTAGCTCTCTATAGTCGCCATATGTCCATCCCATCACCGCCTTCCCGTGCACCCTCAAGCCACTGATCCTCGCCATGTCTTCTAGTGTTGGGATCATGTGCCCCCATGGGAAGATGAAAGCTCGACTGATCCGATCCCACCTCTCGTGCACCGCGTATAAAAGGGTTGTGTCCACTCTCGTCACCTCTATGCTAAGGACTTCCCCGAAGCCCATGGTAGTTAATCTCTCCCTCTGGTACCCCGGCAGTGCCAAGTAGACTGCCCGTACTTGGAGCCATGTGATTCTCATTCTCCTCTTTCTCTGCACACATTTAGGTCATAAGTTAGTCATTAGTCACATTGCATTGCATTAATCACAAACAAAACAACAAAAAATCCAATAATAAAAAACCCCAAAAATATCATTTCTAGTTCTGGTTCCCCTGACGCACCAGCGGTGGCACGTCAGGGAGCGTAACGGTCACTGAAACGACCGTTACATTCCCCTGGAACGGGCGTCGTCCTTTCCGTTCTTCCAGCTTGTGGGAATGGCCAATATGGCCTACAAAGTGCTTCAATGGGTCCCCAGACCCATGATCTTCCCCCTAAACACACATGCAATCAATTAAAAATTTGAAAATTAGGGTTTGGGGCGATTTGGCCTACCTCGGGGTCTTGGCCGCGTTTCTTCTTCTCTGGCGCAATGGGCTCGTCCTCACTGACGGTAGCTTCTCCGGCATGTTCTCCTCCCTCTTCATCTTCCTCTAGGGCCAATGGGGCCTCTTCTTCCATTGATTGAGCCGTCGCCGCCGCCGGGTGTTCTTTCGGCAAACTCGTCGCCGGCATATCATCCTTCCGGGCAATGCGGTCTCGGCACCGGTTAATAGCCTTCATCTTCTTCCCTTTCTCTCGTGTCATGGTGGCCGAAGGGCTCGTCGCCGGTGAGGTTTTTGGGGAAGGGTCTTTGGGCGCTCGGTTTTGCTTTGGGGTGTTTTAGGGCATGATTAGAGCAAATGAGAACGAATGAGGGCTCGGTTTGTTTTTTTTGCAAATTCAGAAAATGTAACGGTCTATCGTGAGACTGTTATAGTTCTCTAACGCACTATATTGAGCCTGTCAGGTGACTAAGGCATCCTTTATGAAATCGGTGGATTGTAACAGATCTAATCTAGACCGTTAAATTCTTTTGGCGCTCCTTTATAAGTCCGTTACACTGTTGATGGTCTCTTGCTTGAGTGTTTTCTCGTGCTTATCTAATGTATGGAATGGTTATGCCATGTTATCCGTTTATTACTATTTGATGGCTACCCATTTCAGTTAAGCAAGACTGTCACATCGTTATCCGCTCACCGAGCAGGTAAGTCATGTAGTGTATTTCGATCCCCTTTATCCCTGAATGCATTACTATGTGTTATCTAAGATATATTATCTCAAGAACCGGCTGGTCATTCATGTGTTCTGGGATCTGATGTTCTCCTGAAACAAAAACGATGATGATCTAAGTGCACATGTTTAATCGTTGGATAGGCCGTTAGGTTGGAAAATTTTGGGGACGATGGTTCTGTCTTGCACGCCGTGGTTGCAGATGGTGTCCAAACCCTAATTTCTCCGGTCTAGCAATACTATTCTCGAGTGTCTTCCTATTTTATATTTTTTTTTGTTTTAAAGATTTTTTTTTCCTTTAGCCCAGCATGCATCATATGCATTTTTGAGCCTTCACGAGCCTCATCTATTCAGGTGTTTCAGTAATGGTGAATAGCTATGTTTGTGATCTCGAGTGAGGAGAGTCATTCCACTTTGAGTCAGAAGGTTTCCTTTGGTCTTGTCGCTCAGTCTGTTAGCCGAAGATTCTCGTCTGGAGTTTAGTTAATCGTCTCTTTTCCTTTCCGTTGCTCCAGCCGCTGGCCGTGTTTTTTTCCTTTCCTTAGTTGTTAGTTCCTCCAGACGTGCATCATTTTGGTTGGCTATTTCCTTGTGATTGATCCGAAGTTTTTCGGAAGATTCCTATTGCTCGTTGGTTGAGGACGGGTGTCATTTGCCTTAACGCTCGCTTTTCAGTCCGCTCCGCTTCATTTTCACTTCATCTCCATGTTCCATTTCGCTTTCGCTACACCTCCGCTCGCTCCCCTGCAAAGAGGACGTTAAGGAGGGGCATCTGTTGACACCCGTTTTATGACCGATGAGTTGGGTCATTTCCTCATTCATTTTATATGATGCTCCGGGTTGTTCACCCTTGTTGAGTCTTCTTGGTCAAATTTGAGGTTTCTTTCATGGGTCATTTCCTCCTTGGTTGGGCTTGGTTCCTCGTCCTTGTCAGCTGGACGTTGCTTGGCGAACTCTCCATTTCATTTGTCATCTTTTCATCCCTAACGCATCAATCCTAGCGCGTTATGGTATCCTAATGCACTTCCCATGGACCGTTACGTGATCCCAGAGTCCTGAGCCAACCATTCTCTTTTCATGCTTATCCTTTGCAATGTAACGGACTTATTTCAATCCGTCACCATCGTATAACGCATTATCTCTAATCCGTTAAGCCTTCCAGAGTCCTCCTTTCAAAAACTTCGCCCATTGATCTTATCTCTTAGAGGATAAGGCTGTGTAATGGACTAGTCATGGAGCGTTACCTTCATGTGGTGGTCTATTGTGAGACCGTTACATCCATCAGAGTGTTCTAGCAGAACTGCTCTTTCTCTGCTACTCCGTGGCCGAATTAAGAGTTTGATCTGATGATTTCTCCTTCAAATCTGATCCTTAGAACCTTCTGTTTGACTCTATGGACTCTTGGGAGTATTATCTTCAAGAGTTTGCCAAGAAACCTTCTACTTTTTTAGCTGGATCATCTCCAACTCGAGCCTAGACTTTGAGGGTCTATAAATAGAACCCTTGACTTCATGGCTTGTAGAGGAGACATCTGGAGTTCGCGGTGAACTGCTGCTGCATCCTGGAGCTAGAACCCACCAAGGAGAGCTGCTTCACACATTCATCTTCTTCCAAAGTCCAAGGAGTATTATTTCCAAGGGTTTAGTTCAGTCAAGTTGTCTTCTCTAGTCTATTTTCCCTCCTCCAAGCATCTTAGCATCTTCCCTCTTCCTCTACCACGTTCTTGCATCTTCTGCATCCATTCAAAACATCCTCCCATCTTTTAAACGCCCCAGGGGGGGTTAAAAAAAACCAACCACCCCGGTATTCTCCCTTTCCTTTTGCATGTTCTCCAATTCTTTTGATTTATAGTTACTACACTTTGTAAAGGCTAATCTGGGTGTTTTTCTTTATTTTCTACATTCTTTTGTAGGTTTTCCAAGGTTAAGGCATGAGGCCCAAGCTTCCTGGCTGGCTGGAAAGCTTGGAGATCAAAGATTCCTAATTCCTTTTCTGCAGACCTCTCACGGATCAAGAAAGGAGCGTTACGGTTCTCTGGCGCATCTACACTAGTCCGTTACGCTTCACAGAGTTGCAGATTACAGTTCCTGGTTTTTCTTTCTCCTACGGGCGGGTGCTTCATCCACCTATTCTAAGGTACGTTCCAAGTCCTTGGCTTGTTAGTTACCTTAGTGGCGATCACGTTCCTTCTTAGTTGGGTAATAGCTCTCTCTCTCTCTTCACATCTTTTCCTTTAATTACTTGTTCCACCCCTTGCAGTGTGTTTTCTATTGCTCTTGCTCCACGCTCGGCATGTGTTTTTATTTCTTCTTTAGTTTAGTTCCCTGATTGAGATTGCTTGCCCATGCTTAGAGGTCATGATGGTTGTGTTGCACATGTCTATTGGTAGATTCATTACATTATTCCACATATCTGCATAAGTGATCACATCATTTTGCAATAAAGGAATCGTCACAATCACAAATAATAATCAACAGTCGCCGTCGTTGCTTTCCCCTGATGGATGCTCCGGCACCGACATGGCTTCCTTTCGGTTGCACAGCCATTTGTAGGATGAAGAATCTGACTTCTCAGATGACATCTTCACGAGAGTGTCTTTGACAGCCAAAGGAACTCAAGATGTTCTTAGGGTTCCCCACAGAGTCTCTATTTATAAGAAGGAGACGAAACCCCTAGAAGGGGCAAAAGACTCTTCGTGCCTCCCCAACTTTGTGGAAATAGAAGCGACGGGAGTCACGGGACCGTGAAGATCGTGCCAACTTCGGTCTCCCCGAACTTTTCAGAGTGGTCCCTCTTTTTCTGGCTCTCGATCCTTTCTTTTTGTCGCCTTTGTTGACTCCTACTGATGAGATCCACTGGTAGATGCATCTCGATCATGAGATCGCTTGGACTGAGATTCCTTTCGTTCGGATACATCAGCCTGTAGTTGGCGAAGACATTAAACTAGACGAGAGGTCGGAGAGAGATACTGCAACGCCTAACACCGCATAGTGGTGACAAATAGTCATCAGTGGTGACAAATAAGCTTCAAGGCTGACAAATGTCTTGTAAGGGTGATAAATGGATAACATATATTATAATATTCATTTCGTAAAATATCTATTAGTAATATTATATATCATATAATATATATTTCTAAATAATATATTATAAAATATAAAATATCAAAATATCAAAAGATGGCAGATTGTTACACTTCCCAAAACTGTATTAATAAGTAATAACTACCCCATTTTCATGATTTGACTTCCAAAATATTAATTTGTGGAGTATTCTGAAATCAGAGCGGATAATTCAGATAATTGAAAATTTTTATTCGAATCGAATACGGATAAATAATACTATAATTCGTCGGATAGCGGATCAAAATTGGATAATTCAAATTTTAAAATAGAGCGGATACGGATAATCATATATTCGCTTTGTATCCGCTCCGTTGACAGGCCTAGTTTGAACTTTGAAGGGTTGAATATGCATCGACATGTCATGCTATATGCAAACCTGTAGTAGTAGATGCATCGACATTATAAAGCACAAAGACAAATGTGCATCGACCCTTTAGACTAAAGTGTATATGTGCATCGACCTTCTAAACTATGCAACAAGATAAATGTGCATCGACCTTTATATGCAGTGGTCTGAATGTGCATCGACGTATATATGCAATAGTCTGAATGTGCATCGACCTATATGCTTCAAACTGAAATGTGCATCGACCTTACCTGATGAAGAAAAGGTATATGCACCAACCTTTCAAAGCAATTTCTGACTCACAGTTGAACAGGTGCGTTTACCTGTTGACACTTCATCTTAGCAATAATGATTGTCTTTTCATGAATGTTTGAGTCATCTTCAGAACATGTTCTGACAGAATTCATATTTCTATATATATGATGAGATCATTAATAAATGCATCAAGGTTATATCATCAAGGTTATATATATAATGAAACATAATAGTTGACATCATCAAAATCTCAAAACCACAGGGACACAACAATCTCCCCCTTTTTGATGATGGCAATATTATGAGTCATTGCAATAAATTTAACAACATGATCAAACCAGTATGAAATATGCAAGAGCATGCAACATAGAAGAGCATGCAACACAGCCTCTATCAGAATTAAAAATGTAAAGATATCATGCAGCACAGCACACAGCATGCAACACAGCATGCAACACAGCACACAGCACACAACACAGCACACAACACAGCATCTGGCTCACAAATTCTCCCCATACTAATGACTCTCACATATTCTCCCTATATCAAACATCTGTCATTTTGACTCACTTAACACCTATTCTCCCCCTTTGACAACATCAAAAAGAAAGGAATTATCCGACACAAGAACAAGTGAAAGGCACTCTCAAGAAGTCTCCCCCTTGTTACAAAATGATGCTGACAGAATAATCTCATTAGAGTACATTTAGTGTAGTTAAAAGTTTAATTCCACTAAAGTTTTTAACAGGGGTCCATTCACCCCCCTCTAGATCTGTGTCTTGCATCCATATATTCTATCAATTGGTATCAGAGCAGCCTCTGGTTCATCAGAGCTAGCGTGTGCAGAGGATCCTGCTGATTTTAATCAGTGTCGTTTGATGACTAGGAAAGTTTCAGATCTATGTTGGTAGAGTTAGGAAACCCATACACGTAACACGGTTAAACCCTGCAAACGAACTTGAGTTCCTTCAAGTTTCACTGTCATGTGCTATGTGTCCCCGTTACAGAGCTATTTGTTACTTCTAATGGCTATTTGTCACTCATAAGGAGCTATTTGTCACCCTTATCGCTCGCTAGCCGTCGCCTTTGTTTCGCCTAATAACATATTGTGACTTCTGTTATCCATTTATCACCCTTACAAGACATTTGTCAGCATTGAAGCCTATTTGTCACCACTGATGACTATTTGTCACCACTATGCGGTGTTAGCCATCGTGCTTGATTTTGATTTATCTAACTTACTGGTTCCAAAACTTTAAAACTTGTTCTTCTTTCTGTCTAACAGTGATAATTAAGAAATATAATTGTATAATTATAATAAAATAAATACAAAAATGATAAAAAAACATAAAAACTGAAAACCAAGGGTTGCGATGTTGTCAAGGCATTACGGTAACAAATGGCCAAGGCGACGGCTATTGAACCTAAGGGAGACAAATAGCCCGTATGACTGACAAATGGATGATAAGAGTGTAAAATAGCTAGTAAGGCTGACAAATGGGCTGATAGGGTGAATCACAGCTTCGGTGTGTCTGGCACACGCTCAACTCCAAGGCCAGGCTTTGCACGTGATCCGACGCTACCCTGTCAGAGGTATATTCTCTATCATGGGACATGGATATTTCCATATTTCAGCCTAATCATCTATTATTTACCCTTTGTCGCCTCTTTTACACCCGTAAGGCCTATTTTTCACCATTGGCCACCTATTTGTCACCCTTAAACCGTAGCCAAAGCCCTTTTCATCCAGCGGGTGACTTGGGTTTTTCTCTTCAGTAGTCTGAACTGGAGTCGGCTCCACGGTCGACTCTAGTCGACACTTGTACAAGTAAAACCTTCATATTTTCACACTTCAGCCCAGTTCCTTAACTAAATTTGTATCTGTCTTTAGAAAACTCATTGATATTCATGAATTAACATTATTAAGCACACATTAACAGCATTAAAACATATGAAACTTTGAAGATCAAAATGTATGACAAAAGAAATATCAATCAAGATAGGTATGCCACATTCTGAGGTTTGAGACGTGAAATTCTTTAAGATGTTGTATTTCCAAAGGTAATGAGTTTTGCCCCAAACCGAGCTCTAACCATATTACAATCATCCTCATTAAATGTCTATTTTGACTTCGTCTTCCTTGACAATTTATCAACATATTTCAGTACATAAATGGCATAGTTGAGGCTACCAACTTCCTGTTGGGGACATTCATTGTTGCGCACAAGTTCCCATTCATCAACTCCCTTGAATGCCCCATATTCCTTGAGTAACCCCCGTACAATTGGGTCCTGTAAATGAAATATTTGACATTATTAAGGAATAATTAATAGACACATTATAAATATCTTTAATACAGGTACATGGATAAGAAAAAGTACCCATTTTCTTATAGTGGCTTCATGGATGGCCGTGCCTCTCATGGAATTATATGAGACAAAGTGACGATTTTCCGTGTCAACAGCAAATAGAAGCCAGTGATTACTTGAGTGTAACACGAAGAATATATATTTGTTCTATTACAGTTCTGATAATTCTTCATTCTCGAATACGCACTACAACAATAACATCTTTTTGTTGTCGTTAGACATTGTGCTGTCCTTGATATGATTCACTACAACGATGGGAAAACAAACCCACCGATGAAAGATGCCAGATTTATCGGTTCTTGAGTGGAGGAGGAACATCATGGCATTGATCACCTGTAAACAATCACGATTCTATTAGCAGTAGAAACACAAGTTCAGGGTAGGGCGAGGCGTAAAATTGCATAATCAGTGAAAGAAAGTACCATATCATCTATCATCTGGCCGTATAATAATTCAATGACATGACAACGGCTCAAAACAATCCCGTTCTGTAATTTACATATGGGGCCACTATATTGGACAAAACTTTTCATGGTAGTCAGAGTAAGGCGAATCAGGATAATTACAGAAACTATAAGAGGACAACTTACTCAATATCCCCCGAGGCACAAGCATCAATGAATTCATTCATGATCTTATTATCTGTCAGCTTTAGCTGGCCTTTGCAGATCCAATCAGTACTCTGTATGAGCTTTCTGTAAGGGTCGGCTTCATCTCCCTTTTACATTTATGTCAATATACCAATCTTAGATTCTATACTGTAAGAAGTAGGAACAACGCAGACTCACCTTCTTCTTCCCCCGTCCTATTTTCTTTGCAGGTGCCTTCCATTTCCTCATGGGCTTCTCGTCCCGTTGATGAAGGGACTGAGAAAAGACACCTGGATGACAGTCACCATGGCCATTGGTCAGCTCCACCTGAGCTTGGATGTCGCCTTGCACATCCTCTTCAGGGCTGCCTTAGATGGCACAGTAAAATTCGTGCTTTGTTGAAGGGGCAATATTGGAAGAACATCAGTGTCGGCAATGTCCACCAAAGTTTGACAGGTACTTTCCTCAACATTTTTATCCCCCTGCACTTCCTCTCCTCGTTCTGCCTCCGGTGGCATGGCATCATCTGTCTCATTTTCGACGGGCCTAGGAGGTGCTGCATCAGTGGCAATGTGAGCCCCTTGCACCCTAGTTAGAAAGGAGGCCCTCATTTCCTCAAGTAGCCGCGAATGGATCTTCAATGTGGCGGCAATATCCAGTAGCACAGTCATGTATGGAGCTGATGAGGACGTCTCCTCATCACTGGGTCGGGTCATCATCTGACCACCATACACCATCTTCCTTTCACCTGGCTCAACAAGGATGTCTTCGATCACCTGCATTTCAAACCACATCCCTTCGGTTATTCATTAATGTTGAATGACAAATGAGAAGTTTTTAGTACTCATAATACATGTTGGTCTCGCAGGGATCCAATGGAGAATTTTAATTTTCTATCTAGAAATGGCCCCCACCTAAATAGTCGGGGAAATGCCACCTGCCTTAGTGGCTGTCGCACCCGCATGTGCTCAAAAAACCAGACCTGTAGTATGAAATATATGAAGTTATTTTACAATGCAATAGAATTATTGATTGACACATTAATTATTACACAACCAAAATAAAAAACTTACAGCAAGTGCGGCAGAACACCTAAATATAAATGTCTGGGCCTGGGATGCCTCCCCGGCTCTTCTCTTACCATGGTCAATTGTACTTGACTGTCGTTTCTGGACCGCCGTCACTAATTGCTCAAACTTGTGCATCGTTACCTATTGCACGGCGGCTGCCCAATTGTAATCTGAAACTCTGTCAATGTGATCTAAGCATGATAGCATCTGTTGTGGATAAGAATGCGTCAACCATGGGCAAAGGAAAGTGGACAGTAGGAGTACAATCCACAGCCGGATAGTGTCAGCAACATCCTGCTCTTCATCGGACCCAACAATTTACTGGATGAGAGAGCACACTTTCTTCCTGTCAAATGTTGCTGCAAATCTAAATCGATGCTGCAACTTCCACTTCTGTTTTGCAGATCCATAATGTTGAACCGGCTGACCGGAGCAAGGTAATCCTAAAATTATGGCCACATCTTCCACACTGAATGCGACCTTTTTACTACCCATACGGAAGTAATTTCCTCCACTATGGGCGCAAATAATCTCATCCAATAGTGTCATGGTGAAGGTGATGGGAGAAGCATTGTCAATATATGGACCAAAGGGTGTGGTCCTCATCAATGACTTATGGCATTCTTGAAATGCCATCTGATCCCTATCCTTCATGTAAATGTCCATAGAACACCGGGCCGAGATGACCCTTGTGTTCACTAGATTCAAAAAAACATGTAAACAAGATATTCAGTTAATTGACTGATCAAGAAATACAAAAAATGAGTAGTTTAAGATAAGGGTGACAAATGTAGGTCTTTAAGGGGGGCAAATAGCTATGTACGTAAGGGAGATAAGGAACCCCCCTACCTTTAACTTGTCATCCTGAAGTGGAGCCCTTAGAAACCCTAGGTTCCTCACACGTTTCTTCTTCATCCGTAGGAATCGTAACTTCCTGAGATGCACAGGGGACATCCTGTTTACGGTGGACGAAGCATTGCATGGGTGTATCCTTCGGCTCCATGGCTATCAGTGATGAAAGAGTAGTGACAATTGAGGATGACCGCACAGCAAATGACAGAGAGCTCGCAAATGGCTTGCAGGGGAGACGAATAGCACCATGAGGAAGAGGAGACGCTGAGCATGATGGAGAGACGAACCGTCTTTTGGTAGGTTTGTTAAGAGGCGGGAAGGGTAAATAAGGAATTGGGGATTTTTAATTTTAAGGTCCAGTTCGGCGTCATCATTTCTGTTGATGTGGTGTTGCATGGGCGGCATTCCGCGAACATCACCCTTTCGTGGCCGACGTGTCCCATTTACCACGTGGACCAATTGGAGCTTAAGGGCAAAAAATGTGCCTACACGGGTGACAAATGGGTTAGCAAGGGTAAATAATACCCTACTAATGGTGACAAATAGGGCTCAATAGAAGTATCCCCCGACGCACAGCTTTCAAGGCAGTGTAAGAGTAAGGCGACAGATTCTGGACTTTAGTGGTGACAATTAGGTGAGTATGGGTGACAAATGCTCAACTGGAGTAACAAATAACTTCACATTGGTAACAAATGAAAAGGAAGGTGAAGGTGAATAAGAACAGAAGAAAGAGGAACTGGAGGAGAGAGAGAGATGTGCTCACTAGAAGACAAAGGACCTATAGTGCTCACAACAAGACAAATGTGAACAGTGAACCCAAGGCCTCTAATTAAAGCAATCTGAAGAACAAGCGAGGGCTGACCACAGTCGTCAAAGTCAACGCCAGGACAAGGAAGGCTCTAGTCAACTTCAAGTTTATGTTGACCCAATGCACCAATACTCCAGGCAAAGTCAATACTCAAAGTCAAGCTTTCGCAACTTCTGAAGTCTAGCCAAAGCCCGGTCAAGCTTCGGCCAGAGACAGTGGGCACAGAAAATGACAAAAGAGGAAGAACAACAGAAGAAAACTAAAGGTAACAAATACTCTACTAAGGGTGACAAATGAAGCTTCAGCGGTGACAAAGAGATCTATAAGGGTGACAAATGGCATTACAGTTAAATCCTTCAAGCTTCGAAAGGCCATACCAAAGCAAATAAGGCAAACAAATATCTTCATAGGACTGACAAATATGAGTTAAGGCCGATAAATAGAACATCAAGGCTGAGAAATGCTATGCATGACTTTCCATAACTACATAACTACATGACATGCATGACTCTTGTCTACAAACTCCTATGATTGGTCTTCTCTGACTCTGCCTGTTTGACTGTTTCAGCTCTAACAGCTTTGACTTTTTCTTTGACTTCCTCTTTGACTGATCTATATGACTCTGACTCATTTTCTTCTCCCCCTTGGCCATCAGCAAAAAAAATGAGGGGTTCTGTGATAGCATCCCTGATTATCACTCTCCAAGTGTGTCATCAGTCTTAGTGGGCGCATCTTGTATAAGAGGACAATGAGGAGGGAGTGTAGCATGCTGAAGTGAGGTCAGTAGTTCTTCTGCATTCTGATTGACCCTTTAAGCAACTATTCTAAGGTTTCTATCAGTGAAGAAATGCCTTTCAAGTAGAGCTTCATGAAACAACTCCATTTTAGCGCTGAGCACAGTTGTTTGATGATGGATCATATCAGCAATATGGGTTAGCAGTGCATTTTACTGAGTAGCCTCGATGGGAAGTTGGGAGGATAACTCTGGAGCCATCCCAGGCGACCATTTGTCTCCTTGGTCTTCAAAAGCTGGCTGAGGGTAATGATCCTTAAATACTTCAACCATGTATTTAATGTCATCTGTAATCATCTGTAATTTGTCTGTCATATGATCATAATTCCTGACAAGACGATTGTGTTGTTCTCTGGTTTCATGAAAATACTCTGCAGCGGCGAATAACTTGTCATCGTGACGGTTGAATCTGTCAGTCAACCTGCCAATCTGATTTCCAGCAACTCCAAGGACTCCTTGAATATCTTGGACTAGTTTGTGAAAATTCATGTTGGCACGTGTCCTATCTTGGTTGATTTCAGCAATTCTGCTGTTCACTTCCATCCTAAGATGAGTCAATTTCTGATCAAATTTTTTTGACATTTCTCTCATTCCAGAGTTTACTTCTCCTCTAAACTGAATCATCTGATGCTCAAAGTAGTTTGACTGTTCTTTCAATGCAGAATGTAGCATCCCAAACTATGCAGATATGAAACGAAAGAGAGTTCCTGTCTCTTGAATAGATGATGTAGAAGCTCGAGAGATTTGAGGATCTGCAGCTATAGCTTGCCTCGTAGGAGGGATGCTCTACGGTTGAACCTTAGCCATTTCTTGTTGAATTTGTCGTTGCTGCTCCTATTCTGGCTACTGCTGCTCTAGCTACTACTGTTGCTCTTCTAGCGCTTGTTGCTGTAGTGGAAACTCTAATTGATGTTGATGTTCATGTTCTTGCTGCTGCTGTTGCATTTGCTCAACCTTCTGCTCCATCTGTTGAACTTGTTCTTCAGGTTGATCAAGTTGTTGTTCTGGCTACTCATGCTGATGTTGAGACTGCTCAACCACTTGTGGTGGATTATCCCCAGGTAATTGCCTTAAAATCTTACCATTGACCTTTTTAAATTTCATATACTTTTCAACAAAATCCATTGTATAGATATTTAAAGTGCGGATTTCCTTGAATTTTTCATTTTTCAATAGAATATTTATTCTCTTGAATACTACAGTCAACTGCGTTGCATATGGTAAATGTCTTCCAGCATTCTTATAGAAACCCATTATCTGAATCATCAGGTCTGGCAAACAGACCTTGATTGTAGCAACCCTGGTAAAATAAAAGGAAGATTTCAAGAAAGATTAAGTAAGTAAATGATAAGAACCAAAATGAATAAATAATAAGTCAAAAATGTAAATAACGCCTCTCAACAAGGCGCGATTTAAATAAGAAATGCCTTCACATGAGGCGTTAATTCAAAAGTGACGCCTATACCAAAGGTCGTCAAATTTCAAAACGTCCAAAACGAATAAAAGGAAAGGGAAAGAAACGCCCTCTTCTTGGGCGTGAATTACAAAAGAAACGGTACAGGTCAAGACGTCAATTAAAATGCACGCCCTAACCTAAGGCGTTAATTGCATTTGTGTTCCATTCGAACCAGGAGACTATCTAGGGTAAGTTTTAGGATTGGTACGTGTTCGATTGATTATGGTAAGGACTCTATCACGGAAACTAAAGTTCTAATCAAATTCTAACCCTAAGGGATTCCTGAAATCCTATAAATACCCCTTCCAATCGAACCCTAATAGCTATTTTGTCGAAGGAAGGCCTGTTGCTGCTGTACGTGAAGAACAGGTGGCTCTTCTTTCTCTGCCTTTCGTCATGGATTATGAAGAATATTAATGTTCTTCATCTTCTTCTTCTGTAGGTTGCCTGCAGCAAGTAGTAACTCTCTTGTCCAGCTGAAGAACGTGGGTTCTTCATCAACATCGTTTTCCCAGAAGACTCTGTTCAGGACAGAGTACCGTTTTCTCTTCACCACGTATCATCACCCAGATCATCATCAGGTAGGTTTTCTCAAGAATTGTAGCCCAAACTAGCATAATAATTATGATAATGTCATCTGTTAATACATGCATATAGATTCTCTACGTTTTCATAATTTTCTAAGAAATTTTGTAAGTAGCGACCCTCTATAGGGCGCTAATTAAAGTTCTGACGACTGACCTAAGAGTCGTCAATTTCAAGAAATTAATAAATATGCATGTTTAAAATTTAATATCTATGAAACCATGAATTTGATGTAAAGCATGATCATATATCTCGAATCCTGATATTTTTCTTGTCCTGACCATGTACTTTGTTTCCTGAAAATTATTATCTTGGAAATTACCACTGTTCATAATAAATCCTAGAAAAGAATGAATTAACGACCTCCAGTGGGTCGTCTTTTATGATAGTGACGCCCCTGACTAAGGCGCGTTTTTATCAAAAATCCAGAATTTAGAAAGTTTCAACAAAATAGAAATTTATAATGGACGACTGTTCCTGAAGTCGTCAAATTGAAAATAAACGACCCCGTGTAGGGCGTTAATTTATTAAGTAGTGACTTATGTTAAGTCGCTAATTCTCTGTGTCATTATTTTATACTGTTTACTGTTAACCGAGGGTTTTATATAAATATATATGTATATATCGGCACTATATTTCCATTCCGTGAATATAGTCCCATGTTCTACGATGTTTTATCGATTACCCCTCAACTCTCGGTGACATACAAGCTCTCCATTGGATATTCCGTTCCTTTGGATTGGCAAGTTAGTCATTGGGACCTCCGTAAGTCTCCTCGTAGCCTTAGATTCCCTCAAGACTGACTGAGCAGGTTGTATCATAAAAACTCTTTACACTATTTTGCCATGTCACTCTATAGAAACATGATATACCGGCCCTCATGATATGCTATGTGGATATCATGTGAATAATCTTAATGGGATGTGGAAATCATGCCATTATTATGCTGTTCTTGTGGACCTCAATTCTATATTAAGTGGGTGACAATCTTTATATGGACACTTAAGGGTCATGGTACCCAATTAGGGAACCAATTCCACCCAATTTTTATCGATATTCGTGAGTAGATCGTTATTATCGTCCTTATACATCAAGTTCAATTTTTGAACTCTACTCTATCTTGAATTTCTCCAATATTTTCCTTGAAAATTTCATATTGGCTATACATAAAGTGGATGTCAAAAAAATACATGATCAATGCCTGCGCATATAGGGCCCGATCTGGTCCTGGGAGGAGCACCCGAAAGTACTAGTGTCCATGGGAGTTGTAATGATCACGGTATGGCATTGTACAGAAGTGCATGACTAGCTTGATTGGACATTCCACAATTCTTGTACTTGACTCGTACTTGACATGACATGACTTGCGTGACCCAATAAAGTATTTATATACTTGCTTACTTGAAACGTGATAGCCAAACTTTCAACATGACATGATGAATATACTTGCTTGAACGTCTTGACATCTATTTGATACCAATTCTTGAAAGTGCATGAATAGTTCATTTAATACTCTCTATCTTGTCGTTTTACGCAAGCCTGCATAACCATAGTGCATTCATGGAAAAATGTAATTACTTAAACCCATTGCTAGTTCTTGAGATATAATTTCCTACTGAGCGTTCGCTCACTCAGTGTTTCCCTACTTTTCAGGTAAGTCCGACGACGAGACTCAATCAGACAGGGAAGGTCAAGAGTGAAAGAGAGTAGAGCTTCTCAAAGCATCAACTCGTCTTGTCTTTTCTATATTTTCTTGAGTCAATTTTGTACTTTTCTTTTTATTAAGTTGAGCATTTTCAAGGGATTGTAATAAAAATACTTTTGTGAAGGAATAAAAGGATTGGGCTATCTTTACTCTTGCGCATCTCTGATTTGGTGTCGAATACACTAATACTCTGATTGACATGATCGATATAAACTCGTCACGCATCTTTGGGTATCTTCCGCGCTCGGGGCGTGATAGTTTTTGTGGTATCAGAGCCTAGGGTATTCAATTCCTAGGAAACCCAAGTCCAAGGATAAGTCTGAACCTCTAACCAGAAATGATTGGGTAGAACCAAGGGTTAAAGTCAAAATAGAATTAAAAGCCTTTTAACGCAATCACATACTAATATAGCTATTGTAATTATAGGACAATGGCTGCCGAACGTGCTCAATGGCGCAACATGCAATGCACTCTTCAAGGCATGACCCAGGCACTTCAACAAGTGGCACAAGGAGGTGCACATCGTGGAGCAGGAAATCTCCACCAAAGCTTCAAGAACATGAACCCTCCTAAGTTTATGGGATCCACTGATCCAGATGATGCCGAGCACTGGATCCGAGAGACGGAACGTGTTTTTAGAGTCATGCAATGTTCGGACCAAGAGAAGGTCCTGTTAGCCACATTTCAACTAGAAAGAGACGCCCGATGCTGGTGGGAGTCGGTAGAAGCCACATTAGATCAAGGACAAGTTACTTGGGAGGAGTTTGTTGAACATTTCAACAATAAATATTTCTCAGATCGAGTTCAAGAGAAGAAAGCCGCTGAATTCGCCGCACTTAAGCAACGATCTTTGTCGGTGGCTGAATATGAAGTGCAGTTCTCAAGGCTGTCTCGGTACGCTAAACACTTAGTTAGTACTGAGAAGATGAAAGCTCGAAGATTCCTTAATGGGCTCAGGCCCCAATATATCACACAACTGGCACCGATGGACATACAAGTCTATTCGGAGATGGTTCGACGAGCCCAATTACTAGAAGATGCCACGGAACTATCTGATAGGATCCGTGGGAAAGACAAGAAGGAGAATGTTACTAGCTCCGGCACCTTCAAACCCAATTTCAAGAAGAGGCCAAGTAATGGAGGTACTCCCTCCCAGGAGCAAAAGTTCAAGAAGACCAAACCTTTCTCCATCACCACTACACCTTCTAAGGTGGTATGTAAGCACTGTGATAAGGCCGGGCACAAGGCCGAAGAATGTTGGAGGAAACTTGGAGCGTGTCTCCGTTGTGGGAGCCGTGATCATCAGATTCCCGACTGTCCCCTACTCAATGATCAAGCCGGTGACGGAAAGCGCACGGTGACAAAGAATGCTCATCTCCAAGCTATTAAGGAGGCGGAACAAGACGAAGGCAGACTAGTAGAAGGTACACTGAAAGTTTGTTCCAAGTCTGCACATGTCTTATTTGATACGGGTGCATCACATTCTTTTATTTCCAAGAAGTTTGCTGACCCACTACCTATGGAACCGGAATGGATGAAAATATTTTTATCTACTCCTCTCGAAAATGAAACCGATATTACTCACCATTATCAAAACTGTGAAGTCTTGGTAAAAGGAAGAAATCTTCCTATCAACCTCATATGTTTAGACCTAAAGGAATATGATGTCATATTGGGAGCAGACTGGTTATCTAGGTATCAGGCAACTGTGGATTGCCGTAACAGCAAAGTTACTTTCAAGGACTTTCCAGAACTAGTCTATTCTAGCCCTAAGAGTCGGAGCAAGTCACCTCTTATTTCGGCTCTCCGAGCTAGCAAGCTAATAAGGAAAGGATGTGTATCTTTCCTTGCATTTGTCACCATTAAGGAGACTAAGGAGACTAAGCTAGAAGACATCCCAGTTGTGCAAGAATTTTCGGACGTGTTTCCGGAGGATTTGCCTGGATTACCCCCACAAAGAGAAGTGGCCTTCACCATCGACTTGGTCCCTGGTGCTGGACCAGTTTCTAAGGCACCATATAGGATGTCCCCTGCCGAACTCAAGGAGCTGAAGGAGCAATTGATGGAACTTCTCAAGAAGGGATTTATTAGACCAAGCACTTCCCCGTGGGGAGCACCTGTGCTATTTGTAAAGAAGAAAGATGGATCCATGAGGTTATGCATCGACTATCGACAGTTGAATCATCTCACTATCAAGAACAAGTATCCACTGTCGAGAATCGATGAGTTATTTGATCAAATATCTGGATCCATGTATTTTTCGAAGATTGATCTCAGGTCGGGATATCACCAACTAAGGATCAAAGATGAGGACATTTATAAGACCGCGTTCAGAAGCAGGTATGGGCACTATGAATTTGTTGTTATGCCTTTTGGACTAACAAATGCCCCTGCTGCCTTTATGCAGTTGATGAATAGTATATTCAGGCCTCATCTAGATCAATTCATAGTGGTTTTCATTGATGATATACTGATCTATTCAAAGACCAAGGAAGAGCACGAGGAGCATTTGAGATAGCATTACAAATATTGAGGATGAATCAGTTATATGCAAAGCTCAGCAAATGTGAATTTTGGTTAGGAGAAGTAGCTTTCTTGGGGCATGTTATATCAAAAGACGGTTTATCCGTAGATCCATCAAAGGTTGAAGCTGTAAGGAATTGGGAAAGACCGACCAATGCTAGCGAGATCCGTAGTTTCTTGGGTCTTGCGGGCTACTATCGGCGATTCATCAAGGATTTCTCCAAGATAGCCGTACCACTCACTAGGCTAACTCGCAAGGAGATACGTTATGAATGGAGTGAGGAATGTGAAAGAAGCTTCCAAGCTCTCAAAGATCATCTAACTACTGCCCCGGTTTTAGCTTTACCAATTGAAGGCGAGAGATTCGAAATATACACCGATGCATCTGGCATTGGCCTCGGATGTGTTTTAATGCAACAAGGGAAGGTTATAGCCTACTCTTCTCGCCAATTGAAGAAGCACGAGGAGAACTACCCAGTTCATGATTTAGAATTGGCTACGGTAGTATTTGCACTGAAGATATGGAGACATTATCTGTACGGAGTGCAGTTTATTGTATACTCTGACCATAAAAGTCTTAAGTATCTCTTCTCTCAGAAGGAATTGAATATGAGGCAAAGACGTTGGCTAGAATATCTTAAGGACTTCGACTTCACTATACAATATCATCCTGGAAAGGGTAATCCTGTAGCCGATGCCCTCAGTCGAAAGCCGAGAGCACTATTAGCCAATTGTATGATTCAGGAGTGGAAGTTGCTAGAACAATTCTCTAAACTTAATATAAGCATGGACAAGGACAGTAGGTGTGTCACCTTATCCCATATGAGCATACAGCCAGACTTGCTATCCGAAATACAAGGACTTCAAGGTAGTGACCCGTACTAGTGGAAATCAAGGGCAAAATGGAAGAACAACCTGATTTCAAATTAGCTCAGATGGAAGGTTGATGTTCAGAAATAAAACATGTATACCGAATTGCCCAGAGCTAAAGAAGAAAATCTTAGATGAAGCTCACAGATCAAGGTACATAATTCATCCAGGATCAACTAAGATGTACCAAGATTTGAAAAGGACCTTTTGGTGGCCCAATATGAAAAGAGAAATAGCGGATTTTGTGTCTCGCTATCTCACATGTCAACAAGTCAAGGCAGAACACCAAAAGCCTGCCGGTAAGCTACATCCTCTAGATATTCCCAAGTGGAAGTGGGAGGATATCGGTATGGACTTCATTATGGGTCTGTCCAAATCAAAGGGTGGATATGATGGAGTATGGGTTATCATCGACCGATTGACCAAATCGGCACACTTCTTGCCAATCAAGAGTCGATGGTCAGTTGATGTTCTTGCTGCATTATACCTTAAAGAGATAGTCAGGTTACATGGAGTACCTGTCTAAATCGTGTCTGACAGAGACCCCCGTTTTACTTCTCACTTTTGGAAGGGCTTACAACATTCACTGGGGACGAGACTTAACTTTAGTACAGCTTTTCATCCGCAAACGGATGGTCAAACCGAGAGAACTAATCAGGTGGTTGAAGATATGCTCAGAGCTTGCATCATTGATTTTGGTGGAAGCTGGCATGATCACTTGCCGTTGGTTGAATTTGCATACAACAACAGCTACCAGGCAAGTATACAAATGGCACCTTTCGAAGCTTTATACGGAAGGAGTTGTCGATCGCCTTTGTGCTGGGACGAAGTTGGCGAAAAAAAACTATTAGGTCCAGATATGGTAAGGGATACCACTGAAAAGATTCAGTTGATTAGAGAAAGACTTCAAGTAGCTCAGTCTAGACAAAAGACTTATGCGGACACAAGAAGGAGAGATCTCGAATTCCAAGTCAGAGATCATGTTTTTCTTAAGATATCACCTGGACGTGGAATAGGGAGATTTGGTGTTAAGGGCAAGCTTACACCAAGGTTTATCATACCTTTTGAGATACTAGAAAGAGTTGGCGAGGTTGCTTACCGCGTCGCTTTACCTCCTCAATTATCCGAAGTACACAATGTATTCCACATATCAATGTTGAAGAAGTATGTGCACGATCCGTCACATATCATTGATCATGGAGACCTGGTGATTCAAAGGGATCTCACTTATGAACAAAGGCCCATGAAGATCTTTGATCGCGAGATACGAACATTAAGGAACAAAATTATTCCCATAGTTAAGGTGCAATGGAGTAAATGTTCAGAACACAAAGCCACATGGGTGACCGAGGAGTCTATGAGGAAACGATTCCCAGACTTATTCTAAAAAGGTATTATTCTACACTCTCTACGTTTATATGTGATTGAATTTGGGGACCAAATTCTTTTAAGTGGGGGAGGGTGTAGCAACCCTGGTAAAATAAAAGGAAGATTTCAAGAAAGATTAAGTAAGTAAATGAAAAGAACCAAAATGAATAAATAATAAGTCAAAAATGTAAATAACGTCTCTCAATAAGGCGTGATTTAAATAAGAAACGCATTCACCTGAGGCGTTAATTCAAAAAGTGACGCCTATACCAAAGGTCGTCAAATTTCAAAACGTCCTAAACGAATAAAAGGAAAGGGAAAGAAACGCCCTCTTCTTGGGCGCGAATTACAAAAGAAACGGTACAGGTCAAGACGTCAATTAAAATGCACGCCCTAACCTAAGGCGTTAATTGCATTTGTGTTCCATTCGAACCAGGAGACTATCCAGGGTAAGTTTTAGGATTGGTACGTGTTCGATTGATTATGGTAAGGACTCTATCACAGAAACTAGAGTTCTAATCAAATTCTAACCCTAAGGGATTCCTGAAATCCTATAAATACCCCTTCCAATCGAACCCTAATAGCTATTTTGTCGAAGGAAGGCATGCTGCTGCTGTACGTGAAGAACAGGTGGTTCTTCTTCCTCTGCCTTTCGTCATGGATTATGAAGAATATTAATGTTCTTCATCTTCTTCTTCTGTAGGTTGCCTGCAGCAAGTAGTAACTCTCTTGTCCAGCTGAAGAACGTGGGTTCTTCATCAACATCGTTTTCCCAGAAGACTCTGTTCAGGACAGAGTACCGTTTTCTCTTCACAACCTTCACGTATCATCACCCAGATCATCATCAGGTAGGTTTTCTCAAGAATTGTAGCCCAAACTAGCATAATAATTACGATAATGTCATCTGTTAATACATGCATATAGATTCTCTGCGTTTTCATAGTTTTCTGAGAAATTTTGTAAGTAGCGACCCTCTATAGGGCGCTAATTAAAGTTCTGACGACTGACCTAAGAGTCGTCAATTTCAAGAAATTAATAAATACGCATGTTTAAAATTTAATATCTATGAAACCATGAATTTGATGTAAAGCATGATCATATATCTCGAATCCTGATATTTTTCTTGTCCTGACCATGTACCTTGTTTCCTGAAAATTGTTATCTTGGAAATTACCACTGTTCATAATAAATCCTGGAAAAGAATGAATTAACGACCTCCAGTGGGTCGTCTTTTATGAAAGTGACGCTCCTGACCAAGGTGCATTTTTATCAAAAATCTAGAATTTAGAAAGTTTCAGCAAAATAGAAATTTATAATGGACGACTGTTCCTGAAGTCGTCAAATTGAAAATAAACGACCCCGTGTAGGGCGTTAATTTATTAAGTAGTGACTTATGTTAAGTCGCTAATTCTCTGTGTCATTATTTTATACTATTTACTGTTAACCGAGGGTTTTATATAAATATATATGTATATATCGGCACTATATTCCCATTCCGTGAATATAGTCCCATGTTCTATGATGTTTTATCGATTACCCCTCAACTCTCGGTGACATACAAGCTCTCCATTGGACATTCCGTTCCTTTGGACTGGCAAGTTAGTCATTGGGACCTCCGTAAGTCTCCTCGTAGCTTTGGATTCCCTCAAGGCCGATTGAGCAGGTTGTACCATAAAAACCCTTTACACTATTTTACCATGTCACTCTATAGAAACATGGTATACCGGCCCTCATGATATGCTATGTGGATATCATGAGAATAATCTTAATGGGATGTGGAAATCATGCCATTATTATGCTGTTCTTGTGGACCTCAATTCTATAGTAAGTGGGTGACCATCTTTATATGGACACTTAAGGGTCATGGTACCCAATTAGGGAACCAATTCCACCTAGTTTTTATCGATATTAGTGAGTAGATCGTTATTATCATCTTTATACATCAAGTTCAATTTTTGAACTCTACTCTATCTTGAATTTCCCCAATCTTTTCCTTAAAAATTCCATATTGGCTATACATAAAGTGGATGTCAAAAAAGTACATGATCAATGCCTGCGCATATAGGGCCCGATCTGGTCCTGGGAGGAGCACCCGAAAGTACTAGTGCCCATGGGAGTTGTAATGATCACGGTATGGCATTGTACCGAAGTGCATGACTAGCTTGATTGGACATTCCACAATTCTTATACTTGACTCGTACTTGACATGACATGACTTGCGTGACCCGATAAAGGGTATTTATATACTTGCTTACTTGAAACGTGATAGCCAAACTTTCAACATGACATGATGAATATACTTGCTTGAACGTCTTGACATCTATTTGATACCAATTCTTGAAAGTGCATGAATAGTTCATTTAATACTCTCTATCTTGTCATTTTACGCAAGCCTGCATAACCATAGTGTATTCATGGAAAAATGTAATTACTTAAACCCATTGCTAGTTCTTGAGATATAATTTCCTACTGAGCGTTCGCTCACTCAGTGTTTCCCTACTTTTCAGGTAAGTCTGACGATGAGACTCAATCGGACAGGGAAGGTCAAGAGTGAAAGAGATTAGAGCTTCTCAAAGCGTCAACTTGTCTTGTCTTTTCTATATTTTCTTGAGTCAATTTTATACTTTTCTTTTTATTAAGTTTAGCATTTTCAAGGGATTGTAATAGAAATACTTTTATGAAGGAATAAAAGGATTGGGTTATCTTTACTCTTGCGCATCTCTGATTTGGTGTCGAATACACTAATACTCTGATTGACATGATCGATATAAACTCGTCACGCGTCTCCGGGTATCTTCCGCGCTCGGGGCGTGACATTGATGTTCCTGAACATGCAATACAATAGGAATCTTTGGGTCACAGTTAGCTGACCCCGACCACCACCTTGAGGTGTTATGATTGTAGTAAAAATGTGGTGTAGCAGCCTTTGTAGGGGAGGAAATCGATTGGTGTTGAAGCTGGTGATGTAGGTCTGATTTTCATCCTGATGATTGCTCGGTAAACCAGTCTTAATTGAATATGCTTCAAATTTATCATAGACAAAACCAACTTCTTCAGCTCCACCCTCTGGAATTCTAAGAGCTTCATGCAATAGACGCTTGGTGATCTCAATTTCAACTCCTCTAACATGAGTCCAAAACTTTGGAATGCTAGCATTATATTTCAGGTTTCCATAGAATTCAGTCACCAACTTGGGATAATAGATTTTATGCTTACTGACAAACTTCTTCCATCCTTGAAATTCAATCATCTCCATTAATTCAGAAAAATTTTGAAGCAGTTGGTGGTCATGTATATCAATGTACCTTGGAAACAAAATTCTCACAAAATTCTCACTTGGTTCGTCACCTTCATCTCTGAGCTCTATCCTTATTAAACTCTTTTTAACTCTTTTCTGAGTTGCCCCTCTTTTTCTGACAGGTGAATCTAACTCTCGGTCCTTCCTTTTTGTCACCTTCGTTGACTCCGACTGATGAGATCCACTGGCAGATGCATCTTGGTCATGAGATCGCTTGGACCGAGGATCCTTTCATCCGGATACATCAGCCGCGGGCTGTTTCTCTGAGACTATCTGCTTTCCTCTGCTTCTTGTAGTTGGCGAAGACATTGAAGTAGACGAGAGGCCGGAGAGAGATATTGTAGAAGATAGGGTAACAGTAAAACAAGGAGAGGTGGGTTTTTGACTTTAACAGGATGATGGAGAGATGGAGGGAAACCTGTGGTGCATCGAGGTATGAAGGTGATGCTCAGACTTAAGGTTTTCATGGAGTTACGGAGAAGGACGATGATGCACCGAGGTAGAGAGAGCTTGGCCGATGTTGAAATAAGCAGACGAGGCCAGTTTGTTATCAGAGTTGTCGGGGGATGGCATAAATGATGAGAGAGAAGGGCACGGTGGGTCCCACCTCTCCCTTCACACACAAGGCCGCTAACCGTGCTCAGTTAGCAAAGGGGCAGAAGTGAGAGATAGTCAAGAAATCAAGGTCCGCTTTATTTACCAATTTAATAGGGTAAATTACCAAAATGTCCTTCCTTAAGAGTTAACCTATATAAAATATGCTTCATGAGATATTGCAATAGGTGCTCAAAGAATGCAGACTCATGCATATTCATGAAGACAAGCAAAAAGGTGTGAATGAATACATTAAACTATTCAGATGTGTCGATGCATTAGGTAGGTGCATCAACCTATCTATCCAATCCTGATGAACAGCTATAACAAGACAACACAATTAGCGGGATAAGGGTGACAAATGTGGAAACAATGGTGAAAATTTTCAAGGCAACGATCGTGGAGGTGGCACTCTCGCGGCGTGGGGTGTGGAGTTTATGTTCGGCCAAGATTTCAAGATCGGCGGCGATTTGGCGGCTTTCGAGCTTCCTTGAGGTAGGGGGACGGATCGTTACCTCGTTTCTCGCTTTCCCCGTGATTTATAGGCCGTGGGGAGGTCGAGAGGGGCTTGTTTCATGCCGGGAAGGGGAATCGCATGCTTGGGGTTTGAGCGCCAGATCTCTCAATTCCTGAGATTTTTTACCAATCTATGGGTGTAGAATCATGCTAGGAGGGTTGGGGATGGATTCCCCTTTGTTTCCCCATCATCGGGGGATGATCGGGGTGTGGAATGGATTTTTGGGCCGTTCCCACCGTTCCTATGCTTGGGTTGGGGTTGCGGTCCTTCTAGTGGCGGCTATGGCCCCTTTGGCTGTCCGCAGGGGACCGCAAGGCATTTTGGTGTGTCAGTTGGGCTTAGCGGCCCCCAGGGGACCGCTAGGCCTGGTAAGCGGTCACGCGACTGACCGCTACCCATTGGGTAGCGGCCAGCCCATGACCGTCAAGAGGCACAGCGGAGTGTCAGTGTGGTTCCAATAGCCAGGGTTAGTCGCCAGTTGCCAGAGCTGGGGTATGCCTTGTGTACTTGTACTTTTCTTTCCGTTGACTGTACTTTGTTTGGACATGAGATACTTTGGACCTTGTAGCTATTTATGGTTATTTATCTTAATTTCTGCATTATTTTTTTTATTATTGTGCTAGCACTGCAGTTATTTTAGCTTCTCTTATGCCCTCACACCATCCCTTAACCCTTCCAAGTATTCGGGCTCGTGGGTGGTGGGCCGAGGTGAGTCTCACTGATTCCTTTCCGGTACTCGGATCTCAGGTCGTTACAGCGCACCTTGGATTAGTCCAGACCATCCCAGTCTTGGAACCTGAACACATTGTCACACACGTGACTGGCACGCCCTATCGTGAGTAAAATCGGTAAAAGATACAATGATATTTTATTATTATCCTGAGTGCTTCCACGTGGCATTCCTCGCGAGGAGCCTTAGCTCCCGAAAAATTATTATAGACGTGTCGGTAAAATCACAACACATGAGTTTGAGGGGGCACGAAACAATAAAGAAATGCTCAACATGTGACCGATATGGCTCTAAATATCTTTTCGCACCCCGACCTAGGGCTTTCAAGGCTTTTCAAAACGCTCTCTCTTCTTTTTATAGGAATCAACTTATCGGCCATGCAGCCCCATTGCTTGGCAATTAATCAAACGTTTTCCCCTCTTATGGCCATGATCGACCTTTATGGCACGACGGGTCTCCAGTACGTCCCGACCCGATGCCCACCATCGTCTGCTTACAGATCTTCGGATCATTTCATGGGTTTCCTTGCATGGGTCTCATGTTTCGTTTCACAAAAAAACTTAAAATTTTTAAAATTACAGATCTTCATATCTCTAAATAAAAAATAATATTTTTTAGATGTAATGATATTTTATATTGAGAGAGATTTTATCCTATTAGAAGAAATGAATGAATGAAAAAACATCACAAATGAATGAATGAAAATATGGCGCCAAATTAAAATATGGCGCCAAATAAAAAGAGACACAAATTAGAAAAAGCGTCCCCTCTCCTCTCCTCCTTCCCCCTTCCTCCTCCTCTCAATCTCCCTTTCCTCTCTCACGATCGCACCCCCCTCTCAATCTCTCACCAGCGGGCGACGGAGTGGCGAGGGATGGCGAGCGCGGCGGAGCTACCCAAGGACACCGGTGAGGGGCAAGCAGAGGCAGCACCGGCAGCGAGGGCGCAGTAACGGCGGTGAGCTCCGGCAGCGACGGCGGTCAAATTCTTTTTGGTAGACACCCCCCCACCGCAGGTATTCCCCTCTCTCACTCTCACTCTCATTCTCACAGACACAGACACAGGGAGGGGGAGGGGCTCAGTTGCCAACAAAACTAGAACCAATTGGTGCAGAATATCCTGATGTAAAGATTTTACATTCTCAGTTGCCAGCAAATGGGTCCTTCCCTTTTGGATTCACCACCTGACAATCCTGTTCTCATGGATACTTTGGCAGATTCTGTTATCCATATTACCACGACTGAGTTGCAACATCATGACCCTTTTACTGTGGCGATGAAGGATTTTGGAGATAAGGCTCGTTAAAGAGAGACCGATGCAATTGTTGCAATATTTGAGGACGGAAAACCAGTAAACATTGTACAACTTGAAAGGCCATACCAAGAGTGGGCTCTGTAAATGCATGATCAATAGGATGAATAAATAGATGGCGGTGAGGACGAACCTGTCCTTGTTGATTGTCCCTCCACTAAAAATAGGGGCTTGGAATTTCATCTCCTTTTGTAAGAGTACACCTGGTGATAAGGAGAAAAGGTTCATCTTGGATATCAGGCATGAAGGTTAAAATTCTCAAAGGAGCAGTTGATTTTCTTAAAAGTAATCTCTATGCAACTCATATTACCCCCCAAGTAATATATACTCAAGAGTTGCATAGAGATTACTTTTAAGAAAACCAACTGCTCCTTTGAGAATTTTAACCTTCATGCCTGATATCCAAGATGAACCTTTTCTCCTTATCACCTGGTTTACTCTTAGAAAAGGAGATGAAACTCCAAGCCCCTATTTTTATTGGGAAGGTGGGAAGAGGGATGTGGATATAAATGTGTGTGCGTAAATGTGGATATGACCCTTTTTTTCATTTTTGCCCGTTCAAGACTTTTGGATAGATATATGTGATTAGTATGCTTGGATGTGAATTAAATTTGTAGACAGGTGTGGATGTCGATATGTGAGAAAATGTGTATGTGAATGCGAGTATGATAATGATTTTTTTCCAGAAGATGATGTCGATGGCAACGTGGGTGTGTGAATATGGAAGTTAAAGTGGATGTGGATATGGATGTATATGTGACCATACAGGATGAACAAATGTGGACCATAGTCAATATTTAGGGGAGATGTTGTCCATATTTTCTTAGAAGTAGTGATAAGATATATTGATATGATTTTTTAATTTGTTAGGTAAATATGGGTAGAATTGATCGTTCATGTATGAATCGCAAAGTAGTTGACGGAGTGGTGTTAGAGGAGTTTAAGGATGGAGTTGATAGTTTTATTCAGTTTGTATTGGGTCATCCAACAGCAGTGGACTAGCGTGGTAACATCCGATGTCCTTGTTTACTTTGTAAAAACAAGAGATTTCTTTCGCTATGGGATGTGCAAGTTCATTTATACAGGAAAGGGTTCACGAAAGGTTATATGAATTGGGTGTGTCATGGTGAGGAGTTCTGGTCGTATGAGGCCGGCAATATTACATGCATAAGTACCTATGCAGACATGGTAATCGATGCCGCTGGCCCTAATTTTAATGTATAAGGGGAACACGTGTACAACGAAGAACCACCAAACAAGTCGGCTGAAAGATTTTATCAGTTACTTCGGGATGCTGATGAGCCGCTGTGGGATGGTTGTGAAAATCACACTCGGTTGTCTACTATCTCACAGATGTTGAATTTGAAATCCAAATTTCACCTTAGTGAGAGTTGTTTTGAACGTATGCTCCTCCTTATCAAGAGTATGATGTCTCGAGATGAGAAGCTGCCTGAAAAATTTTTACTGTGCAAAGAAGATGGTCACTGAGTTAGGGCTTGGATACCAAAAAATAGATGCATGCCCTAATCACTGTATGCTATATTATCAAGATAATGTAGATAAAAGATCATGTGATATTTGTCATCATGATATATTTAAACCTAAGAGAGGGGATAATTCAAAGCAGAAGGATGTGCCTTACAAGTCACTGCGATACTTCCCTCTCACGCCCAGATTGCAGCGGATGTGTATGTCGTCAAAGACAGCTCGGCATATGATATGGCACACGGAAAGGGCATGTCGTGCAGATGATATAATGAGTCATCCTGCCGATGGTGAAGCTTGGGCTCATTTCAATCGTACTTATGCTACTTTTGCTCACGAGCCACGGAATGTTAGGCTGGGTTTATGCACAGATGACTTCAACCCTTTTAGAGGTTCAGTGGCGTCTTACTCATGTTGGCCAGTGTTCCTGTCGCCATACAACCTTCTGCCGGGCTTGTGCATGAAGCGAGAGAACCTTTTCTTAACTTTGGTGATTCCAGGTCCAAAAAATTCAGGAAAACATTTGGACATATATCTCAGGCCACTGATTGATGAGTTGAGAAGATTATGGAATGATGGAGTTGTTACTTATGATGCATATGCAAAACAAAATTTCACCATGAGGGCTGCATTGATGTGGACAATAAGTGACTTCCCTGCATATAGAATGCTATCTAGCTGGAGCACACACAGGAGGTTGGAATGTCCTTACTATATGGCTGATACCAAATCATTTGTCCTAAAATATGGTAAGAAATCATGCTGGTTTGATTGTCATCGACGGTTTCTACCAATTGACCATCCTTTTTGAAGGTAAAAGGACTCATTCATTAAGAAGATAGTTGAAATGGATGAAGCAGACTTGGAACGCATGTCTGGTCGACAAATGGCGGCACAGGTGCAAGACTTACCAGATATAGTGCAATTGTCGGGTAGTACATGACATATTCGTGGATTTGGACAGAATCACAACTGGGTGAAGAAAAGTATCTTCTGGGAATTGCCTTACTGGTCAGACCTTTTGATACGGCACAACCTGGATGTCATGCATGTTGAGAAGAATGTATTTGATAATATGTTCAACACCATCATGAACGTGAAAGCCAAAACAAAGGACAATGCCAAGGCGCGAGTGGACTTGAAGATACTTTGTAAATGACCAGAGGTGGAATTGCGGTAGCTACGAAGAAAAGTTGTGCAACCTAAAGCAGCTTACGTGTTGAAAGACACACAGATCAATGAACTGTGCCAGTGGCTAAAGCAATTAAGATTCCTTGACGGATATGTGTCTAACACAGCCCATTGTGTGAATGTCAATGAGGGAAAAATATATTGATTGAAAAGTCATGACTTCCATGTGTTCATGAAGAGACTTCTACCCATTGCATTCCGTGACATATTGCCAAAGCCTATATGGGAAGCATTGATTGAGTTGAGTCAGTTTTTCAAGATTCTATGTGCATCAAAACTCAAACTTGGGGGCGTGCAAACTATGGAACAGAATGTGGTCACGACGGTATGCAAGTTGGAGAAGATATTTCCCCCTGCGTTCTTCGATTCCATGGAGCACCTAATTATCCATTTGCCATACGAGGCCAAAGTTGGAGGACCGGTTCAATTTCGATGGATGTATCCATTTGAGAGGTAATCAGTATGTATTTACTAATTATTTGACACTAGTTACATGTGTCTGTCATTGTCACTGTATGTCATTGTCATATGAATTGTTGTCATAGGTGTATGCATGACCTGAAAATGAACGTTTGCAACAAGGCTAAAGTAGAGGGTTCGATTGCCGGGGCATATATTATTGAAGAAATTTCAAAAATTTGTTCGATGTACTTCAAACCCGAAATTCAAATTCACCGCAATCGACCTCCATGTAATGATGATGGAGGAGAGGTGGGTCCTAAAGTCCCGCGATCAATGACACCCAAGAGGGGGGGAGAATTCGGTAATTACAGATTTTAAAAACTTTTACCCGATTTAAAACACGTATTAAAAGCAAGCAACAAACAAGTATAGATTTGATGGATTACAAAATGACTCTAGCTAAATCAACCCCTACAGCAGTTCTTTGGTACCAGGCGGAGTCCGGGAATCTGAAGATTCTCTCACACAAGGTATTTTCCTCCCGACAAGACTAAGCTTGTCGATCAGAAACCACCTTTTGATATACCAGAGATCTCCCGTAAAAAGGTTAACAGAACTAGATCAAAATAAGGAAAGCATATGATGCAATATGCAAATATGATAAAGCAGAATTGGAGGTAGAAGATAAGGAGCAAACCACACAGAGACCACAATTTTAGGTGGTTCGGATGCAACAACTGCAACCTACGTCCACCCCTCACCGACTGTGAGGATTCACACACTATCTTGTAGAAGGTTACAAGATCAGAGCACACACACACACTCGTGTGAGTTCAGAACTCCCACGAAGATGCACAAGCACCGAATCACAAGGAAATGTGAAGAAATAGACACACACATGGATCTGCGTAGATCCACACACACACAAGTATTCAGATATTACAAGAACACACACTTGAATCTGAAATAGAAATCGAATGGAAAACACAAAGTAAAAACTTCAGATTCAAGCTCCCCTTAGTTGATGAAGAAGATTTTGGATGCAGCTTGATCTCCACTTGGCTTGGGTTTGATCTGCTCCAGATGTGGCTTGGATCACTTGAAGATGGATGAAGAACTTCCTTCCTGGAGCACTGTTCACGGCTACAGTAATAGCACTCTTCTCTCCCCTTGATAGCCTCCTTGAGCTTCCTTAGATGATTAGGGTTTTTGACCCCAATATGATGTATATATAGATCTTGGATGGTCAAGGGACAAGCCAGGAACCAGATCCACAAATCATGGTAAGTCTGGTGACTTTTGGATTAAACAAACCCAATGAAGAGGGCTTCCCACGTTGTAGAAAACAAAGTCAAAAATGGCTGCCTCGAAGCTGGTGTCGACCGGTAGGAGGGGGCGGTCGACCGAAATTTTACAAAGATGGGACTTTCATTAGCTGGGAAAACTGGTCGACCGGCCCCTGACCGGCGGTCGACCGTTGGCTGGAAATCCTGCAATTTAAAGAGTTAGCCACTGAATCATAATTTGTGAGCTAATTAGTTTATGACCACATCCTGTTCCAATTAAAATGAGTGAGTTAAGCTTAGCCTGGGCGTTCTGGAACCAAGGTGGATTTAGGCATTTGGAAGGGTATGAACACTTGAGCATAATGCATGATGAAATTAGGCCTTGAATGTGTATGAGAGCCAAACTTGATTGCTAATAAATTGCACTTGATAGAACGCACGTCCTGGATTTTGTTATCTTCAAAATCACTTGAATATACCCACCAATCTCCCCCTTTTTGATGATGATAAAACTGAAAGGGTATTTAAATACATGGGCGTGTCTTTAAGCAATTTTTGAAAATTGAGATCAATGTTCGAAATCAAGGCATTTTACTCACATCCCATCAAGCCAATGAACGCAAACCATTCAACACTTTATTTTTCAATTAGGAAAGAAATGAGACACAAGAGCCAACCATCTGAGATCAAACACAGTTGCATTCAATTCATCATTTCATTACAAGGTACATTAATGCGAGAGTGAATGCACGACTCTAGACACAAGTGACTAAACAAATGCACAAGTGTAGAACAGACACAATGATCCTCACATGATCATACATGCAAACACATAAACACACACCGACATACATAATATATAGAACCCTGCACTACTACTTCTCCCCCTTTGGCATCATCAAAAGGGATAGGATAGATGAAGGGGGACCCAAGTGACACAAGACCAAAGTACAGCATCCTAGAGGTAGGAAGCAAGAGAAAAATCCTCATGGTGTGTTTGCAGGAGGTTGATCCTCTGGAGGAGGAGGCTGGTAACCAAGGCGACGGCGGATGTCTTCAAGAGAATGATCTTGAAGCTGAAGACTATCCGAATACGGCCAATGGAGAGATCATGAGCCGCATCACGGTGCGACATGCCAAGAAGTGTCATGTTCATGATGTGGAAGGCCTGGCTGGAATCAGCAACGCTGTCGGTGAGGCTAGTCATATGAGTGGAGAGTGTGGCCATTTGAGTGGAGAGGGTATCCAGAACAGTGGAGAAGGAATCTATGCGACCTGACATGGTGTCAATCACATTGCCATAGTGTCGATGTGATCCCCGAGGGTAGAAAGTCGATCCCCAAAAGTGTCCACACGAGTCTCTAGCCCAGTAAACCGCCTGTCAAAAGTCTCATAATCTACCCAAGAGTGCTGTGTGGCCTCCTGAGTGGAGGACTCTCCATGATAGAACTGTGGTGGAGGAGGCATCTCGGAATCCATATGATGAGGTGAGGGTGGAGGAGGCTGCTCCTCGGCCTGAACTGGAGGGGGGACATCCCCTTTATCCTATTGCTACTCTTGTTCCTGCTCTTCTTCACTATCAACTTCTTCTCCATAAGTAGGCACATCCCGGCGTAACTCACCATCGGGACCATAGTAATATCCCATATCTGTAAAGATCTTATGCTTATTATAGATATCATCTTGTCGAACATAAATGAACTGTTCGTTTGCCAAATTGATCCCAGCATGTGATGCATACAGCAAGGATCGCTGCAAATTGGTTCGACAAGCTCCAATGAGTGTCGTCATGAGGCGACCCATGTTAACTTGAATTCCATTCATAACATTGTAAAATATGAATTTGTGAACCTCTGTCACTTCATTTCTGCTACCAGTCTTTGGATAAATGAGAGAGGTAAACATATGGCGCAATATACGCTGCAGTGGTGGAAAATGATTCGCATTCAATTCAATTAAATTGCTGACACCACGCACGTACTCACAACTGGTCATAGCAAGAAATGTTTCCTCAACCTCCCCATGACCAAAAACCATGTCGGCTCCTCTAGCCGCAACTCCTAAGCATCTCTCAAAAAGAACGGCAGTAATGTGAATCTCAACCCCATGAACAACAGAAAATATTTCCTCATTCCTTGTAATCAAATTCCCATAAAACTGCTGCACTAGACTGGGGTAATAACGGGTATATCTAGTGACGAAATCAGTCCATCCTGGCTGAATCTCAAAGACAGCACATAGATCGGGCAAAAGCTCGTTCACCTCGTTGAAGTCGACCAGTCGAGGGTCGATAATGGGACGAGGAGGCAACCGAGGTGCACGACGAGGTGCAGGTGCTTGCTGTGGTAGAGGAGCTGTGCCTCGCGTCTCGGACCACTCGCTTCCCCTTGGGCAGAACGCCGAGAGCTCCGTCTAGGCGGCATCCCGAACTAGAGAACCCGGAGGAAAACCCTTGAAGAGATGACCCTCACCCCGGGGGATGAAGATAGATCAACGGACACTCCAGGGGCTTGCAAAAGCCTTCTCCAGAAACTGGAACCTAGGAGGGAACTCCACGAAGGCACGAACAGCCGAATGGAGTTCGTCCCGAAATCGTGACGAACACATCGATCTTGTGCGGGTGGAGGAATGATGAGGTTTAGGGGCTTGGGAGGTGGAGTTTGGGTGTTCTAGGGTTGGGGAGAAGTGTTGGAGAGTGAATGGGAGTGTTGGAATGAGATAGAGGGGTTTTAGGACCCCTTAAAAGAAGGGTTCGGATGTGGTCTGGCCGGGCCAGTTTGCAGCCACCAGTCGACCGGTGCGGGAGCGGCGGTCGACCGCTAGCCCCAAAAATCCAAAATTTTGTATTTTTTGTTTCCTTTTCTTTTCTTTTCTATTTTCTTTTTATTTTTTTATATGGGGGGGGGACTATCATCCGACCTTCTGATTTGAACCAACGTCATGAAGTGGAGGGAAGGAAAGAGATGGAGATTTGAGGAAAGTTTCTAACTCCCCCTCAGAAGTTTCCTTAGGTCCGACATCACTGAGTCCACAATTATTTAACCAAGGAATATCTGGCCTTAGAAATATTTTTCAAGGAGGGCTATATATATATAAATACATTCAAGCATGCAGGAGTGTATGTGAACACACAAGGTATTAAAAGTAAATATAGACAATATGCATGTTTTCCTACCCTTGATGCATATGAGTTTCTACAAATGCAATTCTTATCCTAAGTGCAGACTTATGTATGTATGCTCTCACCCTTGCACATCCCAAGTTCTCTTCTTATCTTGCTTAATTGATCCTGGTTTAGGGGTTTTGTGAAAATATCAGCTAGTTGATTGTGTGTGTCAATGAAATTCAATTCAAAGACCCCTTTTCCTACATGATCTCTCAGAAAATGATGTCGAATGTCAATGTGCTTTGTCTAAGAATGTTGAATAGGGTTTTTAGACAAGTTGATTGCACTGGTATTATCACACAAGATTGGCACACATTTCATTTCAATATCTAAATCAAGCAATTGATTTTTGATCCAAAGTACTTGGGCTCCACAACTTCCGGCGACAACGTATTCAGCCTCGGCCGTTGAGAGAGCTACTGAATGTTGTTTCTTGGAGGCCCATGAGACTAGGCACCCACCAAGAAACTGACAGTACCCACTAGTACTTTTATGATCTACAATACATCCGGCATAGTCCGCATCGGTGTAAGCAATCAAATCAAATGAACTACCGATAGGAAATCACAAGCCAAAATCTATTGTGCCAATTAAGTATCTAAAAATGCGTTTAACAGCCATTAGATGAGATTCTTTAGGGCATGACTGAAAACGGGCACAAAGACATACACTGAATTGAATGTCAGGGCGACATGCTGTAAGATACAGTAGTGATCTGATCATACCTCGAAACAGTGTAGATCTACTGTTTTACCATTTTCATCTTTGTCTAACTTCGAGGTTGTGGCCATTGGAGTTGACAAAGGTTTTACTTCAGCCATCCAAATTTCTTTAACAGCTCCAGTGTGTACTTAGCTTGATTGATGAAAATCCCTCGGATGTTTGCTTCACCTGCAATCAAGAAAGAAATTCAGTTCACCCATTAAGCTCATCTCAAATTCTCCTTGCATGATTTCTACAAATTCTTCACATAAGACATTGTTAGTAGCACCAAAAATAATGTCATCCACATATATTTGAACTACTAATATGTCTTTACCTGATTTTCTTGTGAAGAGTGTTTGGTCAACCTTACCTCTTTTGAAACTATTTTCCACAAGGAATGAAGTGAGCCTTTCATACCATGCCCTTGGTGCTTGCTTTAACCCGTACAAGGCCTTCTGCAACTTGTACACATGCTTTGGATGCTTTGAATCTTCAAAACCTAGAGGTTACTCTACAAAAACATCCTCCTTGATGTAACCGTTAAGAAATGCAGATTTAACATCCATTTGAAATAGTTTGAAGTTCAAAGAGCAAGCATAGGACAATAAGATCCGGATTGCTTCTAGTCTAGCAACCGGTGCAAAAGATTCATCAAAATCAATACTCATCTCATGGCTATACCCTTTGGCTACAAGTCGGGCCTTGTTCCTAACAACCAATCCCGTATCATTTAACATATTTCTGAAAACCCAACGGGTTCCAATAGTGGGATGATTCTTAGGACGCGGCATGAGAGTCCACACTTTGTTCCTTTCGAACTGGTGTAGCTCTTCATGCATAGCCTGAATCCAGGATTCATTTTGAAGAGCTTCATGAATATCCTAAGGCTCTTCTTGTGAGATTAAGGCTATCAAATCATCTTCCTCTACTTGCCTTAGAGAAGATCTAGTTCTTACCCCATCTTGAGGATTACCAATTATGTTTTCAGCTGGATGATCCTTTAAGAACGTAGAGGTGCTGGGCAAGTCGGGGTGCTGCACTTGCTGCTCTTGCAGTGTTTCAATTGAAGGATCTTCATCTTCTTCACTCTTGCTGGGTATTCCTTCCTTTGTTCATCTTGGACTTTAGATGTTCCATCATTAGTTGAATTTTTGGGGGCTTCTCCTGCATCCACAATTTGAATAGATTGGTTTGTCAGTTTTAGTTCAGATTCATCAAAAATCACATGAGGACTTTCTTCAACAACCAAAGTCAGTTTATTAAATAATCGATAAGCTCTAGAATTAAGTGCATAGCCTAGGAAAATTCCTTTGTCACTTTTCTCATCAAACTTACCTAGGTTGGACTTACCATTGTTCAGGATGAAACATGGACATCCAAAGGGTTTAAGATGAGAAATATTTGGTTTCTTACCCTTGTAGAGCTCATATGGAGTTTTCTTCAAAATGGGCCTTACCATTGCCCTGTTGATGATGTAGCATGTTGTACTTACCGCCTCGGCCCAAAAGTATTTGGGTAGGGAGTTCTCACTTAACATGGTCCGTGCCATGTCTATCAGTGTTCTATTTTTCTCTCCACCACTCCATTCTGTTGAGGCATCCTTGGTGATGAGAAATTGTCGTGTATCCCTGCTCTTCACAAAAATTGCTGAACTCATGATTTTCAAATTCACCACCATGATCACTTTGAATGGTAGTGATAAGGTAGCCTCTTTCATTTTGGATTTTCCTTCAAAACACTTCAAACTCCGTCAAGGCATCACTTTTATTGGCTAAAAAAATACCCATGTAAATCTGGAGTAGTCATCAACAATAACAAATTCAAAAGATTTACCTCCTAGGCTGGATGTCCTAGTAGGTCCAAATAAATCGAGATGCAGCAACTCAAGAGGCCGGGAGGTAGAAACAATGTTCTTATTTTTGAAAGATATGCGTGTTTGCTTGCCTTTTGTGCAAGCCTCACAGATTTTATCACTTTCAAATTTTAATTTTGGCAAACCATTTACTAAGTCATGTTTAGACAACTTGGAGATTACTCCAAAACTAGCATGACCTAGTCTTCGGTGCCATAGCCATGCATTATCATGATTGTTTGCTACCAAGCACACATCATCACCGGAAACATCATCTAGATCAATAGTATAGACATTGTTGCTTCTCTTGCCGATGAATCTGATTTCATTGGAGGTTTTATTTATGACAATGCAGTGGGTTTCATCAAAAATGATTTTAAAACCTTGTCACACAATTGGCTTATGCTCAGCAGATTATGATTTAAGCCTTTCACTAAAAGGACATTTTCAATCAAGATTTAAGAGTTTTTACCTATGTTGCCGATCCCAATGATTTTACCTTTGTCTTTCCTCCAAAGGCAACTGATCCTCCATCCTTGTCTTGCAGTGTAGAGAACACCTTCTTGTCCCCTGTCATATGCCTTGAACAGCCGCTATCCAAGTACCATTTGCTTCCCCTGGCTTCAAGACATATCTGCAAGAAACAACATTCTCATACAATTGATTTTGGTACCCAAACTAGTTTGAGTCCGTAAGAGTTAGTCCAATTCTATGCATATCTTTTCTCAGTCCAAAAAGCATGATTTCTTGGTGAGTTCTGTTTGAACCAGCAATTGGCAACAACATGACCAAATTTACCACAATGATAGCAATTAACATGTGCAAACTTTCTTTGGAATTATCATGGTTTGGGTTGGACATGTTTTGGCTTAGAGTGAGAATATGAATCACGGTTGTTTTCTTTTTCATGAACATAGGATGTAGTGATCTTATGCTCAAAGGATTTTTTATTTTGGGGAGTATATCCTAATCTTTCCTTCTAGAAATTGACTCTTACTCCCAACAAGTTATCTAGATTTTGTTTGCCCTTGACAAACCTTGACAAGGTGGACTGAAGTTCAGCCACTTCTTTATCTAAGCTCATAGTTTTCTTTTCAAGTTTTGAATTTGTGGATTTCGGAATTTTTTCTTCAGTTTTCATTTTTTTACACTTTCTCCATTTCAAACATTTTGCAAGATAACTCCTCTTTGGCTTTTTCAAGATCTGAAATTGTTTGAAGCATGGTTTCTTTTTTCTCTGTTAACTCAAACCATTCTTGTTCCAGTTTCTCAAATTTAACAAAAATATCCTCATGTGATGAATCATCAATTTTTTTTGAGAGTTTTATTTTCAGATCTGATTTTTTTATTTTGTATACAATTTTTCATATTCGACTCCCATTGTTCATTTGAAATAAAATCAGGGTCAGAATTTACCTCAGTTGAATCATCTTCATGTGCCATGAGGCACAAGCTCTCCACTAGCTCTTGGATCTCCTCATCGGATGGTTCGTCCTCTTCGTCGCTCCATGTGGCGACCATGGCTTGAGGCTTCTTGAATTTGTCCTTCTTGAATTTCCTCTTTAGATCTGGACATTCTCCTCTCATGTGCCCGGGCTTCTTGCATTCATAAAAAATGACATTATTGGGCTTGCTAGGCTCGCCCTTGGTCTGAAAGGGCTTCCTTTGCCCCTTTCTAAATTACCTTGGAAATTTCTCTTCTTTCTCAGGAATCTCTTTACTTGGCGAGTTATCATGGCCAAGTCTTCTTCTTCATTGCTTCCCTCGTTGGATTCTTCTTCTTGGACATCATCATCAGATTGGTGAGCTTTCAATCCAATCACTTTCTTCTTCTTCGTATCTTCCTCGGTTGTTCTCTTCATGTTTATCTCATAGGTCATGAGTGACCCTATGAGCTCATCCAAGGAAAGTGTGGACAATTTTTTTGAATCTTCAATTACTGTGGCTTTTGTGTGCCACGCCGACGGAAGTGATCTCAGGACTTTCCTCACAAGATCAGAGTTTGTGTACTCCTTCCGAGGCTTTTGAGACCATTTGTGATCTCCGTTAATCTTGCGAACATCTCTGAGATGGTTTCTTCAGACTTCATTTTGAACAGCTCATAATCTCTTACAAGGAGATTTGCCTTGATCTCCTTGACCTCGGAGGTTCCCTTATATATGAGCCGTAACTTGTCCCACATCTCCTTTGCTAAACTGCACATGGATACACGAGAGAATTCATTAGGATGTATAGCACATTGCATAATATTCATAGCATTAAAATTGACAGTGCATTTCTTAATTTCCTCGGGTGTCCATTTCTCTTCATCATCAGAGAGTTTGTAAGGACCCTTGTCCACAACTCTCCAGATCTCATACTCTTGGGCTCTCAGAAAAACATGCATTCTATTTTTCCAATAGGAGTAATTTGAGCCATCGAAGTATGGAGGACGATGGATGGAATGACCCTCAGGCATCATACCCTTGTTTGCCATTGATCTGGATCTTACTCTAGATCGTTAGATCTGAAAGAATTAGAGCCTTAGCTCTGATACCAATTGAAGTCCCGCGATCAATGACACCCAAGAGGGGGGGAGAATTGGGTGATTACAGATTTTAAAAACTTTTACCCGATTTAAAACACGTATTAAAAGCAAGCAACAAACAAGTATAGATCTGATGGATTACAAAATGAATCTAGCTAAATCAACCCCTACAGCAATTCTTTGGTACTAGGCGGAGTCCGAGAATCCGAAGATTCTCTCACACAAGGTATTTCCTCCCGACAAGACTAACCTTGTCGATCAGAAACCACCTTTTGATATACCAGAGATCTCCCGTAAAAAGGTTAACAAACTAGATCTAAACAAAGAAATCAGATGATGTAATATGCAAATATGCTAGAGCAGAATTGGAGGTAGAAGATAAGGAGCAAACCACACAGGAGACCACGATTTTAGGTGGTTCAGATGCAACAACTGCAACCTACGTCCACCCCTCACCGACTGTGAGATTCACACACTATCTTGTAGAAGGTTACAAGATCAGAGCACACACACACACTCGTGTGAGTTCAAAACTCCCACGAAGATGCACAAGCACCAAATCACAAGGAAATGTGAAGAAATAGACACACACACATGGATCTGCGTAGATCCACACACACACAAGTATTCAGATATTACAAGAACACACACTTGAATCTGAAATAGAAATCGAATGGAAAACACAAAGTAAAAACTTAAATTCAAGCTCCCCCTTAGTTGATGAAGAAGATTTTGGATGCAGCTTGATCTCCACTTGGCTTGGGTTTGATCTACTCCAGATGTGGCTTGGATCACTCGAAGATGGATGAAGAACTTCCTTCTTGGAGCACTGTTCATGGCTACAGTAGTAGCACTCTTCTCTCTCCTTGATAGCCTCCTTGAGCTCCCTTAGATCATTAGGGTTTTTGACCCCAATATGATGTATATATAGATCTTGCATGGTCAAGGGAGAAGCCAGGAACCAGATCCACAAATCATGGTAAGTCTGGTGACTTTTGGATTAAACAAACCCAATGAAGATGGCTTCCCACGTTGTAGAAAATAAAGTCAAAGATGGTTACCTCGAAGCTGGCGGTCGACCGGTAGGAGGGGCGGTCGACTGGAATTTTACAAAGATGGGACTTTTCATTGCTGGGAAAATCGGTCGACCGGCCCCTAACCGGAGGTCGACCGCTGGCTGGAAATCTTGCAGATTTAAAGAAGTTAGCCACTGAATCATAATATGTGAACGAATCAGTTTATGACCACATCCTGTTCCAATTAAAATGAGTGAGTTAAGCTTAGCCTGGGCGATTCTGGAACCAAGGTGGATTTAGGCATTTGGAAGGGTATGAACACTTGAGCATAATGCATGATAAAATTAGGCCTTGAATGCGTATGAGAGTCGAACTTGATTGCTAATACATGGCACTTAATAGAACGCACGTTCTGGGTTTTGTTATCATCAAAATCACCTGAATATATTCAACAGGTCCATCCGACCGGTTGTCCAAATTTAAGTATGCAGGACGTGCATTCGGACGTTGTTCGAATCGCATATTAGAGAACAGAGAGTTGTTGGCCGTAGAGATATATGTTCTCCTGAACTGTGCTGAGATTGAACCCTATGTTGAGTGAGTCCTCAAATCCGCAGGTGCTAAAATTTATAAGTTTCTTGATGTTCTTCTTCCCATTTATGGCGATGTTGCATTCATCGTTGCAGGTAATTTGATTCAGAATTAATTACTCAATGTCCACACCTCAATGACATGGAGGTTCAAAAGGAACGAGAGAGATCTTTTGCCAGATGGCTTAAAGGTCAAGTAAGTGTCAAAGTTAAGTTCCACAAAGCTTGAGGTGTATGCATGTCCATTTAAAAGTAATGTGGTTTATATTCATAGGTTGAACAAGGTTATGTTACTGATGAAAGAGTCCGGGTGATAAGTTATGGACCTTCGAAGGTCGCGCATTCCTATCCTAGATTTTTCGTGAATGGTTATAGATTTCACACCAGAGATTATGGACGAAATAAGTCTACGATGAATAGCGGCGTATGCGTGAAAGGTAGTACATACAATGAAACTGATCTTGATTACTATGATATTCTTGAGGAGGTCATAGAATTACAGTATCTCGGACAAGACAACCATATATTCCTTTTTAAGTGTCATTGGTTTGATCATAATTCAGTTCGAAACGACACAATATATGGGATTGTCGATGTCAAACATAGATCCAAATTGAATACATATGAGCCGTTCATTTTGGCCGAACAAGCCCAGCAAGTGTATTATTCAAGTTATTCATCGTCTAAGAATAAAGATTGGTGGGCAGTCTGTAGGGTAAAACCAAGGCTTGTGCCTAATGATGAGTTAGACGATGTTAAAGCTGTCTCAGAGGATTCTGGTGCCGAATTTTTTCAATCAGACGAGGGTGACACTGCATCGTTGGTTGCTTCTAATTTTCATCTGATCGAATCTGACGATCCACTTCGGTTGTCTATAGAGGACGAAGTGGAAGAAGTCGATTCAACTGAGCTAAATGAAGTAATTGTTAGGCAGGAGGAGTCATTTAAGGAGGAAGAGTATGAATCTAGTGAGAATGAGAAAGATGACGAAGATGACAATGAGTTTGATATATCTTCAGCATCTGAAGATGAAATAGGTACTGATTGAATATTTTGTAAGAAATTTAATATATATACACTTCTTATCATTATTACTTACCACCTCTCCTCGTAATTAGTTGTGGACTAATATGCACTACTTTAATTGTTGTCAATAATTAGATGGTTCGAGGTCGTACCGGATCTTGGAGGAGAGGTGGTTCCGAGAGGGGTTCTACGGGTATGTTTATTCAAGTATCCAGGACAAATGAGTAGTGAATATACACTTTGTTTTGGTAATGATACTTTATGTATCTGCACCAAGTACACAGAGTACACCACCCCCACCACGTGTTGCGGGTATGTTTATTTAAATTCTTAGATAAATGAGTAGTAAATATACACTTTATTTTGCTCACGATATTTTATGTCTCTGCACCAGCTACACAGAATGCACTGCCCCCACCAACAACTGCGGGTATGTTTATTTATCTTCTTAGATAAATGAGTAGTGAATATGCGCTTTATTTTACTCACGATATTTTATGTCTCCGCACCAGCTACAGAGAGTGCATCATCGCCCCTACCAACTGCTCCGGGTATGTTTATTTAAATTCTTAGATAAATGAGTAGTGAATATGCACTTTATTTTGGTAATGATATTTTATGTCTCTGCACCAGGTACACAGAGTACACCGCCCCCACTACGTGTTTTGGGTATGTGTCTTTAAATTCTTAGATAAATGAGTAGTGAATATGTACTTTATTTTACTCACGATATTTTATGTCTCCGCACCAGCTACACAGAATGCACCGCCCCCACCAACAACTGCGGATATGTTTGTTTAAATTCTTAGATAAATGAGTAGTGAATATGCACTTTATTTTGGTAATTGATATTTTATGTCTCTACACCAGGAACACAGAGTGCACCGGCCCCAGCTTTTGCTCCAGGTATGTTTATTTAAATTCTTAGATAAATGAGTAGTGAATTTACACTTTGTTTTGCTCACGATATTTTATGTCTCCGCACCAGCTACAGAGAGTGCATCATCGCCCCCACCAACTGCTGCGGGTATGTTTATTTAAATTCTTAGTGTTGTCCCTGTGTTTTGATGCTGCCAAAACCATGAGTCATGTATACTCTTTATGTGGATCTTCAATGTTTTTTGTTGATGTAGAATCATGCAAGGAGCTATAATGATTTTGTGTGTGTAGTTTACTTCTAAATTGCACAAAGAACAGGTTGACAGTTGCACATAGAATAGGCTGAAAGCCAATAATTTTTTGAAGAATCGAAGAAAAGTCAATGTGGTCAACGAAGTCAACGCACAGTTAATGGAGCTAAGACAGTGGTCAAGCCAAGTCAGTGCAGTCAAAGTCTTAGTTCTTTACAAATGGGTCACGAATCTGTTAAGATTTATACAAGGGAAGGCAGGAAGATAAGGCAGACAAATGACTCGTTAGCAGTGATAAATAGGCAAGTAAGGCTGACAAATAGCTCTCTACGGGTGAAAAATAGGTTGTAGCGTTGAATATGTGTGAAGTGTTGAAACTGCATAAAAGGGAAGTCTACTTGTGTTTATCCGCCAGCAGAAGAAGCTAAGGCTGACAAATAGACTTAATTCTATGGGTGACATATACCCTCTTAAGGGTGAAAAATAGGTCAACGTATGTTCTATGCAAAGCATTACTCTTATATTGTCGTTAGATCTATCAGCAAGAGTGCTACTTAACTTTCATTTCATTTCCCTCTAGTGTGCATTGAGTGCTTACGTGTTCAACGTGTGTTCTATGCAAACTCTTGTTAACATATTGATTATTTTGTCTTATGATTGGGTAGTGCCAAATTTGTTATTTTAATTTGGGCACAGTTTTTAATCGGGAGATATATTCACCCCCCCTCTATATCCTATCCTTCCGCACATCACTTAGATAAATGAGTAGTGAATATGCACTTTATTTTGCTCACGATATTTTATCTCTCAGCACCAGGTACACAGAGTGCACCGGCCCCATCACTTGTTACGGGTATGTTTATTTAAATTCTTACATAAATAAGTAGTGAATATGCACTTTGTTTTGCTCACGATATTTTATGTTTACAGGTTTGAGTGCCTCTACATCAGGTCTACAGGGTACACCGCTTCCATCCATCACATTCTACTGCTATGTTTATTTAAATTCTTAGTTAAATGATGAAAATTCTTTATGTTCACTTGTTGAATAAATTATTTTTTTAATAATGAGCTAAATTCTGATTAACTACTTCTATTTTACTTGTAACATGTACGTCGGGCACACCACCTACGATAGTTGGCTCATCCGCCCACCCGGGCACACAACCGGCAGACGATGTTGTTAGTCATCACGAGGGCGAGCAGGTGGTGTTGCAAGAGGGACGCAAGCCATGTTGGGTAACTGGGTAAATATTTAAACTCATGAATTATGTTCATTATCTATCCATCAACTATATAATTGTTGGCCATCATTTTAACATCTGTAATTGTAGGGATAAAGTAGAGCCCAGTGACGCTTCTCATTTTATTACCAACGTTATTGAGCGACATGTGACCGGCCCATATAAGTCATTTCGATAGTTTCCTCAGGATATCCGCGATCGATTGTACGACGAGTTCCTGGTATACAATTTAATCTTTTAAATTACATATTTCCAAACTCCTCAATTTCAATTGACAACTCATAAAATTTGAATTCTTCATAGGAAGCATATCAGTTTGTGAGGCGAGCTGACGCCAGACGAGCTCGACGTGCATGGGAGGCCACAGCAACTATAAATTCTAAGCATCAATTACACAGCTGTCGGGATCGTGCAAAGGCTCGAGCCGAGGGGAGCGAGGAGCGTGGCCTTTGGAAGGCACACGGCCCCGCATGGATGAGGAGGGAGCACTGGGAGGACCTCTGTGATAGATGGGCCGAGCCTAATTGGATGGCCAAATCCGCAAAAGCCAAAGCCGCACGTGCGGCACATCCAGACGTGCATCTCCATACTTCTGGATATGTTTCCTTCACGGCCCAAAAGGAGAGATTGATAAGTAATAATCTTAATTTTATTATATTTTATTTTTTTATATGTCCTTATTTATTCTCTATAACATGTATAACAGGAAAAGAAGAGGGGTGGTACGGTCTTGTTCCGTGATTTATTTGCTACAGTTCACCTGAAGAAGGGGACCGATCAGTATGTGAGCGAGAGACATCGCTCGGTACTGATAAGATTATATAGATACACATTTATTTTCTTCAATTTTTAAATATGATTGATTAATATGAAATTTATTTTTTTTATTCAATTTACAGGAGTCATATGACAGGCATATGACTGAAAAGAACGGGGAGGAGGAGACGTAGCGGCCGCAGCTAGATCCTGAGGCATGGGTAGCAGCAGCCGGCCCACCGAAGAAAGGACGAGTATACGGTTTTGGGCAGAGCTTGGACACCAGCCCAATTCTAGCATCTTCTTTGGCCTCAGCTTCGCCCTACCCCGGTAGCAGTTCCTTCTCTACTCCCTCCATCGGCGCTTCTACGAGCCAGATTACATCCATCGTCCAACATGCGGTAGACAGCATCGAGGAACGCATGGAGTCACACTTTACTCGGGCCCTTGCTACTCTCCTAGCACAGGCGGGGATTTTGACTCAGGGAGCACCCTCGAGCACAACACAGACCTCTCGTGTGAGTATTTAATTTAACTTTTAATTTCATAGACTTTAGACAAGAACATTGTGCCATGTTCAATGATTTCACCGTTGAAGGCCAGCAGAACTGAAGTCCAAGTCAGTTTCTTGACTTTAAACAAGGATCATCAGGGTCGTTTGATGCTCAATGATTCTCCATAATCATCATGGAGAAGCTGGGAACCTCATGGACAATCATTCTCTTCTACCAGTTTGATCATTCTTCAAATGTCATAGCCATGAGCCACTTTACACCACTGAACAGCCATTTGACACTGCTATACACCCATTTGTCTGCTTTGTCCACCCATTTTCACCCTTAATCCGCAGCTAAAAAGTCTTCTTTCATTCTGTGAATTCTTCTGTCAGAAGTTGACTTGTAAGCCCTTCCGAGTCAGCTTGACGTTCTTGGTTTTCAGCTGTTTCACACCTGCTGCCTATTATTCACCTTTGCACTACTATTTGTCACCCTTCTTACCTATCATTCACCTAGCCCATCTATTTGTTACCCTTAAGGTAGTATCTGTCACCCGTAATGCACATTTATCAGCCTTAAGGGATATTTTTCACCCTTATTCTTCAGCGGGTACAAAGTCTATCTTAAGGTGATATATCAACTTGTTTCTTTGGCGATTGGAGGCTTCTTCTGCATAGTTACTTCTAGGGGTGCTGTGACACTGCCAAGCTTATGCTTACCTGAATTCTTCAGATATTACAGTTCTTCAAACATACATTCTTCAAGCATACAGACATAACAGTTCAAGCATCCATAGCATTGACATTATAACTTTTCAAGCCTTCATATGAAAATATTGTTCAAGGCATTAGAAAACATAATGACATTAGCCAACACACATCAAATTCATGATATAAAAACCATGATCATAATATGATTCATAGTGTTAGACATCTTCAAAACCACAGGGCACAATAATAATATTACTACTTAGTTCAAAGAATTCAACTTTGAGAGTCAAAGAAATCATCTTCATGTTATCTACTTTCAAATTTAGAAAATTAAAAAGATATTTAACTAGATTTATTAATAATTATATTTTTAAATCTATTTATTATTAATTTTTTGTGATGTAGGATCCTCCTGTAATCGGTGATGGTGAAGATGCTACGAATGACGAATGAGGATGATGCAGCGGATATCTCTTATTTTTTTAATGATATTGTGAAAAAATGAAACATTTCAATTAATGTAACTGTAACTTTTTTTATTCATTGAGTTATGTATTGTGGATGTTCTTTATTGTAATGTTCGACTCATTTTATCATATTGCGTGTTTTGTGTTCAGTTGTGTCGATTGTGGTGTATAATTGTAGCTTTGAACAGGTTTTTAAAATTTCAAAATATATATAAAAAAATGTGGACAAACTTTTCGACAGAATTTCGATCAACAAACAATTCGTCGGAACTAATTTGACACACTTACTTCTGACGTATTAATTTTCCGCTGCAAATACGCCAAAAGTTTCAGACGTATTTTCGACAAAGAAAAAGTTGTCGGATCTAATTTGAGCCACATTACTTTTGACGTATTACTTATCTGCCTCCAATATGTTGAAAATTCACGACCTATTTTCGACCCAATAACTGTTCGTCGGAACTAATTTGACCCACAGGTTTCCAACGTATTAATTATCCATCTCAAATAGGTCAAAAATTAACAATGTATTTCCGATCGAATAAACTTTCGTCGGAACTAATTTAACCTAAGGTTTCCGACAAATTAATGTTTCTGTCGCAAATATTTTAGTAAGTTTCGACTAATGTTTCGACAAATAGATATTTCGTCGAAACTAATTCGGAAACCATAGACCGACGTATTTCCAACGTATTAATTTTTTAATCGCAAACACGTCTGTAATTTTTAGGTCGTCGAAAATATTTTTGGCCCAAAGTTTTTCGACAGACTAGGTTTCAGTCTGAAATACGTCAAAACTTTTAGATGTATTTTCGACTAAATTATATTTCGTCGTAAATATTAACTAATTTTCATTATTAAATTACCAACATAAATACTGACAATAATTTTGATGACATATTTTTGTCGATAATTTTGGTCGAATTAATGACGTGATTACATGACGTCGGAAATGAGCGACCTAATCGTGCCGACGACCATATTCCGTCGCAAATACGTCGTAAATATGTCGAAAGATCAAGTTTCGACGTATTTCCAATGTAGTAGTGACAGAAATCGGCCATCGCAAACTTCCCCTTTTCTTGTAGTGGGAAGCACTCCAAAACCCACGGATTCCTAATCCGAAAATCCTGGGTGTTACACACACAACCAAGCAAGATAGATTGTCTGTGGTGATTAACCTTAACAAATGGAGCGAATGACATTTCATGTGTTTGTAAGGTAAGTGGTATCAAAAGTGATAACACCTGAAAAGTAATTGCAGCCATGTAATGTCATTAATCAATGTAGAAAGCATTACTCAATTGTTCGTTGGCATTCAAGTCTAGCACATAAAGGAAGGTGAGATCCTTAAGTTACATCTATATAAAAATAATGAATCATGGTTTGCGTACCACCCTCCTTCAATTGAGATTGTCGCTCCTCATCCACAAATCCTTCTCTATAAACTATAGCTATCGAATGTCACCCTTTCTTTTAGCAATTTAAGAGACTATATTGGAAGTCAGAATTCTGACACTTCGTACATTCTTAATTTTGGCCTTCTTTGGGTGCATATTCTTCTAAGAGACATTAAATATGCAATAGGGAGTGGACTTAAATGATGACTATGCTCAATTAATACTTCGATGTTTATTTTTCACTTCCTTTGTCCAATCTTACTTGTACTAAATTCTTGCAACCCATCTTTGGAGAGTCTTTATGCACGGTTGGATAAGACTTTTTACTTGACTTTCAATTTTTTCAGCAACCAAAATGTTCGAAGAAACATTGACCTTTCCTAAATTTACTCTTGATGGCACTGATGCCAAACCCTATAATCCTCGCATGTGTATGATAGAACTTCCTTGTAGCCTCAACATCCTCAAATTACATACCCTCACAAGGTTCTACTCCATCCAAAGTATTATTACTTTGATCTCCTAATTTTGCAAGGGTATTCAATGCACATGACTCTGGCAGCATTTTCTAACATAGGAAGAAAAGAAAAAAGGACTAACAGTTAGTAAATTAGAGCATAACTATAATTCATATAATTATCAATGCAGATAGACATATTTTAGTAAGAATTGATATATTCAAATGCAAATGGGTCTATCCTAGAGCAAACTATTAAATGTAAGTGCAAGATGGGTGTATTTCAGTCAGAATGGATATAAAAACAAGTGCAAATGGGTACATCTTAGAGCAAACTGATATACTGTAGTGCACATTTCATATTTCAGTCAAAGTGCATATATTGAAATGGCAATAGACATATACTAAAAATAATAATTATATGTAGGTATAGAAAATGAAAAGGTACCACTGCATTACGTAAATAAGGATGTGGAGATGAAGAAATTGAAGAGAAATTTATGCCATACATGGTGTAAAAATAATTAAAAAAATAAATAGAAAAGAGGAGGAATGTGTAGAGAAAGAAGTGAAAGTTGAATCTATTGAAGTTCGTAAAATAAGGAAAAATGAAAAAAAAACCATTCAACTAAACCCTCCTCTGGAAAATATGGACATAAAGAACAAATAATGTGGAGAGGAATTGAAGGGTAAGACAAGGAACGAAGGAAAAAGAAATATGAGCATTTAATACAACAGATGAATAAGGAATGCATTAACTACGTACTATCAATGCATGGACTTACCTTCTCTCATTTCTTTAATGTTCCCCAACTATGGTGAGAGAAGAGGGATAGAGCAGGGTCAGGCCGGTGGGTTGACTTCAATGTATCAATACCTCAAGCCTCACTTTGGTTGAGAGTTAGACTAAAGGTGAATTAACTCAACCTGATTAAAATAGTCCGGAGTTAACTCATTTTTAATTAGATAGGAGGATAGTTAATCTAAGAGTAAGGAGGTGGGCTAACCTACTTTTAATCTAGTGTGATTTGATAAGTAGTAAGTTAACCCGGTAATGATGATAAATAAAATATTATATTTATATATCTTTTTACATTTTTAATATATCTCTCATTCTCTCTCTACCTCTCTCCTCTCCCCTCTCTCTAGTCACTCTCTATCTCTCACACACATTAATTACTAGTTTAAGTTACTATTCATCAATAAAATTTTTAATTTATTTTATCATAATTTTTAAATATTTTTATTATACTATATAAATATAATATACCATAAAAATAAATTTTATTTGATAAAAAACATCAATAATATCACTAATTAAAATATAAAAGTCAAAAACGTCATTAATTACGAGTTTATGCTACTGTTCATCTTACAAAATTATTTTACCTTAATTTTTTAATGTTTTTAGTATTTTATATAAATTGAATATATATACCATGAAAATAATTTACTTTTGATAACTAACATCAATAATCTCACTAATTAAAAATAAAAAGTAAAAAATGACATTAATTACGGGTGTAGATTATCGTTCACCTTAAAAAATATTTTATTTTAATTTTTAAATATTCTTAATATATTCTATAAATTAGATATATCATGAAAATAAATTTTTGATAGAATATCATTAATCTCACTAATTAAAATTTAAAAGTCACAAATATTTTTTTTAAAATGACATTACTCATAAATTTTTAAAAATAAATTTTATATAATACATATATCATTATGCTAATAAATTTTCTCATAACATTAATCACTAATGTGAGAGAGAGAGCAGGATAGAGAGGAGAGAGAGTGCGAGAGAGAGCGCATGCGAGAGAGAGAGAGAGAGAGAGGAGAGAGAGCACCTGCGAGAGAGAGAGAGAGAGTGCAGAGAGAGAGCGCGCGAGAGAGATAGAGAGAGCGTGAGAGAGAGAGGAGAGAGAGCGCATTTAATATGCATTAAATGCATCTAACCCACCTCCTAACACACCTCCATCGGTGGATTTCCTAATCCGAGACAAACCCATGGTTAGTCCTATTTTTAATCCGATTAACCTAAAGCTACAATCAAAGCATAAAAAATATTAGCCCAGGGTTAGCTTTAGGCTAACCTAGGACTAACCTAATACCAAAGTGGAGCCAATAGAGCAAGGTCAGACCGGGGGGTTGAGTTCCACCTACTGTTGTAATAGAAGTGGGGAAAGAACCACGTTGCGCCAACGGTTTCCTATTGACTGTAGAGGGGGGAGAAACAAGTTGTAGAGGGAGTAGGTGAAGGGTTGGAAAGGCAACTTCCCGCTCATCGAAGAAGGCAAGGGCACTAGACATGGTAATTTCTTTTTTGCCTTTTAAATCTCACTAAATAGCATGTCCCTTCTCTAGTTTCGACCGTGAGACACAAGCGGAGCCAGGTCAGTGCCTTCGTCACGTCATGGCCAAGTCAGCTCCCAATTGACACCATATGGCCGCTGCCCATTGGGCGCAAAATCTGATGGAGCCTTAAGTGCACAATAGTCATGTGCACCAAGTGTTACTCTTTGTAATATAGCTACACACTATAAACATAGAGCAAGTATTACTGTAGCACCTCAGAAATTTTTTTAAGCTTTTTTTAAAAATTTTTAGAAAAAAAATAAATTGATTAACTTAAGTAATTAATAAGACATAAAGACTAAATAGGTTAATTAATTGATTAATAGGTTAAGGTCTTTAATAAATAGGCCTAATTAATAATCAAGTGGTTAAGTCCACTTCAAATGGGCCTTAAACCCAGAAACCTAAGTCTTTTGGCCCAAGTCCAACCTTAGAAACGTAATAGGGTATATTTCCCTAATTAAAGTAGATAAATAAGGAAACTAGGAGATAATTAGAAGGGAGTTTGAATTAAATTCAAATTTTAGAGAAAGAACCAGGTCGCGGTTAGTCGCGCGACTGCGTTCTCAAGATAGCGTCCCTAATCAGACTACTACCTAGTTCCGTAAACGGAAAGAGATAAACTCAGGAAAGTTGAGATTTTTATCCACCCAATCACCATGGATCGATGTGATTTGGCATGGGAACTTGCCTAGGACTCTTAAAGGATCGAATAGATATCCCGTAGGACTCCTAATTCGATCTAATCCCTCAACTCTAGGTCATTCCCTATAAATAAACCCCATATTCATCTTGCGCGAACCCTAATTTTGGATCGCGTGGTTCAAAGGTATGGTGTCATCTTCTCGAGTTCATCCTTTAGAAGTTTTTATTCTTCTTAGTATTTTCTAACTCGTCTCCGATTTTGGTGTTAGGAGATCAAGAGGTCAAGGAGATAGAACGCCTGGAAGTCGCTGGTTCCACGCAGGACACGCAGGAACGGGGGTGTTCTTCCAGCGAGAAATTCACATACTAGGAGCTAACCCAGAGGTAGGTTATCTCATGATCGGCTTCGACAACAAGTTAGGATTAAAAGCCCTCTGGTCTTGCTTAATTTCATACTTTCTACATGAAGAATTTCATGATTTACTTTGATCGCGCGATAGGGCCTTTTGTTCATGCAGTCCCTGCAACCTGATTGGAAAAGATGATAACTTTAATTAAATTCATGCCCCCTCATGCATTAGTTACATGATATCCTGCTTTATCTTTCCATTTTATACAATTTTCATTATTATTGGCCGATCAATATGGCTCTGCAAGGCAGGGCTCAATTTCTATCTATGATAGAGAGATAGCGGTCATGCAGAGACCGCGACTCCCTTATAGCGATCTTCGACAAACCGCGATCTGGTTCCTGTAACCCGATCAAACCCTGTTCATTCCCTATTATATATGATAGTAATCATGTCATATCTCATTTATTTATGTTTCCAAACCATGTCATGACTTCATAGTTAGTGTTGGCATGTTTTTGTAAAGCTTAATTTCATTATATGTTAATTTCATGTCAAACTTTATAATTTTATATTTAAAAGAGTTACACCTTGATTTATGTTCTTACTAGTTCCCTTCTCATCTTATTTCTGATTTTTGTTACTTACACATAGCCCGTACTCTGGTACGGCGCTATTAGTCACTACACTTTATAGGCAAACTTTCTTGGACTTGAGCGTCTCTCCGTCAGATATTCCTTATGCCGGACTAGGTTATCTTGTTTCAGGGCCTCCGTAAGACTCCGCGAGTCTGGGATTCCCACTATGACGTCGAGCTGGTTGTACCCTTAAAACCCAAAGTCTAGAAGAGCACTTGAGTTTTCTGTATTTTCTGCACTCTGTCCTGATCGCGGCCAGAAAGCGACCACTACCTACAGATAGCGGCTGCCCAATGACTGTGTTCTTGTTCAGTCACCAAATCTCTGTTGAGTCGACCCAACTTGCAACCTGCGTCGACTCCCCACCTGATAGCGGATCTTACTCGACCGCTACCTCAAGGTAGCAACTGTCTCTGAACCGCGTTCTTTCAAGTTTCTGTCCAACTCGAGGTTCGACCAAAGGGTTGAATTTGATCTGTTCTTAGACATCCTTTTGACTGTCTGGAACCGAACCATTATTCAATAAGTAATTAATGAATTATAGAAATTGATAAATATACTGTTATGCTGCCGGATTCCTCCTATAGCATGACATTGTCATTAATTCATTCTTGGCATCTCATGTTCATCTTGGTACGTTATTACCTTGGTTACTATCGCCTGTTGTGTCCCTGAGGTCATTTGAGTTATTCTGTGGTCACTTGGGTCATTCGACATCATTCTATGGTCATATGAGTTCTGTGGTATTCTTGGTTTTGATAATGGCTAAACACTATTAGTCAGTGATATTTTCCACTCTCATGTGACTGACATACGTGATGTTTTTGTTCATGACAGATATGTCAATGAATAGACAAGGAATCAAGTGGCAATGGCAAAAGTGAAAGCTCATTGATCGCGCCCAAGCAAGAATGCGAACACAAGCAAAAGTCGACACGTGATAGTCGGCTCGTCACACATCCAAGGACAATGCACAAAGAAGTATAGCCAAGAGAATTCAAGGCCAGAGACTCAGTTGATACCTTTCAGACTATCAAGGGTGATGCCACAGACATGAACGGGCTACTAAAGAAGTCAAGCGACGGTGCTAAAGCGATTAACAGACTGACCCGGGATGAACCGGGGACTACCCAGCTGGCGGTCGACCGCCAGCACAGGGGCGGTCGACCGCCCCAGCCAGGGATTGCCAGTTTGCACAAGTTTCAGCTGGCGGTCGACCGCCAGCCCGTAGCGGTCGACCGAAAATTCCAGGGACTAATCCGCTACAGCGATTCTCAGTAGCGGTCGACCGCCAGAAGCTGCAGGTCGACCGCCAGCCCCGATGCAGCCATATTTGACTTCGATTTCCACCTCGTGGCCAGCCCCTTTCCATGGATTTGTTTAATCAAAACTCACCTAATCTCCCATGATTTGTGGATCTGGTCTGGGGGGTGTCCAAGGACCATTCAAGGTCTATAAAACCAACACATGAAGGGTTAGAAACCCTAATGCTTCAAGGCTTCAAGAGAGATCAAGGGAGGCCATTCGCGGGCATTGTAGCACCTCCGTGAACAGTGTTTCGGGCAGGAGTTCTTCATCCATTCCAAGGCATTCAAGTCCAGATCTGAAGCCATCTCAACCTCCAAGGAAGAAGAAGCAATCAAGGCTCTCAAGGGTGATCTAAACTACATCCTTCTTCCTCTTCGTCAACTCAGAAAGATCAAAAGGAAGATCGAATTTACATCCATCATCTTCTTCATCAACTAGACGAGATTCAAGGAAGATCATCTTGCAAGGAAGAAGACACCTTCAAAGCATCCGATTCAAGCTCCAGCAATCTCAGACAAGATTTTTCTTCTTGGGCTTATTTCATATCTTGTTTGAATAGCTTGATATTTGTTCTCTTTCATTTCATACAAACGATCAAAACCGAAGATCGTCCCTACCGGTGGTTAGTAGGAAGGCAATTGGAAGTTGTCCGATCTGCGGTGTTGACGTCCCTACCGGTGCTTAGTAGGAAGGCAGTCGGTGGTTCTTCGATTTGTGATTTTGTGTGCTGCACTAGTGAAGCCTCACCGGATTTGGTGAGGGGTGGACGTAGGACTGGGGATTCGGTCCGAACCACCTTAAAATCTCGTGTGTTGTGGTTTGTTTGTGTGATTGTTTCGTTCCAGATGCATGCTTAGGTTCAAATCAATATATTAGTAATCATCTTGCTAAGCAAATCGTTGTATCCTTCGTTTAGCTAGTTATATTCAGCTGCGATTTGTTCTATCTAGCTATTTAGAGGGTTCCATTACGAAAAGAGGGGCAGATCTATTCACCCCTCCCCTCTAGATCCGTTGTCCACTACACAACAAGTGGTATCAGAGCCTAATATCTCATTATGGGGTCCAACGACCTTGAGGGAAATGGTGGATCAGCGTCCAAGGGTTTCCTACCTGAAGGACATGCTATGAATAGGCCTCCTTTGTAACGGCCAGAGAATCCGATTACCGGGGAGGCCCGATAACCTGAGACTCGCACCGCCGCCGACTCGGAAGGGCTAAAAGGAGTGTAGAGGCACAAGGAAATAGGAAATAAAGTAGGACAATTAACAGAAATAAATAAACAACTACAGCTACAACAGAGTCCAGTCCAACAGAAAGTACAGTCTAAAGCAGTAAAAATGTACCACATGCCAAGTGAACACACGGCCCGGCAAGCTGGCACCTGAGAACCTCCGCTCCGCACCCTCGAACCTCGAGGAAGAACCGCCACACCTGAAAAGTAGGGAATGAGTCTCCAAAACAGAGACTCAGCTGGGATCCCGCGGAACCCCAACCGGAAACGACGGCGGTAGCGGAAAGGAACGCTACAACTACAACAGGAACAACAAACCGGTGGCCGGTCAAAACTCGGCACTACAGCTACTCCTACTGTACCAGAAACACACCCCAGACTCACGGTCAAGGGCTACCGGACTACACTAGTATTGCTTATCGAAGTGAAAACCCATGGCAACCACGCCGTAGAGGGCTGTCTCCCAGAACACGGCCAACCTGGACACGCTGTCTAAAGTTCAACCCTGACACCTAGTCACGGGTACCGCACGACAAGACGTAACCTCGGTAAAGTCACTAGCACTAGCCTCACGGCACGAAAATCGACACAAGCCACGGCGAAACAATCGAAAACTCAACGGTCAACACGACCGAAATCTGAAGGTCGAAGTCACACGACTGACAGTCTATCACTCTCTGTCCAGAACAGGAGTACCTCCCACTAGAAGAACGACCGGATGCGTCCACTGACGTCTTACACCGCGTCACAAGTGTCTAGCTACAACGCCCTAGGCGTGAGACTCAGACACACATAGTAACCAGTACCACAACAAGGGCTAGCTGGGGTCACGCTCGTCAGCGCGTGTCCTAAGCCCCCAACTACGTGTGCACACACAGACCATCTGCTCTAGGTCGGGTCCTCTAGCTGGTTTTCCCCCCCACCGGACTCTGGCTGCAAAGGCAAGGGGCCGACGGAAATCAGCCTAAAAATCGCGTCTCACCGGGTCGCGCTCTCCACCACTCCCAGGTGGGTCCGCACACGCGTGCGCAGGAAGCTACGACTAGTGGAGGGTCACTGAGAGAGTAGACTCTCAAGACAACGGAAAACAACGTCCGAACCCGACGACGTACGGGGACCACCCCACGTACCGGCCCCATCGCATGGTGACCATAGTCGGAGAAGAAATGGGACTCACAGTCCACGGCCACGCACGCACCGTGCGCTAGAGTCGAGAAAACTCAAGTGGCGCTAAGACACTGGACTCTGGACAGTCCTCCAGACGCACTACACCCAACGGTCCTTGAGTCACAAGACTCGGGGTCAAGACCGTTGTACGCAACAGCACAAGGCCGTCAATCTAGTCCAATCTCTAGGTCTAAAACCACGGTAGCACAAGTACTGAGACAACTCACGAGACCTAAAGTCAACCACTGGGTCACAACTGGGTTGACCGGAGGTCAAAACAGCGCAAACAGGAACCAGAACGTGGTAGTGGTCACCTGGTGACCGCGACCAGATAGTGGTCGACCGGGGACCACGACCAGATGGTAGCGGTCGACCGGAGACCGCGACCATGCTGTCACAGTCACCTCACGACGGCGACTAGCCACGTGCAAGCCTGATGGTAGCGGTCGCCCAAGGACCGCGACCAAACAGTAGCGGTCATCTCATGACCGCGACCAGACAAAAGCGATCTATCGCAGGACCGCGACGCTGCCAACACTCTCGACCAAAACACAAGGATGAAGGCGGTTCTCCCACGACCGCGACCAGTGAACGCGGTTACTGGTGGACCGCGATCATTTCGGAAAACCGAGAACGGCGGAAAAACCCCAAAAATCCACGCCACGCCCCAAACATCCACAGATGAGGGGGAAAACATAGGGGAAGCTCCCCAGTAGCCCCTAGCATGCATCTATGGCCTCGGATCGGCCTAAAACGCAATGAATCGCTAGATCGGGCGATCACTCCCCAAATCATGGTTTTCCCCAAAATGCCCCAAACGGCCCGCTCGGCTCACCGCAGCCTACGAAACTTGCGGGAAAAGAAAGAGCACGAGCTGAGGGTCCATCACCCTACCTCCACCGAAGATTTCACGCACCGTGGATGTCGATCCACGAAGAAAACGCCGTTGAAACCTCGCCGTTCCACGAACCCACGGCCGAGCTTCACCACGCCCTCGAGCATCGATCCTCGACCCATCCTCGCCGTCCTCCTCGCCCGCATCGCCCCACCTCGCCCCCACCTCGGTCCGTCGGCCGCCGGAGAGGAGAGAGTGAGAGGAGAGATTGGGAGAAGAGAGAGAGGGTGAGAGTGAGAAATGAGAGGAAGAGAGAGGGTGGGGGGTATATATAGGAAAATCTGGAAAATCGGAAAAATCCTGAAAAATAGAAAATCACACCCCCGCGATCCTCAGAACGCACCGATCGCAACGGTACCACACTCGCCTAGGTGAACGGCCCGGTTCACCCGCAACGAGGTTTCGAAGGGAAAGCCGAAACCCATGCCGGGAATCGGAAAACACACGCGGAAAAAACCACGGAACGCCTCCGGGCCTCCGAAACGACTCCGGATCGCGCCGATCCGAACACGAAAGATGTCCGAAATGAAATTTCGGACACAACGGAGTTGGACACTTTGAGAAACCAGATCCGAGACCCGAGAAGAAGGATCCAAAAAATCTGGGGCATTACAGCCCTCCCCCCTTAAAGAAATTTCATCCTCGAAATTCAGGACAAGCACAGGAACAGGGGAAGAACGCCGTAACCCACTGACAACGCCGTCAGAACCCCAGCATAGAAAAACCTCGATTCTCGCAAAAGTGCCAATCATGAGGGATACGGCCAGACCATAATCACGAACAATGCCACGCTCCGCACACCGCGCACACACCGGCCACCAGAGCAGGCATAACACAAGGGCACAAGTCTGGCATCACCTCAAACACAACGGAAACCACTCACGGCAATGCTGCCACCCTCTCGCTGACCGAGGGAACGCAATCCTCGCCCCAAGAACCAAGCCACCGGTCAACGCCCATGCTCGGCAGACCAACCACCCGCCAGCTTCACAACCCGCTGATCGATCTCACACCCTACACCAGGGGTGACCAATCACTGAGCTTCCACCAGCTCACACCTCAGAAACGGCCACCAATGGCCTCATATGCACACGGCTCTCGCCGTTCTCGATGCACAACCACCAGCATCTTCTGTCTGTGAAAGACCATCCACTGGTCACCAGACATTCACCAACGGGAAACCGCCACCGGCCCAGCAGGCACGATCCAACACACGACAGGCCTTCCGCTGACACTCGCACAGACCACCACCACCTCCAATCTTGAACCTCGAGTCAACCCTACCCTCTCAAGGGAGCACGGCGAAACCACATGACTCCATCTCCACACGGTCCTCACGTCACTCGACTCAGACTTACGGGGAATCCCCCCTTGCTGGCCACAGACTGAGGATCAATATCCCACGCCAACGTCTCATCAGAGACCTCCACACACAGGCATCAACCACCGTCCTGTCTCATCGAATCCTATCTCATCAAAACCTCCATCGCAAGAATATGGTACTCATGCGGCAACCTCGCCAGCACATTTCCCCAACTCTCCACCTGCCAGTGCCATGAACAACAAGATCTCAAGCAACGGCACGGCAACAACACATCTCACACAATTGGAGACAGAGCACATCGATGAACCAATCCTCCGCTGCTCTACACTTCCTCAGAAATCCACCCGCAACAACCAACGCTACGATCCGCGCACTCTGATCCAAACGCACAGTCACCACAACGCCAACTCGGGATCCACCAACTCAACAACCATCTTCAACCCCGCAGACTCCGATCCTCCGCACATCAGAAACCACAACACCAACCGCAATTCTCACGAACACCGCCCAGCCGACACCCGTCCTTTCGGAATAGCGCCAACACCCTTACACATCAGGGAACGGGCAACACTTCTCACAGGAAATCACCTTGCCAAAACACGGAACACGTCTCGCACGGATTTCACGGCGCACAAAGGCCAACCAATCCGGACGCACAGTGCAAGACGACGAACCTTGGCCAAATGCAATCTCTCCAACCAGAGGAGAGACCAATCGCACCTCCGACCAACGGAAGGAAAACTCCGCACTCGACCTAACCTCGAGCCTCGCGCATGCTGGGAATAGCACCTTCCAGCACCAAGAAAACCATCACTTCCGTCAGGTCAGCTCCTCCGACAACTCTTACCAAGTGTCCCGTCGGACCATGATCACAACATCTCTCGATGCACCACCGCTACAATCCCCCGAACTGCAACATGCCCGCCGGCAACCTCTGCCCAACGCAACACAACCAGGGCCACCACCGATGAGGGAGAAGGCTCTCGACCTCGATCCTTAAACCCCACGTTGGCACGAAAGCCGCGGACAGCAACCACCTTCACAGCGCCACGTAGCGCACTCAAGCTCTCAAGCGAGAAACAAGGCGGAAAGCGAACACAAAACCCTAAGCCAGCTACCGACTGTACTGGACCTTATGTTCTCTGATCACTGCAACATTTCGAATTCCTATGTACGTCCACAACCACGGCTCTGATACCAACTGTAACGGCCCGAGAATTCGATTATCGGGGAGGCCCGATAACCTGAGACTCGCACCGCCGCCCACGAGTCGGGAGGGCTCGGAAGGGCTAAAAGGAGTGTGGAGGCACAAGGAAATAGGAAATAAAGCAGGATAATTAACAGAAATAAATAAACAACTACAGCTACAACAAAGTCCAGTCCAACAGAAAGTACAGTCTAAAGCAGTAAAAACGTACCACATGCCAAGTGAACACTCGGCCCGGCAAGCTGGCACCTGAGAACCTCCGCTCCGCACCCTCGAACCTCGAGGAAGAACCGCCACACCTGAAAAGTAGGGAATGAGTCTCCAAAATAGAGACTCAGTAGGGATCCCGCAGAACCCCAACCAGAAACGACGGCGGTAGCGGAAAGGAACGCTACAACTACAGCAGGAACAACAAACCGGTGGCCGGTCAAAACTCGGCACTACAGCTACTCCTACTGTACCAGAAACACACCCCAGACTCACGGTCAAGGGCTACCGAACTACACTAGTATCGCTTATCGAAGTGAAAACCCACGGCAACCACGCCGTAGAGGCCTGTCTCCCAGAACACGGCCAACCTGGACACGCTGTCTAAAGTGCAACCCTGACACCTGGTCACGGGTACCGCACGACAAGATGCAACCTCGGTAAAGTCACTAGCACTAGCCTCACGGCACGAAAATCGACACACGCCACGGCGAAACAATCGAAAACTCAACGGTCAACACGACCGAAACCCGAAGGTTGAAGTCACACGATTGACATTCTGCCACTCTCTGTCCAGAACAGTAGTACCTCCCACTAGAAGAACGACCGGATGCGTCCACTGACGTCTTACACCGCGTCACAAGTGTCTAGCTACAACGCCCTAGGCATGAGAATCAGACACACATAGTAACCAGTACCACAACAAGGACTAGCTGGGGTCATGCTCGTCAGTGCGTGTCCTAACCCCCCAACTACGTGTGCACACACAGACCATCTGCTCTAGGTCGGGTCCTCTAGCTGGTTATCCCCCCCACCGGACTCTGGCGGCAAAGGCAAGGGGCCGACGGAAACCAGCCTAAAAACCGCGTCTCACCGGGTCGCGCTCTCCACCACTCCCAGGTGGGTCCGCACACGCGTGCGCAGGAAGCTACGACTAGTGGAGGGTCACTGAGAGAGTAGACTCTCAAGACAACGAAAAATAACGTCCGAACCCGATGACGTACGGGGACCACCCCACGTACCGGCCCCGTCGCACGGTGACCACAGTCGGAGAAGAAACGGGACTCACAGTCCACGGCCACGCACGCACCGTGCGCTAGAGTCGAGAAAACTCAAGTGGCGCTAAGACACTGGACTCTGGACAGTCCTCCAGATGCACTACACCCAACGGTCCTTGAGTCGCAAGACTCGGGGTCAAGACCGTTGTACGCAACAGCACAAGGCCGTCAATCTAGTCCAATCTCTAGGTCTAAAACCACGGTAGCATAAGTATCGAGACAACTCACGAGACCTAAAGTCAACCACTGGGTCACAACCGGGTTGACCGGAGGTCAAAACAGCGCAAACAGGAACCATAACGTGGTAGTGGTCACCTGGTGACCACGACCAGATAGTGGTCGACCGGGGACCGCGACCAGATGGTAGCGGTCGACCGAAGACCGCGACCATGCTGTCACGGTCACCTCACGACCGCGACTAGCCACGCACAAGCCTGATGGTAGCGGTCGCCCAAGGACCGCGACCAAACAGTAGCGGTCATCTCATGACCGCGACCAGACAAAAGCGGTCTATCGCACGACCGCGACGCTGCCAACACTCTCGACCAAAACAAAAGGATGAAGGCGGTTCTCCCACGACCGCGACCAGTGAACGCGGTTACTGGTGGACCGCGATCATTTCAGAAAACCGAGAACGGCGGGAAAACCCCAAAAATCCACGCCAAGCCCCCAAACATCCACGGATGAGGGGGAAAACATAGGGGAAGCTCCCCAGTAGCCCCTAGCATGCATCTATGGCCTCGGATCGGCCTAAAACGCAACGAATCGCTAGATCGGGTGATCACTCCCCAAATCATGGTTTTCCCCAAAACACCCCAAATGGCCCGCTCGGCTCACCGCAGCCTACGAAACTTGCGGGAAAAGAAAGAGCACGAGCTGAGGGTCCATCACCCTACCTCCACCAAAGATTTCGCGCACCGTGGATGCCGATCCACGAAGAAAACACCGTTGAAGCCTCGTCGTTCCACGAACCCACGGTCGAGCTTCACCACACGCTCGAGCCTCGATCCTCGACCCATCCTCGCCGTCCTCCTCTCCCGCATCGCCCCGCCTCGCCCCCACCTCGGTCCGTCGGCCGCCGGAGAGGAGAGAGTGAGAGGAGAGAGTGGGAGAAGAGAGAGAGGGTGAGAGTGAGAAATGAGAGGAAGAGAGAGGGTGGGGGGTATATATAGGAAAATCAGAAAAATCCTGAAAAATAGAAAATCACACCCTCGCGATCCTCGGAACGCACCGATCGCAACGGTACCACACTCGCCTAGGTGAACGGCCCGGTTCACCCGCAACGAGGTTCCGAAGGGAAAGCCGAAACCCACGCCGGGAATCAGAAAACACAGGCGAAAAAAGCCACAGAACACCTCCGGGCCTCCGAAACGACTCCGGATCACGCTGATCCGAACACGAAAGATGTCCGAAACGAAATTTCGGACACAACGGAGTTGGACACTTCGAGAAACCAGATCCGAGACCCGAGAAGAAGGATCCGAAAAATCCGGGGCATTACATCCTTACTTTACTGGAACTAATTATCCTTATTGGAAACATCGCATGCAGGTGTTCATTCGCACCCAAGACTACGAACTTTGGCGAGTAATCAGCAAAGGTCCGTATGAGCTTACGGATAATGAGGACTTGTGGACCAAAGAACAAATAAGACAATCAACTGTCAACTGGAATCCTAAACACATCATGCAATGCTCACTCCATCCAGTAGAATTCTCAAGAGTGGCTACCTGCGCATCTGCAAAATAAATGTTGGATAAGTTAGAGGTAATCTACGAAGGAACCTCTCAGGTACGAGAAACAAAAGCCAACATTTTAGTTTCTGAATATGAAATGTTCCACATGAAGCCTGATGAGTCAATTCAAGATATGTATGCTCGATTAACTGTGCTTACTAATAGTTTAACTGATTTGGGAAAGGAATATTCAGAGCAAGAAATTGTAAGGAAAATTCTCAGATCGTTAACTCCAGCATGGCACACAAAGGCTACCGTGGTTGAAGAATCGAGAGATCTCACAACTACCAAGGTAGATGAACTCATTGGGTCATTGATGACCTATGAGATCAATCTCAAGAACAAAGAGGCTGAGACACCTGAGAAGAAGTCCGTAGCTCTTAAAGCAGGACCCAGCCGTCAAGGCTCTTCCGATGAATGTGAGGATTCGGGAAGTGAGCGAGATGAGGATGACGTAGCCATGCTCACACGTAAGTTCAAAAAATTCCTGAGATAGGAAGGTAAGAGCTTCATGAGAGGAAGGTCAATGGTAAGAAATAGTTTCAAATCTAATTCTAAAAACTCTAAGAAATCTGACAAAATCATTTGTTATTCTTGTAACAAATCAGGGCATTTCAAGAAGGATTGTCCCGACAGATTCAGAAAAGTTGACAAATGGAAGGGCAAGAAGAAGAACAAGGCCATGGTGTCTACATGGAGCGATGAAGAGGAAAGTGATGACGGAACTAGCTCCTCGGACAAAGAAAAAGAAGATCTCTGCCTCATGGCCAAAGGTGACGAAGAAATTGAGGTAAATTCTCCATTTGAAGATTATACAACTGATGATTGGGAGGAAGCATATATATAACTCATGGAAAAATATGAAATGTACAAAAAGGAGAATAAATCATTGAAAAAGATAATTAACTCATTTGTGCATGATAATGATAAGAATGATAAGAATACTCTACTTGAAACTGAAATTGAAGATCTTAAGAAAATGATTGAGAATTTGGAATAGGTAAGAAAAGAAATGGCTGACTTGGAAACTGAAAATGAGGACTTAAGGAATTAAATTGACAGTATGAAACTCAAAATGCAAACATATGAAAAGGATAGCAAATTAAGCAATGAGAAGTATGAAGCTGTCAAACATGTCAACACTCAACTCTTGCAAAACATTGAAAACCTACAAAAAGAGTTAAAGGACAAACAATAATCTTTAGAAAAATTTGTGGATGGAAGAGAAAACCTAGATGCATTGCTAGGAACCAGAATGAACTTCAACAAGGAAGGGTTGGGTTTTGAACCTACAAACAAAAGGCCAATTGGGCTCAAAACTGTCACATTTATTTCATCTTCCGAAGCTTCCACCTCAAACACAACTCCCACACAAAACCAGCAAAAACAAAAGGAGAAAGGGAAAGAAAAGATTGAAGAGGCAGTCACCAACATTCCCAAAAAGCCTGTCCAAAAACCTAAGAAAGGTTGACCTTCCCCGCAGCATAGGTCAACAACTCCTTGGCAATTGCCCGCTCAACCTTCCAGATTTCACCACAATTGGATTGCACACTCATATAGGCCAGCATCACCATATTTTTGGGACAATTGTGATTTCTGTGTTCATCAATTTCCTAGGTGGCAAAACAATCACTTTCAACCTAAAACCTACCGACCGCCTCAATGGCTTAAGAAGCAAACTTCATCAAACTTCCACAAACTCCAACCAAGAGCCTCCAAACAGAAAATGAATGTCAAGATTAAAAAGAAAAATCAAATCCCTACTCTAAGCAAACAAAACATGAATGTTAGGAAGGTCTGGATTCCAAAAGAAATGGTTTCATGTTTTAAAAATCTGAAGAGTTTGATGGGACCCAAATTTGGTTGGGTTCCAAACACAATTGCTTAATTACTTGTGCAGGAGTGTCTTACAGCCATGCATAACAGGTGGTACCTTGATAGCGGCTGTTCAAGACACATGACTGGAGATAAATCAAAATTTTGTCTCTTGGAAGAAAAGGAAGGAGGATACGTCACATTTGGAGGGAACAACAAGAGAAAAATCATTGGAACATGTAATGTTAGTAAGAATCTCTCCAACTCCATTTGTAACGTGCTGCTAGTTGAAGGTTTGAAATACAACTTGCTTAGTATAAGTCAATTGTGTGATAAGGGTCACAAAGTGTTGTTTGACTCTCATGAATGTAGAATTCTTGAACCAAAATCTTTCAAAGGAAGATCTGAAAATACATCATCCAAACCACTCGAGCTAATTCATATGGACCTATTTGGCCAAACCAGAACTGCTAGCTTAAGTGGTAGAAAATATGGATATGTCTTGGTGGATGACTTTTCTAGGTTCACATGGGTTTTCTTTCTCACACACAAAAATGATGCTTTTGATGTGTTTCAGGCACTCTACATGAAGATAAAGCAGGACGGTGAGTTTAAAATTTCCAAGATTCAATCTGATCATAGTGGTGACTTTGAAAATGCTGATTTCTATAATCTTTGCAGGGCTGAAGGCATTTCACACCGATTTTCCTCACCAAGAACCCCAGAGCAAAATGGTGTAGTTGAAAGGAGAAATCAAACACTTGTAGAGATGGCAAGAACCATGCTTGCTGAGCGACAACTTCCAAGGAGGTTTTAGGCTGAAGCGGTAAACTCGGCATGTTACATTATCAACTGCTCTATGGTAAGGCCACACACCAAAAAGACTCCTTATGAGTTGCTGAAAGGTAAAAAGTGATCTCTCTCACATATGAAAGTGTTTGGATCTAAATGCTTCATCCACAATAATGACAAAAGAGATTTAGATAAATTCGAGTCCAAGAGCGATGAAAGTATATTTCTTAGATATTCTGATAGATCTAGGGCTTATAGAATTTATAACATTAAGAGTCAAACTGTTGAAGAATCACCCCATGTTTCCTTTGATGAATATCATGATTCTAACAATGATAACTCTGATAGAAAAAATGATGAAGATGGGGAATTCCTAAGCATAAAGGACAAGAGTGATCCTCCACAAGAAGAAATAAAAGAAGATGGTGACCTAGCTGATTCAAGCAATGCAAGGGATCAAGCTTCAGGAGAAGGTAACGATTCTACAAATATTAAAATTCTTAAGGATCATCCCTTAGAAAATATCATTGGAAGCTTGAATGACCCACCTAGAACAAGGTCACATTTTAGAATTGTGGAAGAACTATATCAACTTGCTCTTGTCTCTCAGCTTGAACCCAAAAATATTGATGAAGCATTAAAAGATGAAAACTGGATAAATTCCATGCAAGACGAGTTAAACCAGTTTGAAAGAAATAAAGTTTGGCATCTTGTTCCTAGACCTTCATCACAATCTGTCATAGGCACTAAGTGAGTTTTTAGGAACAAACTAAGTGAGGATGGCAAGATAATAAGAAATAAGGCTAGATTGGTGGCTCAAAGGTATAATCAAGAGTTTGGGGTAGACTTTGATGAATCTTATGCCCTAGTTGCTAGACTCGAAGTCATCAGAATTTTACTTGCCTTTGCATGCTCCCTTAGAATAAAGCTTTATCAAATGGATGTAAAAAGTACTTTCTTGAATGGCTTGATCAAAGAAGAAGTCTATGTTGAGCAGCCCCTTGGCTTTGAGAATTCTAACCATGCAGATTTTATCTACAAGCTAGACAGGGTGCTTTATGGACTTAAGCAAGCACCAAGAGTTTGGTATGAGAGACTAAGTTCATTCCTCATTGAAAAAGGGTACACACGAGGTAAGGTAGATCAAACACTTTTCACCAAGAAGTAAGGTAAGAACATCTTAATCGTTCAAATTTATGTTGATGATATTGTGTTTGGTTCTACTAAATCTAAAATGTGTGAGGAATTTGCTAACCTCATGACTAGCGAATTTGAGATGAGCCTAATAGGAGAACTTCAATTCTTTCTCGGTTTATAGGTCAACCAAGGAGAAGATGGGTGCTTCATAAATCAATCCAAATACATCAAGGAGCTACTGAAAAGATTTGACATGGCAAACAGCAAAATCATTGCAACTCCTATGAGCACCACAACATCACTGGATTCGGATGAAAATGGTAAATTAGTGGATGCAAAGATCTATAGAGGTGTGATTGGCTCTTTACTTTATTTGGCTGCATCCCGACCAGATATCCAGTTTAGTGTATGTCTTTATGCTAGATTTCAAGCTAGTCCTAGAGAATCCCATTTGACTGCCGTCAAACATGATACCAGTCTTTGTGCTAGATTTCAAGCTAGTCCTAGAGAATCTCATTTGACTGCCGTCAAACGTATCCTTCGATATCTTACCGGCACTCAATATTTGGGACTGTGGTATCCGTCGTCATGTGATTTATCTCTCATATCTTATTCTGATGCGGACTACGCTGGATGCAAGCTGGATCGTAAGAGTACTAGTGGCTATTGCCAGTTTCTAGGCGGGTGTTTAGTCTCTTGGGCCTCCAAGAAACAACACTCGGTTGCCCTCTCAACCGCAGAGGCAGAATATGTTGCTGCGGAGAGCTGTGGTACCCAAGTGTTGTGGATTAAACACCAACTCCAAGACTACTTGGTGGATCTTGGTTGTGTCCCGATTCTATGTGATAATACTAGTGCTATCAACCTTACAAAAAATTCAGTCCAACACTCTAGGACTAAGCATATTAAAATTAGGCATCACTTCATTAGAGATTAGGTCGGTAAGAAAAATTTTGAACTGCATTTTGTTGATACTCAAAATCAAATTGCTGATATTTTCACCAAGCCCTTGTGTAATGACAGGTTTTCAACACTCAGAAGGGAGCTTGGTCTTTGCCGACCTCAGGCCAATAAGAATTTGAAATGATGATCATGTTCAATTTAGTGTGTGTTTTTGCAGATTGGTGTTTCATGCATTGTTGATATGTCAATATGTCATTTTACATATGTGTCGCATTGCATGTAGATGCATAATAATGAATTGAGTTCATGTTCATAATGCATTGTATGGTTTGTCGCATCATCCTTGCATGGCCATGGTATATCAAATGTTGATGTATGGAAGGGCAGGTTATGCTTGTCTCGAAGCACTCAATATGCGTGAGGTCTCACCTCCGCCAAGTACCATGCGTCACTGTTGCACATAGGCCATATAGTAAGGGGGAGTTGTCTCTTTGCAACATTCATGCATATGTTTCATCTTCATTCTGTTACATTTACTAAGTGTACAACCATGTGTTGGGTCATGCATCTCATGTCTGCCAAATTCATGTCAACCCCTGCATGTTCCGGTCATTCTCCTCTTGACAGCTATCATTACACTTGCTTGCAAACATAACTTCTTCGAGCATCCATTGCATATCCTTAGGGGGAGTTTTGTTGATTCTCTTAACCTCTTGCAATCTGCACTTCATGGCTTACAGTCTGAATATGAGATCATGAGACTAACGAACATATGGTGTGAGAGCTTTCTATTATATGCACCGATGATTATCTTTTCAATGAAAATGATTCAGATTTAATGATTTCCTTGACGTTCTGATATTTCTTTTGAAATCATCTATGTTCTGTGGATTTAATAGCCCTTAACTAGGGATTGCATATTATGTTTTTAATGACTATCCTGATATCTGAAAATCCAAACGTCATGACAATCTTGGTGATATTCTAGAGCTTAGTATTGTTTCTAAACATCTTGATGAGCTGGAACTCTTGAAAATCAATTTGGCAGAGCACTGATATTGTTGCACGGAGAAATATGTCACGTCATATAATCAAGTGACGAATGATATGTCATGATGTGCCTCTGTTATCTCTGTCTTAATTCATTTGGACTTCAGGCAGAGTAATGGCATAATTGCTGAGAAACATATCTTCTCATCAAAGAAATGAGATCGGATATGTCATGATGTGACTTTGCTATCTCTGTTCATTCCGAAACATAACCGTCAGTCTTGCCAAATACCTAGGAATACTGGCGTCTAAACAACGTGTATTCTTACGGCTAGGAGGCATGTACTAGACTTGATTGCTCGTAAAATATGAGTCATGTGCCTTCAAATACTAAAGATATTGAAAATCAAAATATGCTACAATCATACAATTCCATGCTCTAGTCATGATTGTTTAGCCTCAATACTAGTTTTTGTGTTATTCCCTTTGTAGTTATTGAATATGGATATATAAGACAAGGGAAGGTTAAACACTGCCATGATATACACCTTTGGTTCATTTCTATTAAATCTTGGATGTAGCTACTTTTCGAACTCTGTGGATGATCTCGGATTTCATTAGCTTTGAACCATATATGTTGCTAACAGTCTGTTTCAGGTTTACATATAATGGCTTGCTCTTCACTCCTTTCAGCTCTGGTTTCCCGAACATTTTACCTTATCCCTCCTTTTTGCTGTTGGCAAAGGGGGAGAATTCTCTGTGTGAGTCCTTTGTAAGAGCTATGCCTTATCGCGTTGTCAAAGGGGAGAGCCGGGGATGTGTGAATGGTGTACGGGGAGAGTCAAAGGGGGAGAATCCATTGCTCACTTTGCATCTCATATGTGTATGTGATGGGGTTTGCATAATTGCTTAGCATTCATATTTGCATTCATAATTGCATTCACATGCTATTACAATCATGGATCTTGAGCTGCATATGTTGCATTTGTTATAACTTGTGCCATTTTAGACATTACTATCACATAATGACTCACAGTGTTGCCATCATCAAAAAGGGGGAGAATGTTGTGTCCCTGAGGTCATTTGAGTTATTCTGTGGTCACTTGGGTCATTCGACATCATTCTATGGTCATATGAGTTCTGTGGTATTCTTGATTTTGATAATGGCTAAACATTATTAGTCAGTGATATTTTCCACTCTCATGTGATTGACATACGTGATATTTTTGTTCATGACAGATATGCCAATGAATGGACAAGGAATCAAGTGGCAATGGCAAAAGTGAAAGCTCATTGATTGCGCCCAAGCAAGAATGCGAACACAAGCAAAAGTCGACACGTGATAGTCGGCTCATCACACATCCAAGGACAATGCACAAAGAAGTATAGCCAAGAGAATCCAAGGCCAGAGACTCAGTTAATACCTTTTAGACTATCAAGGGTGATGCCACAGACATGAACGGACTGCTAAAGAAGTCAAGCGACGGCGCTAACGCGATTAACAGACCGACCCGGGATGAACCGGGGACTGCCCAGCTGGCGGTCGACCGCCAGCACAGAGGCAATTGGAAGTTGTCCGATCTACGGTGTTGACGTCCGTACCGGTGATTAGTAGGAAGGTAGTCGGTGGTTCTCCGATTTGCGGTTTGGTGTGCTGCACTAGTGAAGCCTCACCGGATTTGGTGAGGGGTGGACGTAGGACTGAGGATTCAGTCCGAACCACCTTAAAATCTCGTGTGTTGTGGTTTGTTTGTGTGATTGTTTCGTTCCAGATGCATGCTTAGGTTCGAATCGATATATTAGTAATCATCTTGCTAAGCAAATCGTTGTATCCTTCGTTTAGCTAGTTATATTCCGCTGCGATTTGTTCTATCTAGCTATTTAGAGGGTTCCATTGCGAAAAGAGGGGCAGATCTATTCACCCCTCCCCTCCAGATCCGCTGTCCACTACACAACATCGCCATAAAATTATTGTTTGAACTTGATATTATTGACCTACTTTTATTCTCGTGGTAGTAGCTTGATTTATAACTTGAAGATGAAAGGGCGGGCACGGACGGTGTCCAAGGGCTCTAGTCTAGTCTCCTCGGTAGATGGCCGAAAACATACTATTAACCATGGGGTATGATGATTACAGGCGTCGCATTGCGCTAGGAATACTTTTTTTATAAACGGGTGAAATCCATGAGGCAATCTCATGAAATTACATGCTTGTTAAAGTACACTCTTGTTACATGACTTTCTAGTGCATAGCCTTATCAAGGTTATAAAAAGTACATTCTCGTTACATGTCAGTACATTCTCGTTATTGAAAGGCCATGTTAAAATTTTGCTTGATCATGTTTTTATATCTCATATCTCTATAGATCACATCTTGTTACTTGATGTTACTATAGTTTTATTCGTGTGTTTCATCGCATCTTATTTCTTTATCTTACCTTTTAGAGCGAAAATGTTAACTATTTAAACAATGCCTTCATGTTAATACGAAGATACCTACTGGGCGAGTGTGCTCATTCCCTACTTTTCTAATCTTTTCAGGAAACTCTAGCGGGTCGGAATTGGACTACTTAAGTGGCGAGTCCGAGAGTGATTGAAGACCGAGTGAAGCCTAGAGTGTCATGAGTCCATTTATGTTAGTTAAAAGTGTTGTGCCCCTGTGGTCATTTGGCATTCATGATTTTGATAATGGCCAAACACTATAAGTCATTGATGTTTTCAACTCTCATATGACTGAAATACTTGATGTTCTTTCATGACAGATATGCCTAGGAATGGAGTGGAGATGGCAAAAGTGAAAGCCCAATGATCGCGCCCAAGCAAGGATGAAAATCCATTCAAGAAGCAAGAAAAAGCAAGAGTTGACACTTCACATAGCCAAGGTCGATGCACAGTGAAGAATAGCCAACATGGGGCTGTGTACACTTGGTTTCAACGTCCAAAGGTCTAAAGAGTTTGATGCCACAGACTGGAATAGACTGCAAACAGGTTTAAGGGGTTGATTGAAACAAAATTTATGAAAAATCAAGTTTTCGATCGACCAACGGTCATAAACCGGTCGACCAGAATTACCAAAACCGAAAAAGCTACAGATGCTGTCAGTAAGGGTCGACCGCCCAGAATGACCGGTCGACCTGCCCAGGGTCCGATCGACCGACCCCATCCTACCGGTCAACTGGTTTTCCCAGCAACGAATTCTTCAGTTCTGCAACTGTTCCGATCGACCGACCCATACTTCTGGTCGACCGGCAGCCCCGATGCAGCAATGTTTGACTTTGTTTTCCACCTCGTGGGCAGCCCCTCTTCTTGGATTTGTTTAATCCTAAAGTCACCCGATCTCCCATGATTTGTGGATCTGGTCTAGGGGTGTCTATGGACCATTCAAAAGATATAAAACCAACACAAGAGGGTTAGAAACCCTAATGCATCAAGAGGGATCAAGGGAGATCAAAGGAGGCTAGAGGAAGTCCAAGGAAGAAGAGGGTAATGTAGCCGTGAACAGTACTTCGTGCAGAGTTCTTCATCCATTCCAAGGGGATTCAAGCATATACTCAAGCTAGCAACCTCCAAGGAAGAGTAGAAGCAAGCAAAGGTTTCAAGGGAGATCAAATCTGCATCCATAATCCTCTCCATCAACTCAAGGGGATCCAAGGAAGATCACCTCGCAAGGAAGAAAAAACCATTGCTGCGAGGAGGCTTTACAAGGAAGAAGAATCCTCTATTTCAGACAAGATCTTCTCAATATTAGCATATCTCTATCTCTTGTCTGAACATTCTCATATTTGTTCTCTTTTCATTTTGTTCAAGCTATTGAAACTGAGAATCGTCCCTACTGCGGTTAGTAGGAAGGTAGTTTGAGGGTGATCCAATCTACAGTGTTGTCATCCCTACCGGTGGTTAGTAGGAAGGCAATCAGAAGTTCTCTGATTTGCTGTTTAGTGCGCTACACTAGTGAAGCCTCACCGGGTTTTGTGAGGGGTGGACGTAGGACTGGGGATTCAGTCCGAACCACCTTAAAATCTCGTGTGTTGTGGTTTGCTTGTACGATTGCTTTGTGCTAGATGCGTGCTTAGGTTCAATCTTTATTTTACTTGTTCATCCTGCTAAGTAAATCGTTGTGTCCTTCGCTAAGTTAGTTGTATTCCGCTGCTAATATCTTTATCTAGCTTTAAAGAGGGGTGTTCTGCGAAAAGAGAGGCAGATCTATTCACCCCTCTCCTCTAGATCCGCCATCCACTACTCAACAAGTGGTATCAGAGACTAATCTCTCATTATGGGGTCCAACGACCTTGAGAAAAATGGTGGATTGACGACCAAGGGTTTATTACCTGAAGGACATTCTGTGAATAGATCTCCTTATTTTACTAGATCTAATTATCCTTATTGGAAACAACGTATGCAGGTGTTCATTCACGCCCAAGATTACGAACTCTGGCGAGTGATCAGCAAAGGTCCGTATGAGCTTACGGATGATGAGGAATTGTGGACCAAAGAACAAATAAGAAAATCACTGTCAACTGGAGTGCTAGACACTTCATGCAATGCTCACTCCATCCAGTAGAATTCTCAAGAGTAGCTACCTGCGCAACTGTAAAAGAAATGTGGGACAGGTTAGAAGTGATTTATGAAGGAACCTCTCAGGTACGAGAAACAAAAGCCAACATTTTAGTTTCTGAATATGAAATGTTCAGGATGAGGCCTGATGAGTCAATTCAAGACATGTATGCTCGCTTAACTGTGCTTACTAATAGTCTAACTGATCTTGGAAAGAAATATTCAGAGCAGGAAATTGTAAGGAAGATTCTCAGATCACTGACCCCAGCATGGCACACAAAGGCTACCGTGGTTGAAGAATCCAGAGATCTCACAACTACTAAGGTAGATGAACTCATCGGGTCATTGATGACCTATGAGATCAACCTAAAGAACAAAGAGGCTGAGGTGCCTAAGAAAAAGTCCCTAGCTCTTAAAGCAGGACCCAGCGGTCAAAGCACTTCTGATGAAGGTGAGGCTTCTGCAAGTGAGCGAGATGAGGATGACGTAGCCATGCTCACACGTAAGTTCAGAAAATTTTTGAGAAAAGAAGGTAAGAGCTTCATGAGAGGAAGGTCACAGGTAAGGAAAGGTTTCAAATCAATTCTGAAAACTTTAAGAAAGCTGACAAGATCATTTGTTATTCTTGCAACAAACCAGGGCATTTCAAGACTGAATGTCCTGAAAAATTCAGAAAAGCTGACAAATGGAAGGGCAAGAAGAAGAACAAGGCCATGGTGTCCACATGGAGCGACGAAGAAGAAAGTGATGATGGAACCAGCTCCTCGGACAAAGAAAAAGAAGATCTTTGCCTCATGGCCAGAGGTGACGAAGAAACTGAGGTAAAATCTCCATTTGAAAATTCACAATTGATGATTGGGAGGAAGCATATATACAGCTCATGGAGAAATATGACATGTACAAAAAGGAGAATAAATCATTGAAAAAAAAATTAACTCATTTGTGCATGATCATGATATGAATCATAAGACTGCTTCACTTGAAACTGAAATTGAAGACCTTAAGAAAATGATTGAGAACTTGGAAGAGGGAAGAAAAGAAATGGCTGACTTGGAAACTGAAAATGAAGATTTAAGAAATGAGATTGATAGCATGAAGCTAAAAATACAAACCTATGAAAAGGACAGCAAATTGAGCAATGAGAAGTATGATGCTGTCAAACAAGTCAACACTCAACTCCTTCAAAATATTGAAAACCTACAAAAATAGTTGAAGGATAAATAACATTCTTAGAAAAGTTTGTAGATGGAAGAGAAAACCTAGATGCATTGCTAGGTACTAGAATGAATTTCAACAAGGAAGGATTGAGTTTTGAACGCACAAACAAAAGGCCAATTGGGTTAAAAACTTTCACATTTGTTTCCTCTTCTGATGCGTCTACCTTAAACACAACACCCAAAGGAAAAGAAAAGGTTGAAGAGGAAGCCACTGAAATTTCCAAAAAGATTGCTCAAAAGCCTAAGAAAAGTCAACCTTCCCCACAGCACAGGTCAACACTTCCTTGGCCATCCCCAGCTCAGCCTTCCAGAAGCCACTGTAACTGGGTTGCACATAGCACAGGTCGACACTCCCATTCATATAGGTCGACACCACCTTGCTTTTGGGGGATTTGTGATTCCTTTGTGCATCAATCTTATAAGCCTCAATCCCCTAGGTGACAAAATAATCATTTTCAACCCAAAACCAACCAGTGGCCTCAATGGTTTAAGAAGCAAACGTCCTCAAACTTCCACAAAATCCAACAAAGAGCTTCTAAACAAAAAGTGAAATTGCAAACCTGAAAAGAAAAATCAAATCCCTGCACTAAGCAAAGAAAATATGAATGCTACGAAGGTTTGGATTCCAAAAGAGATGGTATCATGTTTTGATAATCTAAAGAAGTTGGTGGGACCCAAGTTTTGTTGGGTTCCAAACCCCATTGCTTAATTCCTTTTGCAAGAGTGTCTTGCAGCCATGCATAACCAGTGGTACCTTGATAGTGGCTGTTCAAGACACATGACTGGAGACAAAATAAAATTTTATCTCTTGATGGAAAAGGAAGGAGGACACGTCACATTTGGAGGGAACAACAAAAGAAGAATCACCGGAACAGGCAATGTAGGTAAGAACCTCTCCAACTCCATTGGAAACGTGCTGCTAGTTGAAGGTTTGAAATATAATTTAGTATAAGTCAATTGTGTGATAAAGGTCACAAAGTGTTGTTTGACTCTCATGAATGTAGAATCCTTGAACCAAAATCTGACAAGGTAAAATTTTCTGGTAAAATAGTCAACAATATTTACATGATTGACTTAGATGATCCTGCACATATAAACCTCTGTCTTGCTGCACCAAAATCTGAGCTTGCATGGTTATGGCATCGTAGACTAGGACATGCTAGCTATAATGTCTTACATAAACTTTTAAAGCATTCAATGGTGAAAGGTTTGCCTGAACTATCTTTTAAACAAGAAAACAAATTGTGTGATGCATGTGCCCTAGGTAAACAAACAAGAAAATCCTTCAAGGCTAGATCTGCAAATATGTCATCCAAATCACTCGAGCTGATTCATATGGACTTGTTTGGTCCAACCAGAACTGCTAGTTTAAGTGGTAGAAAATATGGATATGTCTTGGTGGATGATTTCTCTAGGTTCACATGGGTTTTCTTTCTCACACATAAAAATGATGCTTTTGATGAGTTTCAGGCACTCTATATGAAGATAAAGCGAGATGGTGAGTTTAAAATCTCCAACCTTCAATCTGATCATGGTGGTGAATTTGAAAATATTGAATTCTATAATCTTTGTAGGGCTGAAGGCATTTCACATCGGTTTTCATCACCAAGAACCCCTGAGCAAAATGGTGTAGTTGAAAGAAGGAATCGAACACTCATAGAGATGGCGTGGACAATGCTTGCCGAACGGCAACTCCCAAGGAAGTTTTGGGCTGAGGCGGTAAACACGGCTTGTTACATTATCAACCGATCTATGATAAGGCCACATACCAAAAAGACTCTTTATGTGTTGCTGAAAGGTAACACGTCCTCTCTCTCTCATATGAAAGTGTTTGGGTCTAAATGCTTCATTCACAATAATGACAAAAGAGATTTAGATAAATTAGAGCCAAGAGCGATGAAGGTATATTTCTTGGATATTCTGATAGATCTAGGGCTTATATAATTTACAACATTAAAGTCAAACTGTGGAAGAATCACCCCATGTTTCCTTTGATGAATATCATGATGATTCTAAAAATAATAACTGTTACAGGAAAAATGATGAAGACGGGAATTCCTAAGCATGAAGGAGAAGAACAATCCTCCACAAGAAGAAACAAGAGAAGATGGTGACCTAGCTGAATCAAGCAATGCAAGGATCAAGCTCTAGAAGAAGGTAATGATTCTACATACATTAGAATTCTTAAGGATCATCCTTTAGAAAATGTCATTGGAAGCTTGAATGATCCACCTAGAACTAGGTCACATTTTAGAATTGTGGAAGAATTAGATCATCTTGCTCTTATCTCCCAGATTGAACCCAAGAATATTGATGAAGCGTTAAAAGATAAAACTGGATAAACTCAATGCAAGATGAATTAAACTAATTTGAAAGAAATAAAGTTTGACATCTTGTTCCTAGACCATCATCACAATCTGTCATAGGCACTAAATGGGTTTTTAGAACAAACTCAGTGAGGATGGCAAGATAATAAGAAACAAGTCTAGATTGGTGGCTCAAGGGTATAATCAAGAGTTTGGGGTAGACTTTGAGGAATCTTATGCCCCAGTAGCAAGACTTGAGGCCATCAGAATTTTACTTGCCTTTGCATGCTCCTCTAGAATAAAGTTGTATCAAATGGATGTAAAAAGTGCTTTCTTAAATGGTTTGATCAAAGAAGAAGTCTATGTGGAGCAGTCCCCTGGCTTTGAGAACTCTAACCATGCAGATTTTGTATACAAGCTAGACAGGGCACTTTATGGCTTGAAGCAAGCACCAAGAGCTTGGTATGAGAGACTAAGCTCGTTCCTCATTGAGAAAGGGTACACACGAGGTAAGGTAGACCAAACACTTTTCACCAAGAAGTAAGGTAAGAACATATTGATTGTTCAAATTTATGTTGATGATATTGTGTTTGGTTCTACTAAATTTGAAATGTGTGAGGAATTTACTAACCTCATGACTAGCGAATTCAAAATGAGCCTAATGTGAGAACTCTAATTCTTTCTCGGTTTGCAGGTCAACCAAGGAGAAGATGGGTGCTTCATAAGTCAAGCCAAATACATCAAGGAGCTGCTGAAAAGATTCAACATGACAAGCTGTAAAATAATTACAACTCCTATGAGCACCATAACATCACTTGATTCGGATGAAAATGATAAATTAGTGGATGCAAAAATCTATAGAGGTATGATCGGATCCTTACTTTATTTACTTCATCCCGACCAGATATCCAGTTTAGTGTTTGCCTCTGTGCTAGATTTCAAGCTAGTCCTAGAGAATCCCACTTGACTACCGTCAAACGTATCCTTCTATATCTTGCCGGAACTCAAGATTTGGGATTGTGGTATCCATCATCATGTGATTTATCTCTTATTTCTTATTCTGATGTGACTACGCTGGATGCAAGCTGGATCGCAAGAGTACTAGTGGCTATTACCAGTTTCTGGGCGGGTGTTTAGTTACTTGGGCCTCCAAGAAACAACACTCGGTTGCCCTCTCAACCGCAGAAGCAGAATATGTTGCTGCGGGGAGCTGTGGCACCTAAGTGTTGTGGATTAAACACCAACTCCAAGACTACTTAGTGGATCTTGATTGTGTCCCGATTCTATGTGATAACACCAGTGCTATCAACCTTGCAATAAATCCAGTCTAGCACTCTAGGACCAAGCATATTGAGATTAGGCATCACTTCATTAGAGATGAGATCTTTAAGAAGAACTTTGAACTGCATTTTGTTGATACATTAAATCAGATTGCTGACATCTTCACCAAGCCCTTGTGTAATGACAGGTTTTCAACATTCAGAAGGGAGTTTGGTCTTTGCGGACCTCAGGCTAATAAAAATTGAAATGATGATCTTCTTCAATTTGGTTGTGTGTTTTTGCAGATTGATTTCCATGCATTATTTATATGTAAATATGGCATTCTGCATATGGTGTAGCATTACATGTAGTTGCATAATAAAGTTGAATTCATGTTCACAATGCATTGCATGTGGTGTTGCATCATTCTTGCATGGCCATGTTATATTAAATGATGAAATGTGGAAAGGCAGGCTATGCTTATCTAGAAGCACTCACCATGCATGAGGATTCACCTCCGCCAAGTACCATGCGTCACTGTCGCATGTAGGCCATACAGTAAGGGAGAGCTATTTCCTTGAAGCATTCATGCATATGTTTCATCCTCATTCAGTACCATCAATGAAGCATTCATGCATATGTTTCATCGTCATTCACGTTGCTTGCAAACATAACTCCTTGAATGCATTCACTGCATATCTTTAGGGAGAGTCTTGCTGCTACTATTCATCTCTTGCAATCTGAACTTCAATGGCTTCTAGTCTGAATGTGATCATGAAACAGATAGAACTATGGCGTAAGAGCTTTCTATTATATGAACTAATGATTGTCCATCCAATGAAAATGGTTAAGATTTAATGATTTCCTTGAAGTTCTGATATAATTATTTGAAATCATCTATGTTCTGTGATTTTAATAGACTTTAACTAGAGATTGCATGTTGTGCCTTGAATGACTATCCTGAAATCTGAAAATTCAAACGCCATTGCAACATTGGTTGAGATGCTAAAGCTTAGTATTGTTGTTAAACACCTTGATGAGCTGAAATTCCTGAAAATCAATTTGATAGAGCAATGATATTGTTGCACGGAGAAATATGTCACATCCTCAAAACAAGTGACGAATGATATGTCATGATGTGCCATGTTATCTCTGTCTTAATTAAATAGGACTCTAGGAAGAGCAATGGCATAATTGTTGAGAAATATATCTCCTCATCAAAGAAATGAGGTCAGATATATCATGAGGTGACATTGCTATCTCTGTTCAATCTGAAGCATAACAGCCAGTCTTACCAAATACATAGGAATACTTGCGTCTAAACAACGTGTATTCTTACGGATAGTAGGCATGTACTAGACTCGATTGCTCGTAAAATATGAGTCATGTGCATACAAATGCAAAAGATCATGAAACACAATGCTGCAATCATCGTATTCCATGCTTTAGTCATGTTTGTTTAACCTCAATACTAGTTTGTGCTATTCCCAATGAAGTTATTGCATATGGATGTATACGACAAAGAAAGGTTAACCACTGCCATGATATGCACTTCTGGTTCATTTATATTAAAACATGGATGTAGATGCTTTTCGAACTCTATTGTTGATCTCATATTTCATTAGCGTTGAACCATGTATCTTGCCCACGGCATGTTTCAGGTCTTCATATAATGGCTTACTCTTCACTCCTATTCAGCTCTGATCACTAAGACATTTGCCACAGTCTCTATTTTATCCCTCCTTTTTGCTGTTGTCAAAGGGGAAGAATATCTTTGTGAGTTGCCTTTGGGAGCTTTGGGAGATCAAAGGGGGAGAATAAAACTTTGTGAGACGGGGGAGAGTAGCATCCATAATCAGGCGGCACTTGAATAGCATTCATTCACTTATTCCACATTCATTCACTTGCTCCGCATTCATTCACTTGCTCAGATCATCTGATCATCCTCTGATTCATCCTCTGATCATCCATGCACCATCAAGCTGCATATGTTATAAAATTTGCCATCTTGGACATTACTGTCAACTAATGACTCACAGTGTTGCCATCATCAAAAAGGGGGAGAATGTTGTGCCCCTGTGGTCATTTGGCATTCATGATTTTGATAATGGCCAAACACTATAAGTCATTGATGTTTCTCACTCTCATATGACTGAAATACTTGATGTTCTTTCATGACAGATATGCCAAGGAATGGAGTGGAGATGGCAAAAGTGAAAGCCCAATGATCGCGCCCAAGCAAGGATGAAAATCCCTTCAAGAAGCAAGAAAAAGCAAGAGTCGACACTTCACATAGCCAAGGTCGATGCACAATGAAGAATAGCCAACATGGGGCTGTGCACACTTGGCTTCAACGTCAAAGGTCTAAAGAGTTTGATGCCACAGACTGGAATTGACTGCAAACAGGTTTAAGGGGTTGATTGAAGATCAAGTTTTCGGTTGACCAACGGTCATAAACCGGTCGACCAGAATTGCCATAACCGAAAAAGCTTCATAACTTGTCAGTAGGGGTCGACCGCCCAGAATGACCGATCGACCGGCCCAAGGTCTGGTCGACCGCCCCATCCTATCGATCGACTGATTTTCCCAGCAATGAATTCTTCAGTTCTGTAAATGTTCCGGTCGACCGACCCATACTTCCGGTCGAGCGATAGCCCGATGCAGCAATGTTTGACTTTGTTTTCCACCTCGTGGGCAGCCCCTCTTCTTGGATTTGTTTAATCCTAAAGTCACCCAATCTCCCATGATTTGTGGATCTGGTCTGGCGGGTGTCTATGAACCATTCAAAAGATATAAAACCAACACAAGAGGGTTAGAAACCCTAATGCATCAAGAGGGATCAAGGGAGATCAAAGGAGGCTAGAGGAGGTCCAAGGAAGAAGAGGGTATTGTAGCCGTGAATAGTACTTTGTGCAGAGTTCTTCATCTATTTCAAGGTGATTCAAGCATATATCTCAAGCTAGCAACCTCCAAGGAAGAGTAGAAGCAAGTAAAGGTTTCAAGGGAGATCAAATCTGCATCCATAATCCTCTTCATCAACTCAAGGGGATCCAAGGAAGATTACCTCACAAGGAGCTGCGAGGAGGCTTTGCAAGGAAGAAGAAGCCTCTATTTCAGATAAGATCTTCTCGATATTAGCATATCTCTATCTCTTGTCTGAACATTCTCATCTTTGTTCTCTTTTCATTTTGTTCACGCTATTGAAACTGAGAATCGTCCCTACCGCGGTTAGTAGGAAGGTAGTTGGAGGGTGATCCAATCTGCGGTGTTGTCATCCCTACCGGTGGTTAGTAGGAAGGCAATCGGAAGTTCTCTGATTTGCGGTTTGGTGCGCTGCACTAGTGAAGCCTCACCAGGTTTGGTGAGGGGTGGACGTAGGACTGGGGATTCAGTCCGAATCACCTTAAAATCTCGTGTGTTGTGGTTTGCTTGTGCGATTGCTTTGTGCTAGATGTGTGCTTAGGTTCAATCTTTATTTTACTTGTTCATCGTGCTAAACAAATCGTTGTGTCCTTCGCTAAGCTAGTTGTATTCCGCTGCTAATCTCTTTATCTAGCTTTAAAGAGAGGTGTTATGTGAAAAGAGGGGCATATCTATTCACCCCTCCCCTCTAGATCCGCCATCCACTACTCAACAAAAAGTCATGTCGATGTAATTTTCATCTTTATTGAGCCTAGCGAGTCATTGTGTCAAAGTGAGTCAAGTGTCAATTTGTAAACTTTGAGTATTTGATTAATAAAGTTGAGATTTTGATTATATCTTGTGCATTCATTCTTTTGTGTGAATGTGTATAGCGCTCTGATTGTCTTGCTAGCTAGAGGCTTATTTTGTTGGCTGTTCACGCTCTCGACTTAATCCTGCTGCATATCTCGGGGCGTGACAATTAAGATGGTATCAGAGCCTAGGCTTATTAAGTCCTTGGAAAATGTCAAGTCATAGGTTAAGTCCAAGGTTTAAGGATTTTCAACCTATGAACTAGGAAGAAATTTTCGAACCCATGTGAGATTAGGTAGAGCCCGGGTTAAGCTAGATCTCTAATAAGGATTTCCTTCTAGATTAAACCCTCATGAATTCCAAAGAAAATGACAAATTGTGTATTTTCTCAGGAACCTAACTTTTCAAATGGCTGGCAACCGAGCGAACTAGGAAGCCATGCAACAAACCATTACGGGACTTACTCAGGCCCTTCAAACAGTAGCACAAGCAGGCGCGCGAGTTGGCGCCGGTGATCTACATCAAAATTTTTGAAGCATGAATCCTGCACGGTTATCTGGGTCGTCCAATCCGGATGAAACGGAAAACTGGATAGATGAGATGGATAGAATATTCAATGTTATGCAATGCATGGACTAGGAGAAGGTCCTGCTAGCTACATTTCAACTAAATAAGGATGCACGTATATGGTGGAAGGCCACCTCAGCCCATCTACCAAATGCACAACTCACTTGGGAGGAGTTCCTCGAGCTCTTCTGTGATAAATATTTCTCAAAGCATATCCGGGAGAGGAAGGTAGCTGAATTTGCCTCCCTTAGGCAAGGCATGATGACGGTGGTAGAATACAAGCTATAATTCTCAATGCTGGCACCTTACGCTCCACATCTCATCAGCACAGAGGTGTTAAAGGTCAACCAATTTATGGATGGACTACGTCCTATTTTTGTCAAGCAACTTGGGCCCCAAAACATCCGAACTTATTCGGAGATGGTCCATAGGGCCCATTTATGTGAGAGAACCCTTGAGAAGGTCGAGAAATTCAAGGGCAAGGGTGAAGAATCCAGTCGTAAAAAGTTCAGCATCACGGGAACTTACAAATCCCATGACAACAAGAAGAGGTCCCGCAATGGCAATGGGAACGGCAAGAACAAAAGGGTGAAAGAAGAGAAAAGGCAAGTTATGGCGGCTTGCACTTTCTGTGAGAAGTTCGGTCATTCGGCCGAAGAGTGCTGGAAGCGCCTCGGCGCTTGTCTACGGTGTGGCAACCGGGAGCACCGCATGCTCGATTGTTCACTTATGGAGGAACAACCCTCCAAGAATGATGGTGGGCGCAGGCAGCAGGCTCGTTTAAACGTCGTAATAGAGGATGAAGCTGCAAAGGAAAGTGATATGATCAAAGGTACCATCCAAATTTATTCACATCCTACCTTTGTTTTATTCGATACCGGTGCTTCACATTCTTTTATATCCACTGCTTTTTCTAAAACTTTATCGATTTCACCTGTGCCTTTACCTTCGGACCAAGCTATTACTACACCTTTAGGTTCTAGAATCGAACTCAAAACCCACTACCCTAATAGTGAGGTAATCATAGGAGGCCATAATCTTCCTGCAAACCTCGTATGCCTTGACATGGAAGGCTACAATACCATCTTAGGTATTGATTGGCTATCCGAACACTATGCCGACATTAATTGTTGCCATAGGCGAATTTCTTTCTACAAGCCTGATCTCCCAAAATTCTCTTTCCATGGCATCAAATATAGGAAGCATCTTGTTCTCATCTCTTCTCTTCATGCCTGCAAACTTAACTCGCAAGGTTGTGAAGCCTTTCTTGCCTCCGTAATTATCACCGAGTCCAAAGAGGTCATTCTTGAGGAAATACCTGTCGTAAAAGAGTTTCCGAATGTCTTTCCTTCCGAACTACCTGGTTTACCGCTCGCAAGGGAAGTAAACTTCTCCATTAAACTAATTCCTGGAGCAGCAACTGTCTCTAAAGCTCCTTACAGGTTGTCCTCCATTGTGCTTAAGGAGTTGAAGAAGCAATTGCAAGAACTATTGGAGAAGTGTTTCATTCGACCAAGCACATCTTCTTGGGGTGCACTGGTTCTTTTTGTCAGAAAGAAGGATGTATCTCTCAAGCTATGCATCGATTATCGATAATTAAATCAACTCACAATCAAGAACAAATATCGATTGCCGCGTATTGATGAAATGTTCAACCAGATCTCTGGAGCAGAGCATTTCTCCAAAATAGACCTCAGGTCTGGTTACCATCAACTGAGGATTAAAGATGAAGACATTCACAAAACTATTTTTCGAAGCAGATATGGGCACTACGAATTTATGGCTATGCCGTTCGGTTTAACCAACGCCCCTGCAGCTTTCATGCAATTGATGAACAATATCTTCAGGCCTTATCTTGACCACTTTGTGGTCGTTTTCATTGATGATATCCTTATTTATTCCAAGACACAAGAGGATCATGAAGAACACTTAAGGATAACTTTGCAAACATTAAGAGACCACCAACTCTACGTGAAGCTTAATAAATGAGAGTTTTGGCTAAAGGTGGTCTCTTTCCTTGGTCATATTATTTCAAAGGAAGGTATTGTTGTGGATCCTTCGAAAGTCGAAGCTGTCAAGAACTAGAGCAGACCAACAACTGTAACAGAAGTCAAGAGTTTGCTTGGTCTGGCTGGCTACTATAGGCGGTTTATAGAAGATTTCTCAAAAATCGCCATTCCTTTGACCAGGCTTACAAGAAAGGAGAATCATTTTGTATGGTCAAAGGATTGTGAAGAAAGTTTTTTGACTCTCAAGGAACATCTTACTACAACACTTGTGTTAGCATTGCCCGTTGAAGGGGGTGGTTTCGAAGTTTATACCGACGCATCAGGCGTTAGTCTTAGTTGTGTTCTTATGCAACATGGTAGGGTAATCTGTTATGCTTCGAGGCAACTAAAGCATCATGAGGAGAATTACCCGGTGCACAATCTGGAGCTGGCTGATGTTATCTTCACCTTGAAGATATGGATACATTGCCTCTATGGAGAGAAATTCACAGTATTCTCAAACCATAAAAGTCTGAAGTATCACTTCTCCCAGAAGGATTTAAACATGAGGCAAAGAAGATGGCAAGAATATCTAAAAGACTTTGACTTCACGATTCAATATCACCCTAGGAAGGCTAATGCTGTAGCGGATGCACTCAGCAGGAAACCCATGACTATTTTATCTAGTCTCAGGATGGGCATGACAAACCTCCTTGAAGACTTTGCTAAATTGAATCTAGATGTTGATAGGGAAAGTGAAAGGTGTATTATCGCCAACATCCGGTCACAACCTACGTTGATAGAAGATTTAGCCAAGTTGCAAGATAATGATCCTACCCTGGTTGAGATCAAAGCCAACATTGATCAAAGACCAGATTTCTCTGTCACGACCGATGGAAGATTATTATTCTAAAGTCAGATCTGTGTGCTGGATCATTCTAAAGTCAGATCTGAGAGACGGGGGAGAGTAGCATCCATAATCAGGCGGCACTTGAATAGCATTAATTCACTTGTTCCACATTCATTCACTTGCTCCGCATTCATTCACTTGCTCACATCATCTGATCATCCTCTGATTCATCCTATGATAATCCATGCATCATCAAGTTGCATATGTTATAAAATTTGTCATCTTGGACATTACTGTCAACTAATGACTCACAGTGTTGCCATCATCAAAAAGGGGGAGAATGTTGTGCCCCTGTGGTCATTTGGCATTCATGATTTTGATAATGGCCAAACACTATAAGTCATTGATGTTTCTCACTCTCATATGACTGAAATACTTGATGTTCTTTCATGACAGATATGCCAAGGAATGGAGTGGAGATGGCAAAAGTGAAAGCTCAATGATCGCGCCCAAGCAAGGATGAAAATCCCTTCAAGAAGCAAGAAAAAGCAAGAGTTGACACTTCACATAGCCATGGTCGATGCACAGTGAAGAATAGCCAACATGGGGCTGTGTACACTTGGTTTCAACGTCAAAAGGTCTAAAGAGTTTGATGCCACAGACTGGAATTGACTGCAAACAGGTTAAAGGGGTTGATTGAAGCAAATCTGTGAAAAATCAAGTTTTCGGTCGACCAACGGTCATAAACCGGTCGACCAGAATTGCCATAACCGAAAAAGCTACAGAACTTGTCAGTAGGGGTCGACCGCCCAGAATGACCGATCGACCGGCCCAAGGTCTGGTCGACCGCCCCATCCTGTCGATCGACTGATTTTCCCAGCAATGAATTCTTCAGTACTGTAAATGTTCCGGTCGACCGACCCATACTTCCGGTCGACCGACAGCCCCGATGCAGTAATGTTTCACTTTGTTTTCCACCACATGGGCAGCCCCTCTTCTTGGATTTGTTTAATCCTAAAGTCACCCAATCTCCCATGATTTGTGGATCTGGTCTGGGGGGTGTCTATGGACCATTCAAAAGATATCAAACCAACAGAAGAGGGTTAGAAACCCTAATGCATCAAGAGGGATCAAAGGATATCAAAGGAGGCTAGAGGAGGTCCAAGGAAGAAGAGGGTATTGTAGCCGTAAACAGTACTTCGTGCAGAGTTCTTCATCCATTCCAAGGTGATGCAAGCATATATCTCAAGCTAGCAACCTCCAAGGAAGAGTAGAAGCAAGCAAAGGTTTCAAGGGAGATCAAATCTGCATCCATAATCCTCTTCATCAACTCAAGGGGATCCAAGGAAGATTACCTTGCAAGGAAGAAGAAACCATTGCTGCGAGGAGGCTTTGCAAGGAAGAAGAAGCCTCTATTTCAGATAAGATCTTCTTGATATTAGCATATCTCTATCTCTTGTCTGAACATTCTCATATTTGTTCTCTTTTCATTTTGTTCACGCTATTGAAACTGAGAATCGTCCCTACCACGGTTAGTAGGAAGGCAGTTGGAGGGTGATCCAATCTGCGGTGTTGTCGTCCCTACCGGTGGTTAGGAGGAAGGCAATCGAAAGTTCTCCGATTTTTGATTTGGTGCGCTGCACTAGTGAAGCCTCACCGGGTTTGGTGAGGGGTGGACGTAGGACGGGGATTCAGTCTGAACCACCTTAAAATCTCGTGTGTTGTGGTTTGCTTGTGCGATTGCTTTGTGCTAGATGTGCGCTTAGGTTCAATCTTTATTTTACTTTTTCATCCTGCTAAACAAATCGTTGTGTCCTTCGCTAAGCTAGTTGTATTCCACTGCTAATCTCTTTATCTAGCTTTAAAGAGAGGTGTTCTGCGAAAAGAGGGGCATATCTATTCACCCCTCCCCTCTAGATCTGCCATCCACTACTCAACAAAAAGTCATGTCGATGTAATTTTCCTCTTTATTGAGCCTAGCGAGTCATTGTGTCAAAGTGAGTCAAGTATCAATTTGTAAACTTTGAGTATTTGATTAATAAAGTTGAGATTTTGATTATATCTTGTGCATTCATTCTTTTGTGTGAATGTGTATAGCGCTCTGATTGTCTTGCTAGCTAGAGACTTATTTTGTCGGCTGTTCACGCTCTCGACTTAATCCTGCTGCATATCTCGGGGCGTGACAATTAAGATGATATCAGTGCCTAGGCTTATTAAGTCCTTGGAAAATGTCAAGTCATAGGTTAAGTCCAAGGTTTAAGGATTTTCAACCTATGAACTAGGAAGAAATTTTCGAACCCATGTGAGATTAGGTAGAGCCCGGGTTAAGCTAGATCTCTAATAAGGATTTCCTTCTAGATTAAACCCTCATGAATTCCAAAGAAAATGACAAATTGTGTATTTTCTCAGGATCCTTACATTTCAAATGGCTGGCAACCGAGCGAACTAGGAAGCCATGAAACAAACCGTTGCGGGTCTAACTCAGGCCCTTCAAACAGTAGCACAAGCAGGCGCGCGAGTTGGCGCCGGTGATCTACACCAAAATTTTTGAAGCATGAATCCTCCACGGTTCTCTGGGTCGTCCAATCCGGATGAAACGAAAAACTGGATAGATGAGATGGATAGGATATTCCATGTTATGCAATGCACGGACTAGGAGAAGGTCCTGCTAGCTACATTTCAACTAAATAAGGACGCCCGTATATGGTGGAAGGCCACCTCCGCCCATCTACCAAATGCACAACTCACTTGGGAGGAGTTCCGCGGGCTCTTCTGTGATAAATATTTCTCAGAGCATATCCGGGAGAGGAAGGTAGCTGAATTTGCCTCCCTTAGGCAAGGCATGATGACGGTGGTAGAATACAAGCTATAATTCTCAAGGCTGGCACCTTACGCTCCACATCTCATCAGCACAGAGCTGTTAAAGGCCAACCAATTTATGGATGGATTACGTCCTATTTTTGTCAAGCAACTTGGGCCCCAAAACATCTGAACTTATTCGGAGATGGTCCATAGGGCCCATTTATGTGAGAGGACCCTTGAGAAGGTCGAGAAATTCAAGGGCAAGGGTGAAGAATCCAGCCGTAAAAAGTTCAGCATCACGGGAACTTACAAATCCCATGACAACAAGAAGAGGTCCCGCAATGGCAATGGGAACGGCAAGAACAAAAGGGTGAAAGAAGAGAAAAAGCAATTTATGGCGGCTTGCACTTTCTGTGAGAAGTTCGGTCATTCGGCCGAAGAGTGCTGGAAGCGCCTCGGCGCTTGTCTACGGTGTGGCAACCGGGAGCACCGCATGCTCGATTGTTCACTTATGGAGGAACAACCCTCCAAGAATGATGGTGGGCGCAGGCGGCAGGCTCGTTTAAACACCGTAATAGAGGATGAAGCTACAAAGGAAAGTGATATGATCGAAGGTACCATCCAAATTTATTCACATCCAACCTTTGTTTTATTCGATACCGGTGTTCACATTCTTTTATATCCACTGCTTTTTCTAAAACTTTATCGATTTCACCTGTGCCTTTACCTTCGGACCAAGCTATTACTATACCTTTAGGTTCTAGAATCGAACTCAAAACCCACTACCCTAATAGTGAGGTAATCATAGGAGGCCATAATCTTCCTGCAAACCTCGTATGCCTTGACATGGAAGGCTACGATACCATCTTAGGCATTGATTGGCTATCCGAACACTATGCCGACATTAATTGTTGCCATAGGCGAATTTCTTTCTACAAGCCTGATCTCCCAAAATTCTCTTTCCATGGCATCAAATATAGGAAGCATCTTGTTCTCATCTCTTCTCTTCACGCCTGCAAACTTATCTCGCAAGGTTGTGAAGCCTTTCTTGCCTCCGTAATTGTCACCGAGTCCAAAGAGGTCATTCTTGAGGAAATCCCTGTCGTAAAAGAGTTTTCGGATGTCTTTCCTTCCGAACTACCTGGTTTACCGCTCGCAAGGGAAGTAAACTTCTCCATTAAACTAATTCCTGGAGCAGCAACTGTCTCTAAAGCTCCTTACAGGTTGTCCTCCATTGTGCTTAAGGAGTTGAAGAAGCAATTGCAAGAACTATTGGAGAAGTGTTTCATTCGACCAAGCACATCTCCTTGGGGTGCACTGGTTCTTTTTGTCAGAAAGAAGGATGGATCTCTGAAGCTATGCATCGATTATCGGTAATTACATCAACTCACAATCAAGAACAAATATCGATTGCCGCATATTTATGAAATGTTCAACCAGATCTCTGGAGCAGAGCATTTCTCCAAAATAGACCTCAGGTCCGGTTACCATCAATTGAGGATTAAAGATGAAGACATTCACAAAACTATTTTTCGAAGTAGATATGGGCACTACGAATTTATGGTTATGCCGTTCGGGTTAACCAACGCCCCTGCAGCTTTCATGCAATTGATGAACAACATCTTCAGGCCTTATCTTGACCACTTTGTGGTCATTTTCATTGATGATATCCTTATTTATTCCAAGACACAAGAGGAGCATGAAGAACACTTAAGGATAACTTTGCAAACATTAAGAGACCACCAACTCTACGTGAAGCTTAATAAATGTGAGTTTTGGCTAAAGGAGGTCTCTTTCCTTGGTCATATTATTTCAAAGGAAGGTATCGTTGTGGATCCTTCTAAAGTCGAAGCTGTCAAGAACTGGAGCAGACCAACAACTGTAATAGAAGTCAGGAGTTTGCTTGGTCTGGCTGGCTACTATAGGCAGTTTATAAAAGATTTCTCAAAAATCGCCATTCCTTTGACCAGGCTTAAACGAAAGGAGAATCCTTTTGTATGGCCAAAAGATTGTGAAGATAGTTTTTTGACTCTCAAGAAACATCTTACTATAGCACCTGTGTTAGCATTGCCTGTTGAAGGGGGTGGTTTTGAAGTTTATACCGACGCATCAGGCGTTAGTCTTAGTTGTGTTCATATGCAACATGGTAGGGTAATCTGTTATGCTTCGAGGCAACTAAAGCGTCATGAGGAGAATTACCCGGTGCACAATCTGGAACTGGCTGATGTTATCTTCACCTTGAAGATATGGATACATTGCCTCTATGGAGAGAAATTCACAGTATTCTCAAACCATAAAAGTCTGAAGTATCTCTTCTCCCAGAAGGATTTAAACATGAGGCAAAGAACATGGCAAGAATATCTAAAAGACTTTGACTTCACTATTCAATATCACCCTAGGAAGGCTAATGCTGTAGCGGATGCACTCAGCAGGAAACCCATGACTATTTTATCTAGTCTCAGGATGGGCATGACAAACCTCCGTGAAGACGTTGCTAAATTGAATCTAGATGTTGACAGGGAAAGTGAAAGGTGTATTATCGCCAACATCCGGTCACAACCTATGTTGATAGAAGATTTAGCCAAGTTGCAAGATAATGATCCTACCCTGGTTGAGATCAAAGCCAACATTGATCAAAGATCAGATTTCTCTGTCACGACCGATGGAAGATTATTATTCTAAAGTCGGATCTGTGTGCCGGATCATTCTAAAGTCGGATCTGTGAGATAGGGGAGAGTAGCATCCATAATCAGGCGCCACTTGAATAGCATTCATTCACTTGTTCCACATTCATTCACTTTCTCCGCATTCATTCACTTGCTCACATCATCTGATCATCCTCTAATTCATCCCCTGATCATCCATGCATCATCAACCTGCATATGTTATAAAATTTGCCATCTTGGACATTACGGTCAACTAATGACTCACAATGTTGCCATCATCAAAAAGGGGGAGAATGTTGTGCCCCTGTGGTCATTTGCAATTCATGATTTTGATAATGGCCAAACACTATAAGTCATTGATGTTTCTCACTCTCATATGACTGAAATACTTGATGTTCTTTCATGACAGATATGCCAAGGAATGGAGTGGAGATGGCAAAAGTGAAAGCCCAATGATCGCGCCCAAGCAAGGATGAAAATCCCTTCAAGAAGCAAGAAAAAGCAAGAGTCGACACTTCACATAGCCAAGGTCGATGCACAATGAAGAATAGCCAACATGGGGCTATGCACACTTGGTTTCAACGTCCAAAGGTCTAAAGAGTTTGATGCCACATACTAGAATTGACTGCAAACAGGTTTAAGGGGTTGATTGAAGCAAAATCTGTGAAAAATCAAGTTTTCGGTCGACCAACGGTCATAAACCGGTCGACCAGAATTGCCATAATCGAAAAAGCTACAGAACTTGTCAATAGGGGTCGACCGTCCAGAATGACCGATCGACCGGCCTAACGTCTGGTTGACCGCCCCATTCTGTCGATCGACTGATTTTCCCAACAATGAATTCTTCAGATCTGTAAATGTTCTGGTCGACCGACCCCTACTTCCGGTCGACCGACAGCCCCGATGCAGCAATGTTTGACTTTGTTTTCCACCTCGTGGGCAGCCCCTCTTCTTGGATTTGTTTAATCCTAAAGTCACCCAATCTCCCCTGATTTGTGGATCTGGTCTGGGGGGTGTCTATGGACCATTCAAAAGATATAAAACCAACACAAGAGGGTTAGAAACCCTAATGCATCAAGAGGGATCAAGAGAGATCAAAGGAGGCTAGAGGAGGTCCAAGGAAGAAGAGGGAATTGTAGCCGTGAACAGTACTTCGTGCAGAGTTCTTCATCCATTCCAAGGTGATTCAAGCATATATCTCAAGCTAGCAACCTCCAAGGAAGAGTAGAAGCAAGCAAAGGTTTCAAGGGAGATCAAATCTGCATCCATAATCCACTTCATCAACTCAAGGGGATCCAAGGAAGATTACCTCACAAGGAAGAAGAAACCATTGCAGCGAGGAGGCTTTGCAAGGAAGAAGAAGTCTCTATTTCAGATAAGATCTTCTCGATATTAGCATATCTCTATCTCTTATCTGAACATTCTCATCTTTGTTCTCTTTTCATTTTGTTCACGCTATTGAAACTAAGAATCGTCCCTACCGCGGTTAGTAGGAAGGCAGTTGGAGGGTGATCCAATCTGCGGTGTTGTCGTCCCTACTGGTGGTTAGTAGGAAGGCAATCGGAAGTTCTCCGATTTGCGGTTTGGTGCGCTGCACTAGTGAAGCCTCATCGGGTTTGGTGAGGGGTGGACGTAGGACTGGGGATTCAGTCCGAACCACCTTAAAATCTCATGTGTTGTGGTTTGCTTGTGCGATTGCTTTGTGCTAGATGTGTGCTTAGGTTCAATCTTGATTTTACTTGTTCATCCTGCTAAACAAATCGTTGTGTCCTTCGCTAAGTTAGTTGTATTCCGCTGCTAATCTCTTTATCTAGCTTTAAAGAGAGGTGTTCTGCGAAAAGAGGGGCATATCTATTCACCCCTACCCTCTAGATCCGCCATCCACTACTCAACAAAAAGTCATGTCGATGTAATTTTCCTCTTTATTGAGCCTAGCGAGTCATTGTGTCAAAGTGAGTCAAGTGCCAATTTGTAAACTTTGAGTATTTGATTAATAAAGTTGAGATTTTGATTATATCTTGTGCATTCATTCTTTTGTGTGAATGTGTATAGCACTCTGATTGTCTTGCTAGCTAGAGGCTTATTTTGTCGGCTGTTCACGCTCTCGACTTAATCCTACTGCATATCTCGGGACGTGACAATTAAGATGGTATCAGAGCCTAGGCTTATTAAGTCGTTGGAAAATGCCAAGTCATAGGTTAAGTCCAAGGTTTAAGGATTTTCAACCTATGAACTAGGAAGAAATTTTTGAACCCATGTGAGATTAGGTAGAGCCCGGGTTAAGCTAGATCTCTAATAAGGATTTCCTTCTAGATTAAACCCTCATGAATTCCAAAGAAAATGACAAATTGTGTATTTTCTCAGGAACCTTACTTTTCAAATGGCTGGCAACCGAGCGAACTAGGAAGCCATGCAACAAACCGTTGCGGGTCTTACTCAGGCCCTTCAAATAGTAGCACAAGCAGGCGCGCGAGTTGGCGCCGGTGATCTACACCGAAATTTTTGAAGCATGAATCCTCCACGGTTCTCTGGGTCGTCCAATCCGGGTGAAACGGAAAACTGGATAGATGAGATGGATAGGATATTCAATGTTATGCAATGCATGGACTAGGAGAAGGTCCTACTAGCTACATTTCAACTAAATAAGGATGCACGTATATGGTGGAAGGCCACCTCAGCCCATCTACCAAATGCACAACTCACTTGGGAGGAGTTCCTCGAGCTCTTCTGTGATAAATATTTCTCAAAGCATATCCGGGAGAGGAAGGTAGCTGAATTTGCCTCCCTTAGGCAAGGCATGATGACGGTGGTAGAATACGAGCTATAATTCTCAAGGCTGGCACCTTACGCTCCACATCTCATCAGCACAGAGCTGTTAAAGGCCAACCAATTTATGGATGGATTACGTCCTATTTTTGTCAAGCAACTTGGGCCCCAAAACATCCGAACTTTTTCGGAGATGGTCCATAGGGCCCATTTATGTGAGAGGACCCTTGAGAAGGTCGAGAAATTCAAGGGCAAGGGTGAAGAATCCAGCCGTAAAAAGTTCAGCATCACGGGAACTTACAAATCCCATGACAACAAGAAGAGGTCCCGCAATGGCAATGGGAACGGCAAGAACAAAAGGGTGAAAGAAGAGAAAAAGCAATTTATGGCGGCTTGCACTTTCTGTGAGAAGTTCGGTCATTCGGCCGAAGAGTGCTGGAAGCGCCTCGGCGCTTGTCTACGGTGTGGCAACCGGGAGCACCGCATGCTCGATTGTCCACTTATGAAGAAACAACCCGCCAAGAATGATGGTGGGCGCAGGCGGCAGGCTCGTTTAAACACCGTAATAGAGGATGAAGCTACAAAGGAAAGTGATATGATCGAAGGTACCATCCAAATTTATTCACATCCTACCTTTATTTTATTCGATACCGGTGCTTCACATTCTTTTATATCCACTGCTTTTTCTAAAACTTTATCGATTTCACCTGTTCCTCTTCCTTCGGACCTAGCTATTACTACACCTTTAGGTTCTAGAATCGAACTCAAAACCCACTACCATAATAGTGAGGTAATCATAGGAGGCCATAATCTTCCTACAAACCTCGTATGCCTTGACATGGAAGGCTACGATACCATCTTAGGTATGGATTGGCTATCCGAACACTATGCTGACATTAATTGTTGCCATAGGCGAATTTCTTTCTACAAGCCTGATCTCCCAAAATTCTCTTTCCATGGCATCAAATACAGGAAGCATCTTGTTCTCATCTCTTCTCTTCACACCTGCAAACTTATCTCGCAAGGTTGTCATGCCTTTATTGCCTCCGTAATTATCACCGAGTCCAAAGAGGTCATTCTTGAGGAAATCCCTATCGTAAAAGAGTTTTTGGATGTCTTTCCTTCCGAACTACCTGGTTTACCACTCGCAAGGGAAGCAAACTTCTCCATTGAACTAATTCCTGGAGCTGCACCTGTCTCTAAAGCTCCGTACAGGTTGTCCTCCACTGTGCTTAAGGAGCTGAAGAAGCAATTGCAAGAACTATTGGAGAAGTGTTTCATTCAACCAAGCACATCTCCTTGGGGTGCACTGGTTTTTTTGTAAGAAAGAAGGATGGATCTCTCAAGCTATGCATCGATTATCAGCAATTAAATCAACTCACAATCAAGAACAAATATCGATTGCCGCGTATTGATGAACTGTTCAACCAGATCTCTGGAGCAGAGTATTTCTCCAAAATAGACCTCAGGTCTGGTTACCATCAACTGAGGATTAAAGATGAAGACATTCACAAAACTATTTTTCGAAGCAGATATGGGAACAACGAATTTATGGTTATGCCGTTCGGGTTAACCAACGCCCCTACAGCTTTCATGCAATTGATGAACAACATCTTCAGGCCTTATCTTGACCCCTTTGTGGTCGTTTTCAGTGATCATATCCTTATTTATTCCAAGACACAAGAGGAGCATGAAGAACACTTAAGGATAGCTTTGCAAACATTAAGAGACCACCAACTCTACGTGAAGCTTAATAAATGTGAGTTTTGGCTAAAGGAGGTCTCTTTCCTTGGTCATATTATTTCAAAGGAAGGTATCGTTGTGGATCCTTCTAAAGTCGAAGCTATCAAGAACTAGAGCTGACCAACAACTGTAACAGAAGTCAGGAGTTTGCTTGGTCTGGCTGGCTACTATAGGCGGTTTATAAAAGATTTCTCAAAAATGGCTATTCCTTTGACTAGGCTTACAAGAAAGGAGAATCCTTTTGTATGGTCAAAGGATTGTGAAGAAAGTTTTTTGACTCTCAAGGAACATCTTACGACAGCACCTGTGTTAGCATTGCCCGTTGAAGGGGGTGGTTTCAAAGTTTATATAGACGCATCAGGTGTTAGTCTTAGTTGTGTTCTTATGCAACATGGTATGGGAATCTATTATGCTTCGAGGCAACTAAAGTGTCATGAGGAGAATTACCCGGTGCACAATCTGGAACTGGCTGATGTTATCTTCACCTTGAAGATATGGATACATTGCCTCTATGGAGAGAAATTCACAGTATTCTCAAACCATAAAAGTCTGAAGTATCTCTTCTCCCAGAAGGATTTAAACATGAGGCAAAGAAGATGGCAAGAATATCTAAAAGACTTTGACTTCACTATTCAATATCACCCTAGGAAGGCTAATGCTGTAGCGGATGCACTCAGCAGGAAACCCATGACTATTTTATCTAGTCTCAGGATGGGCATGACAAACCTCCTTGAAGACTTTGCTAAATTGAATCTAGATGTTGACAGGGAAAGTGAAAGGTGTATTATCGCCAACATCCGGTCACAACCTACGTTGATAGAAGATTTAGCCAAGTTGCAAGATAATGATCCTACCCTGGTTGAGATCAAAGCCAACATTGATCAAAGATAATATTTCTCTGTCACGACCGATGGAAGATTATTATTCTAAAGTCGGATCTGTGTGCTGGATCATTCTAAAGTCAGATCTGTGAGACGGGGGAGAGTAGCATCCATAATCAGGCGGCACTTGAATAGCATTCATTCACTTGTTCCACATTCATTCACTTGCTCCGCATTCATTCACTTGCGCACATCATCTGATCATCCTCTGATTCATCCTCTGATCATCCATGCATCATCAACCTGCATATGTTATAAAATTTGCCATCTTGGACATTACTGTCAACTAATTACTCACAATGTTGCCATCATCAAAAAGGGGGAGAATGTTGTGCCCCTGTGGTCATTTGGCATTCATGATTTTGATAATGGCCAAACACTATAAGTCATTGATGTTTCTCACACTCATATGACTGAAATACTTGATGTTCTTTCATGACAGATATGCGAAGGAATGGAGTGGAGATGGCAAAAGTGAAAGCCCAATGATCGCGCCCAAGCAAGGATGAAAATCCCTTCAAGAAGCAAGAAAAAGCAAGAGTCGACACTTCACATAGACAAGGTCGATGCACAATGAAGAATAGCCAACATGGGGCTGTGCATACTTGGTTTGAACGTCCAAAGGTCTAAAGAGTTTGATGCCACAGACTGGAATTGACAGCAAACAGGTTTAAGGGGTTGATTGAAGCAAAATCTGTGAAAAATCAAGTTTTCGGTCGACCAACGGTCATAAACCGGTCGACCAGAATTGCCATAACTGAAAAAGCTACAGAACTTGTCAGTAGGGGTCGACCGCCCAGAATGACCGATCGACCGGCCCAAGGTCTGGTCGACCGCCCCATCCTATCGATCGACTGATTTTCCCAGCAATGAATTCTTCAGTTCTGTAAATGTTCCGGTCGATCGACCCCTACTTCCGGTCGACCGACAGCCCCGATGCAGCAATGTTTGAATTTGTTTTCCACCTCGTGGGCGGCCCCTCTTCGTGGATTTTTTTAATCCTAAAGTCACCTAATCTCCCATGATTTGTGGATCTGGTCTGGGGGGTGTCTATAGACCATTCAAAAGATATAAAACCAACACAAGAGGGTTAGAAACCCTAATGCATCAAGAGGGATCAAGGGAGATCAAAGGAGGCTAGAGGAGGTCCAAGGAAGAAGAGGGTATTGTAGCCATGAACAGTACTTCGTGCAAAGTTCTTCATCCATTCCAAGGTGATTTAAGCATATATCTCAAGCTAGCAACCTCCAAGTAAGAGTAGAAGCAAGCAAAGGTTTCAAGGGAGATCAAATCTGCATCCATAATCCTCTTCATCAACTCAAGGGGATCCAAGGAAGATTACCTCACAAGGAAGAAGAAACCATTGTTGCGAGGAGGCTTTGCAAGGAAGAAGAAGCCTCTATTTCAGATAAGATCTTCTCGATATTAGCATATCTATATCTCTTGTCTGAACATTCTCATATTTGTTCTCTTTTCATTTTGTTCACGCTATTGAAACTGAGAATCGTCCCTACCGTAGTTAGTAAGAAGGCAGCTGGAGGGTGATCCAATCTGTGGTGTTGTCGTCCCTACCGGTGGTTAGTAGGAAGGCAATCGGAAGTTCTCCGATTTACGGTTTGGTGCGCTGCACTAGTGAAGCCTCACCGGGTTTGTTGAGGGGTGGACGTAGGACTGGGGATTCAGTCTGAACCACCTTAAAATCTCGTGTGTTGTGGTTTGCATGTGCGATTGCTTTGTGCTAGATGTGTGCTTAGGTTCAATCTTTATTTTACTTGTTCATCCTGCTAAACAAATCGTTGTGTCCTTCGCTAAGCTAGTTGTATTCCGCTGCTAATCTCTTTATCTAGCTTTAAAGAGAGGTGTTCTGCAAAAAGAGGGGTATATCTATTCACCCCTCCCCTCTAGATCTGCCATCCACTACTCAACAAAAAGTCATGTAGATGTAATTTTCTTCTTTATTGAGCCTAGCGAGTCATTGTGTCAAAGTGAGTCAAGTGTCAATTTGTAAACTTTGAGTATTTGATTAATAAAGTTGAGATTTTGATTATATCTTGTGCATTCATTCTTTTGTGTGAATGTGTATAGCGCTCTGATTATCTTGCTAGCTAGAGGCTTATTTTGTCGACTATTCACGCTCTCGACTTAATCCTGCTGCATATCTTGGGGCGTGACAATTAAGATGGTATCAGAGCCTAGGCTTATTAAGTCCTTGGAAAATGTCAAGTCATAGGTTAAGTCCAAGGTTTAAGGATTTTCAACCTATGAACTAGGAAGAAATTTTCAAACCCATGTGAGACTAGGTAGAGCCCGGGTTAAGCTAGATCTCTAATAAGGATTTCCTTCTAGATTAAACCCTCATGAATTCCAAAGAAAATGACAAATTATGTATTTTCTCAGGAACCTTACTTTTCAAATGGCTGGCAACTGAGCGAACTACGAAGCCATGCAACAAACCGTTGCGGGTCTTACTCAGGCCCTTCAAACAGTAGCACAAGCAAGCGCGCGAGTTGGCACCGGTGATCTACACCGAAAATTTTGAAGCATGAATCCTCCACGGTTCTCTGGGTCGTCCAATCCGGATGAAACGGAAAACTGGATAGATGAGATGGATAGGATATTCAATGTTATGCAATGCATGGACTAGGAGAAGGTCCTGCTAGCGACATTTCAACTAAATAAGGATGCCCGTATATGGTGGAAGGCCACCTCAGCCCATCTACCAAATGCACAACTCACTTGGGAGGAGTTCCTCGAGCTCTTCTGTGATAAATATTTCTCAGAGCATATCCGGGAGAGGAAGGTAGCTGAATTTTCCTCCCTTAGGCAAGGCATGATGACGGTGGTAGAATACGAGCTATAATTCTCAAGGCTGGCACCTTACGCTCCACATCTCATCAGCACAGAGTTGTTAAAGGCCAACCAATTTATGAATGGATTACGTCCTATTTTTGTCAAGCAACTTGGGCCCCAAAACATCCGAACTTATTCGGAGATGGTCCATAGGGCCCATTTATGTGAGAGGACCCTTGAGAAGGTCGAGAAATTCAAGGGCAAGGGTGAAGAATCCAGCCGTAAAAAGTTCAGCATCACGGGAACTTACAAATCCCATGACAACAAGAAGAGGTCCCGCAATGGCAATGGGAACGGCAAGAACAAAAGGGTGAAAGAAGAGAAAAAGCAATTTATGGCGGCTTGCACTTTCTGTGAGAAGTTCGGTCATTCGGCCGAAGAGTGCTGGAAGCGCCTCGGCGCTTGTCTACGGTGTGGCAACCGGGAGCACCGCATGCTCGATTGTCCACTTATGAAGAAACAACCCTCCAAGAATGATGGTGGGCGCAGGCGGCAGGCTCGTTTAAACGCCGTAATAGAGGATGAAGCTACAAAGGAAAGTTATATGATCGAAGGTACCATCCAAATTTATTCACATCCTACCTTTGTTTTATTCGATACCGATGCTTCACATTCTTTTATATCCACTACTTTTTCTAAAACTTTATCGATTTCACCTGTTCCTTTACCTTCGGACCTAGCTATTACTACACCTTTAGGTTCTAGAATCGATCTCAAAACCCACTACCCTAATAGTGAGGTAATCATAGGAGGCCATAATCTTCCTGCAAACCTCGTATGCCTTGACATGGAAGGCTACGATACCATCTTAGGTATTGATTGGCTATCGGAACACTATGCCGATATTAATTGTTGCCATAGGCGAATTTCTTTCTACAAGCCTGATCTCCCAAAATTCTCTTTCCATGGCATCAAATACAGGAAGCATCTTGTTCTCATCTCTTCTCTTCACGCCTGTAAACTTATCTCGCAAGGTTGTGAAGCCTTTCTTGCCTCCGTAATTATCATCGAGTCCAAAGAGGTCATTCTTGAGGAAATCCCTATCGTAAAAGAGTTTCCGGATGTCTTTCCTTCCGAACTACCTGGTTTACCGCTCTCAAGGGAAGTAAACTTCTCCATTGAACTAATTCCTGGAGCAGCTCCAGTCTCTAAAGCTCCTTACAGGTTGTCCTCCACTGTGCTTAAGGAGTTGAAGAAGCAATTGCAAGAACTATTGGAGAAGTGTTTCATTCGACTAAGCACATCTCCTTGGGGTGCACTGGTTCTTTTTGTCAGAAAGAAGGATGGATCTCTCAAGCTATGCATCGATTATAGGCAATTAAATCAACTCACAATCAAGAACAAATATCGATTGCCGCGTATTGATGAACTGTTCAACCAGATCTCTGGAGCAGAGCATTTCTCCAAAATAGACCTCAGGTCTGGTTACCATCAACTGAGGATTAAAGATGAAGACATTCACAAAACTATTTTTCGAAGCAGATATGGGCACTACGAATTTATGGTTATGCCGTTCGGGTTAACCAACGCCCCTGCAGCTTTCATGCAATTGATGAACAACATCTTCAGGCCTTATCTTGACCACTTTGTGGTCATTTTCATTGATGATATCCTTATTTATTCCAAGACACAAGAGGAGCATGAAGAACTCTTAAGGATAGCTTTGCAAACATTAAGAGACCACCAACTCTACGTGAAGCTTAATAAATGTGAGTTTTGGCTAAAGGAGGTCTCTTTCCTTGGTCATATTATTTCAAAGGAAGGTATCATTGTGGATCCTTCTAAATTCGAAGCTGTCAAGAACTGGAGCAGACCAACAACTGTAACAGAAGTCAGGAGTTTGCTTGGTCTGGCTGGCTACTATAGGTGGTTTATAAAAGATTTCTCAAAAATTGCCATTCCTTTGACCAGGCTTACAAGAAAGGAGAATCCTTTTGTATGGTCAAAGGATTGTGAAGAAAGTTTTTTGACTCTCAAGGAACATCTTACTACAGCACCTATGTTAGCATTGCCCGTTGAAGGGGGTGGTTTCGAAGTTTATACCGACGCATCAGGCGTTAGTCTTAGTTGTGTTCTTATGCAACATGGTAGGGTAATCTGTTGTGCTTCGAGGCAACTAAAGCGTCATGAGGAGAATTACCCGGTGCACAATCTGGAACTAGCTGATGTTATCTTCACCTTGAAGATATGGATACATTGCCTCTATGGACAGAAATTCATAGTATTCTCAAACCATAAAAGTTTGAAGTATCTCTTCTCCCAGAAGGATTTAAACATGAGGCAAAGAAGATGGCAAGAATATCTAAAAAACTTTAACTTCACTATTCAATATCACCCTAGGAAGGCTAATGCTGTAGCAGATGCACTCAGCAGAAAACCCATGACTATTTTATCTAGTCTCAGGATGGGCATGACAAACCTCCTTGAAGACTTTGCTAAATTGAATCTGGATGTTGATAGGGAAAGTGAAAGGTGTATTATCGCCAACATCCGGTCACAACCTACGTTGATAGAAGATTTAGCCAAGTTGCAAGATAATGATCCTACCCTGGTTGAGATCAAAGCCAACATTGATCAAAGACCAGATTTCTCTGTCACGACCGATGAAAGATTATTATTCTAAAGTCGGATCTATGTGCCGGATCATACTGAAATAAAGAAGCTAATTATGGAAGAAGCTGTTAGGTCACGTTATGCAATTCACCCTGGTGCTGCTAAAATGTATCAAGACCTTAAGAGAAACTTCTGGTGGCCTAACATGAACAGAGAAGTGGCAGATTTTGTGTCTCGCTGCCTAACATGTCAACAAGTAAAGGCGAAACACCAAAAGCCCGCTGGAAAACTACATCCCTTAGAAATTCCCGAGTGGAAGTGGGAAAGTATAAGGATGGATTTCATCATGGATTGCCCAAAACAAGAGGCGGACATGATGGTATATGGGTGATTATTGATCGATTAACCAAGTCTGTAGATTTTCTGCCTATGAAAAGTCGATGGTCCGTGGATGTTCTAGCAGCATTATATATCAAGGAGATTGTTAAACTACACGGCGTCCCTGTCACAATAATATCTGACCGAGACTCCCGTTTCACATCACAATTCTGGGAGGGGCTACAACATTCCTTGGGGACCCGGTTAAATTTCAGCGCAGCATTTCATCCACAAACTGATGGCCATACTGAAAGAACTAATCAAGTGGTTGAAGATATGCTCAGGGCTTGTTCTATAGATTTTGGTAAAAGTTGGAACGACCATTTGCCTCTAGTTGAGTTCACCTACAACAATAGCTACCAAGCTAGTATTCAATGGCACCATTCGAGGCATTGTATGGAAGGAGTTTCCGTTCACCTATCTACTGGAATGAAGTTGGGGAGAAACAACTTCTAGGCCCAGAACTTGTCAGGGATACAACCGAGAAGTTGCAACTTATCAGGGATAGACTGCAGACAGCACAATCAAGACAAAAGACATATGCTGATATTAGAAGAAGAGACCTGGAATTCCAAGTAGGAGACCATGTGTTACTCAATGTTTCCCCAGGTCGTGGGATTTGAAGATTCGGCATCAAAGGCAAACTTACTCCGAGATTCATTGGCCCTTTTGAAATTCTTGAAAGGGTTGGCGAGGTCGCATATCGGATTGCTTTGCCTGCTTAACTAGCTGGAGTGCATGACGTGTTTCCCGTCTCAATGTTAAAAAGGTACGTTCATGACCCACTTCACATTATAAGTCATGACGATCTGGTAGTACAGAAGGACTTGACGTATGAGCAAAGGTCACTCAATATACTTGATCGTGAAGTACGTCAGCTCCGGAATAAAACTATTCCCATGGTAAAGATCCAATGGAGTAAATGCCTAGAACAAGAAGCTACATGGGAGACGGAGGATGCAATGCACAAAAGGTTCCCCGAATTGTTTGAGTGTAAGTAATACGCCCTCCACAAACTCATGCAATGAATTTGGGGACCAAATTTATTTTAAGTGGGGGAGAGTGTCGCACCACTGGAATTTTTATAGGATTTTTTTGAAATTTTTCAAAAAAATAAATTGATTTATTTAAGTATTTAATGAGGCTTAATATGCTAATTAATTGATTAATAGGTTAAGGCCTTTAATAAATAGGCCCAATTAATAACCAAGTGGTTAAGCCCACTTCAAATGGGCCTTAAACCCAGAAACCTAAGCCCCAAGCCCAACCCTAGAAACGTAATAGGGTATATTTCCCTAATTAAAGTAGATAAATAGGGAAACTAGGAGATAATTAGAAGGGAGTTTACATTAAATTCAAATTTAAGAGAAAGAACCAGGTCGTGGTCAGTCGCGCGATCGCGTTCTCAAGATAGCGGTCCTGACCAGACCGCTACCTAGTTCCGTAAACGGAAAGAGATAAACCCACGAAAGTTGGGATTTTTATCCACCCAATTGCCATAGATCGACGTGATCTAGCATGGGAACTTGCCTAGGACTCTTAAAGGATCGAATAGATACCCCGTAGGACTCCTAACTCGATCTATTCCCTCAGCCCTAGGTCATTCCCTATAAATAAATCTCAGATTCATCCTGCGCGAACCCTAACTTTGGATCCCGTGATTTGAAGGTATGGTGTCCTCTTCTTGAGTTCGTCCTTTAGAAGTTTTTATTCCCCTTAGTATTTTCTAACTCATCTCCGATTTTGGTTTTAGGAGATCAAGAGGTCAAGGAGATAGAACGCCTGGAAGTCGTGGTTCCACGCAGGACGCGCAGGAATGGGGGTGTTCTTCCGACGAGAAATTCACAAACTAGGAGCTAACCCAGAGATAGGTTATCTCACGATCGGCTTAAACAACAAGTTAGGATTAAAAGTCCTCTGGTCTTGCTTAATTTCATACTTTCTACACGGAGAATTTCATGATTTACTTTGATCGCACGATAGGGCCTTTTGTTCATGCAGTCCCTGCAACCTTATTGGAAAAGATGATAACTTTGATTAAATCCATGCCCTCTCATGCATTAGTTACATGATATCATGCTTTATCTTTCTATTTTATACTGTTTTCATGTTTATTGGCCGATCAATAGGGCTCTACAAGGTTGGGCTTGATTTCAATCTACGACAGAGAGATAGTGGTCAAGCAGAGACCACGACTCCCTTATAGCGGTCTTCGACAAACCGCGATCTGGTTCCTATAACCCGATCAAACCCTTTTCATTCCCTATTATATATGTCATATCATATATATGTTTCCTGACCATGTCATGACTTCATAGTTAGTATTGGCATGTTTTTGTAAAGCTTAATTTCATTATATGTTAATTTCATGTCAAACTTCATAATTTTGTATTTAAAAGAGTTACACCTTGATTTATGTTCTTACTCATTCCCTTCCATCTTATTTCTGATTTTTGTTACTTACACATAGCCCGTACTCCGGTACGACGCTATTAGTCACTGCACTTTATAGGCAAACTTTCTTGGACTTGAGCGTTGTAGACATGTTTTTCTTTCCCTCCCTTAACTCAAAAAGTGAATATGAAAATAATGAAATGGGGCTAGAAGGGGGAAAGGGCAACCAATGAATCACTCACACAGAAACATGTTGTGATCGCCACCAAGATATATAGCACAACAAAAGAGTACCACATACCTTGGAAAGGGGAGAAGATAGTGAAGACACTCGCCAACAATGCAGCGCTGGAACAAGGTGAACACGGTCCTCTGGAGACCGCTTAAGGATTTAGACGGCCGATCGATAGGCCGCTCAGCGCTGAAGAGGAACGCGGGAAGAAGACCTGGCTGGCGTCTAAAACGGTCTGCAACAGGCCGCTAGCAGGAACGAAACGGTCCGAGGAAGACCGCGCACCCTGTCAGACGGACGGAGATAGACCGCACAGAACCTCCAGATCCCAAACTTGTGGAACTTATCCCTCCACCCCTCCCGGCCGGCCAGAGGGGATGGGCCTCGTGCTTAGCTTCTATTGACTTGCAAAAGAACGTAAACAACAACAAAACACCACCCAAATTAGCCCACGGGCGTGCAATATCTATAGAAAGGAATGGAAGGCTAACAACATAAAATAGAATGGGGAATACCTGGGGGTTGGGTTTTTAACCCCTAAAGGGTGTGAAAAGCAATAGGATGGTAGAGGAATGAGAATGACAATGAAAAAAAACGTGGAGAAAAGGTGAAAGAAATGATCATGCAATGGTGAATAAATGACTAAACACTTAGACCACAACACTAATGAGAACCACTACTCCCTGAACCGAAGGCTCAAATGGACGTAGAGAGCCTTCTTCCCTAGCTGAGATCCGCTCAAAAACTCGGTAGCACTTCGACACAAACGCCGGATCTCCCCCCTCGCGAGCTTGGGCCAAGGGTGCTATTTATAGACCCTTGAAAGTCCACTCGAAATTGAGGGTTTTCCAGCGATAATTAGGGCAAGATTCTTTAGGATAAATCAGAGATAATATCACCAATTTTCTCTAGGATAAAATGGAAGTTAATTTGGTTGAGAATCCATGGAGAAAAATGAGGACGAAGCAGCTAATTCAACCATGGATGGAGAGAGAAACATCTGTTAAAGGAAGGATCTCGGCCTTCCAAACGGTCGAACGATAGACCGCCCAGCTCAATACATGATCCAATACTAGACCGCCTATAAATGTCGGTGGTAAATAGAAAATAAGATAAATAAACTATTTATCCCAAAGAACTGACCGACTGGTTCAGCGTAGGACTCTCAGGATTTAAACGGTCCATCGATAGACCGCTCAACCAGTCACACGGCCCATTACAAGACCGTGTATCTGGTGTCGGTGATAAATCAATAAAATGAGATAAATGGATAATTATCTGAAAAATCAACTTGCTTAGGACTCTGGCCACTAAACCATCGTGCGATGGACCGCCCACCTTGAATAAACGGCCCAGTGAAAGACCGTGTATTGGTTTGTCGGTGGAAATTCAGAAAGTAGCCAATTAATCTAGGGATAAATCTAAGTGATATAAATGGTATCCAAAACGGCCGCCTAACATATCAGACGGTCTATCGCTAGACCGCTTTTATGCTGGGTGGTTGAAATCAACAAAATGGGATAAATAAGCCTACTTACCCCAAAGACTAAATGAACTCAAGGCCCACTAAGCCCGAATTCGAGAGCAGACCTTGCCAAGGAGGAAGTATGCATAAAATAAGCCCAAAGACATGCCTAAAAATGGCCCAACAAGTCATGGACAACTTGAGGCATCAAAAATAGTGGTAAGAAGAGTGACTCAACTCATAGGCAAAAAATGGGTGTCAACAGATGCCCCTCCTTAACGTCCTCTTTGCAGGGGAGCAAGCGGAGGTGAAGCGGAAGCAAAATGGAACACGGAGATGAAGCGGAAATGAAGCATAGCAGACTGAAAAGCGGGCATTAAGGTAAAAAGACACCCATTTCCTCGCCAACGAGCGATAGGAATCTTTCAAAAAACTCTGAACTAAACACAAGGACTGATCGGACCAAAATGACACCAGTCTGGAAAAACTAACTAAATGAATAGCAAGAGAAAAAAAATGGGCAACCTCATTAGGGGACACACTCCACAACCAGTGAGGGAAAATAAGCAACAACGAAAAGTAAAGAAACAGACTAAAACTCCAGACGGGGGACACTTAGTCAATCAAACCAAGTGAACAGACCAGAGAAAACCTTCCAACTCTGAGTGGAATTATTCCTCTTACCCAAAAACTGTGAACGCACAATCATCCATCACTAATGAGATACTCTAAGACAGACCATGGGACGTGAATGCTCAAAAGGATGCGTATGATGCATGCTAGGCTAAAATAAAAGAAATCATTAAAACGAATGCAAAGAAACCCATAAAATAGAAAGTACTCGAGAATAATATTGTTAGACCAGACAAATGAGGGTCAGGATACTATCCGCAACAACGGCGTGCGAGACAGAACCGTCGTCCCCCAATCCTCCCAACCTAACGGCCTATACGATGATTAAACACGCAGACCTAGATCATCATCATTTTTGTTATAGGGTAACGTCAGATCCTGGAACACGTGAATGATCCGCCGATTCTCGAGATAATATAGCTTAGACACCATATAGTAATGCACTAAGGAATACAGGGATCAAAATACTTACCTGACTTACCTATCGGAAGTGGAAATGGAGTGACGCTACAAAAGCGTCATGAACAGGATTTTGCAATGATACATATCATGAAACAATATTACTTGAGCCAAGATATCATCAATCAAGCACAAAATGCAGCAAGAAAAACTATTTCAGCACATAAAATGGTCTGCCCCAGACCGCCCAAATATATAAACATTTCCATTAGGGCTGTAATAAAAGTGGGATTTTGAACCTTATTGCAGAATAGACACGGCCCAGCACCAGATCACCAAGATTGATACACGGTTATATGCAGACTGTGTAAATGCACATGGAGTGTCGTACTCAAATGGTCTTAAAAAGACCGCTCAAAATGACACATGGTCTATCGATAGACCGCTTACATACCGCCGGTTTCAAAAAAAAAAAAAAAGAAACCAACCCCCATCATCTCCCTCCTACCGTAACCGACGATGAATGCCCCCCCACTCTCTCCTCTTTCAACACCCAAGCCCTCTCCCTTCCCCTCTCATTCTCATTCTCACTCCCCACACCCTAGCCTTCCCACCTTCTATTGTTGATATTTATTTGCCTATCTTTTATCTTTTCTTTTGAGGTTTGCAAAGTAATATGGCAAGATGACAAACAAGCAATCAAAGCTCTACTCAAACCTATGAACATGTGAACATGAACCTAGGCAATCATAGCTAGCTCTAGCATGGGCACGCTATCTCAATCAAAATACGCTAAGGAAAAGAAAAACACACGCCGGGGCGTGGAGCAAGGAATAAATAAAAACACACCATGAAGGTGGAACAAGCAAGGAAAATAAAGATTGTCGATGAAGAAGACAGCTAATGCCCAATACCAAGGAAAGATGTGATCGCCACCAAAGTAAACACAAGTCAAAAACCTGAATATACCTTGGAAATAGGTGGATGAAACACCCGCCCACGGGAGAGAAAACCAGAGAAAGCCTGCAGATCAACTTGGAAGTAACGGCCAGAACCCCGTGCGTCGCTTGGAAGCGACGGCCGTACGATAGACCGCCGGAAGATAGTGACGCGCCTGCACCAGACCGTCAGGTAACCTGCAGTAACAAAGCTTGAATTCTTTTAACTCCAACTCTTCCAGCCGGCTAGAAGACTTGGGCCTCGTGCTAATGAACCTGTAAACCTGCCAAAGATGTAGAAAGACAAGACAAGACAACCTCAATTAGCCCTTTTCACAAGCATAGCATCAATTCTTGAGGAGTTTAAGAACATCAAAAGGAGAGGGAATTACCGGGGAGTTTTGGTTTTTTAACCCCTCTGGGTGTTTTAAAAGTTTGGGAAGATGTTTGTATGCTTAAAGAACAATGAAAAACGTGGAGAAAGAGAGGGACAATGCTTGGATTGAGGAAAAACCAAGGAAGGACTCAAGCATGCAATGATGAACTTGAAAGACCAAAACTAAAGTACTCCCTTGATTATGAGATGGATGGACGTGGGAAGCAGTTCCTCTTGGATGAAGATGGCTCCTGAGTTTGGCAGCACTTCGTCGTGAATTCGAAATCTCCCCCCTTTGGCCATGAAGTCAAGGGTTCTATTTATAGACCCTCAAACTCTTAGGTCGAGCAGAGGATAATTCAAACGTGAAAGGAGATAACTCTTAGCAAATCCTCGAAGATAATATCACCAAGAGTCCATAGGATCGAACGGGAGATCCTGAGGATCAGATTTGAAAGAGATAATGTCAATCCAAATCCTTATCTCGACCACGGAGTAGCAGAGAAAAGGCCTGAACTGCCAGGACTCTCGGAAGGAAGTAACGGCTGCACGACAGACCGCCACTTGGAAGTAACGCATCAAGGAACGACCGCCATTTTCAACCCTATCCCAAAGAGATAAGATCAACGGGAAGAAGATCCAAACAATAGGACTCTTCAAGGAAGCGATGGCCAAGGCATAGGGCGTCAGAATGAAACGACGGCTGCACGACAGACCGTCATCATCAACGTGGAAATTAAGGGATAAGCACTGAAAACGAGGCCTCAAGCCTTAAGACTCTTCAAAGAGTAACGGCCCAGGATCTATCCGTCAGAAGGAAGCAACGCGCCTGACTGAGACCGTTATTATCATTGAGGTTCCAAAAATAGAGTGAAGGGTTTTGCTAAGCTTCATCCAACGAAATGCCACCGGGAGCCACATCTTAATCCAGGAATTAAGACCCAACAAACAGGCTTCAACTGATCAAGAGACTCAATGAAGAGTGAACAACTCGGAGCATCATATAGAGTGAAATAAGGAGATGACCCGACTTATTGGGTATAAAACGGGTGTCAACAGATGCCCCTCCTTAACGTCCTCTTTGCAGGGGAGCGAGTGGAGGTGAGGCGGAAGTGAAATGGAACATGAAGATGAAGCGAAAATGAAGCGGAGTGTATCAAAAAGAGGGCGTTAAGGTAAACGACACCCGTTCTTCACCAACAAGAAATAGGAATTTTCTGGAAAACTTCAAACTGATCACAAGGAAATAGCCAGCCAAAGGACGCGAGTCTGGAGGAACTAATTAACTAAGGAAAGGAAACACGGCTAGCCGCCGGAGGCAACGGAAAGGAAAGAGACTAAACTCCAGACAGGAATCTTCAGCAAACCAGATCAAGCGAGCAGATCGAAGAAACCTTCTAATTCAGAGTGGAATAATTCTCCTTATTTGGGATAATCAACACAGCTGTTCACCATCACGAGACACTTGAACAAATGAAGCTCATGAATGCTTAAAGAATGCGTATGATGCATGCTGGGTTAAAGGAAAAGAAATCTTCAAAACAGATGCAAAGAAAGATAAAATATCAAATACTCGAGAATAATATTGCTAGTTTGGAGAAATCGGAGTCAGGACACTATCTGCAACCACGGCGTGCAAGATAGAACCATCATCCCCAAATTTTCCAATCTAACGGCCTATCCAACGATTAATCATGTGAACTTAGATCATCATCATTTTTGTTTAAGGGGAACATCAGATCCCAGGACACATGAATGACCAGCCGGTTCTCGAGGTAATATATCATAGGTAACATATAGTAATGCATTAAGGGAGTGAGGGAACAAGATACAATACCTGACTTACCTGCCTGACGGACGATAAAGCACGACTTCACTCATAATTCCTTCATGAAAGATAGGTTAGCCAACAATAAAAATGATCATGTACCAAGTCGTAACCATTTGTACATGCGAGAGGCATCAATAAGGAACAACATGGAAGAAAATGGAACCATTTTGACATTAATTAGACCATTTAATTCATCAAGAAACTTGCAAGTTTGTAACGGTCTCATGTACGTGCGTTACATCAAGTAACGGACCACCCCTAGTCCGTCATAAACCAGGCGTTCACATTCTTCAATAAAACAGTGCCAACACATGTAACGGCCTATGCAAGAGGCGTCAGAATGATGTGACGGCCGGTCGATAGACCGTCGCATTTCCTGAGTTTTCAAAAAAAAACAACCGAACGGTCACGGCCCGTTCATTCCAACACTCAACGCCCAAAAAACCTCAAAACCGAGAGCTCCGGCGATTCCACCCCCACCGCTCCAATGGCCGGCGACGAGGCACCCCAGCCGCCACCAAAGAAGAGAGAGAGAGGGAAGAGGATGGCAATACGGCGGTTCCACCGCCGTCTTGAACGGGAGGCGATCCCGCCGGTGGAAGATGAACAACCGGCGAGGAGAAATCCAAGGGAGGAAGAAGAAGCTCCCACGGCCACGGAGGACCAAGGGGAAGCCTCACTGGGTGCAGAGGAGCCCAAGAAACCAGAGAAGAAGAGGAGAGAGACATGGACCATGAGGTAGGCCCCCGCCCTAATTTTCCAATTTTTGATTTTTCGTGCTTATTTATGGATGCATGTGAGGGAAAGGGGTAGAAATGGGTCTACGAACCCACTAGGAGCAATTGTAGGCCATTTGGCCATAGTGGGAGACCACGGGGATGCAAGGGAAAAAATTCCCAAATGCAGATAATGTGACGGTCCTGCCAGCGACCGTCACACACCCGACGCATCAGGCTGCGTCCGTCAGAGTCAAACGACGCCCTACCCCAGGGCCGTCACTCTAGCCAGGGAATTAAACTATTTTTTAGGGTTTTCAATTTTCAAATTTTTGTTTTGTTTTCAATTATGAATGATTATGCAATGATTATATGATGCAATTTGACTAATGAATGATCTAATATGTAATGCAGGGGAAGAGACGGTCGCGGATCTCCTGGCTACAGATCCGGGCAGTGTACCAGGCATTGCCCGACTACCAGAGAGAGAGATTAGCCGGCATGGGATTCGCCGAGGTGCTCAGCATCGAGGTGATCCGGATGGACACGCCGCTGCTGTACGCCTTGCACGAGAGATGGGACCCGATCAGCAGGGCGTTCATCTTCCCGTGGGGCCACATGATCCCCACGCTAGAAGACATAGCGAGGATTACCGGATTGAGAGTCCACGGAGCCGCGGTGACAGGGTGGACATACGGCGACTACCGAGAGATGGCGCAGCAGCTGCTCGGGCTGGATTTGATCAGGCCGGGACAGTCCTCCTCTCAGCTTTCGAGGTTAGTGCTGCAGGAGAGCTTAGGCTTGAGAGGAGTGGCGATCACCGTGGGAGAGCTACCCGAGGAGCATCTGGGCAGAGTGATAGACCAGGTGTGCCCTCACGTGGCGGCGGAGGCTGGACCAGAGGGAGACAGGGTGCTCAGACGCTTCCTGATGCTGCTATTCGGGAAGCTCCTCTTCGCGACCTGGGCGGATGTCATCAGCTGCAGACTGCTGCCGATGATAGAGGATTTGGGCAGAGTCAGGAGATACACCTGGGGAGCAGCAGTGCTTGCATTCCTGTTCGAGTCCCTCAGCACTACGGACCGGCAGACGATGCTGGGCGGCTTCTCGCCTTTCCTACAGGTAAATGCACTTCATATGTGTTCTATTATACCATGAATATTGATGCCATGATTTATGCAAATGATTTATGCAATGATGCGACTGACTCGACTTCTAAATACAGATCTGGAGCTATATGTACCTCCCGGGCATCGGGAGAGGCGCATTACTCTATCCCGGCCGCATACCGATTGCGAGGCGTTGGTCGGTGGCTAGGGACACAGGGTCGATCATTAGACTGACCCGGATGATCCAGGACGACTTGGACTCCTTCCCGCATACATCGGTAGGTCCAAAACTCAAAATGATTTCTATATGCTTCTAAATGCTTCTAAATGCTTTCTAAATATCTCTAATATCTTTAATGCTTTTATATGCTAATGAATGAACTAAATGCTCTCAGGTGAGATGGACCCCATACCGCGACGAGGGTTATACGGGACAGCCATGGGTGGAGGCGGCCTTATCGTACCGGGGGCGAGACATATGGTTGCATTGCATCCATATCATCGAGCCTCTGCACTACAGGCTGATCCTACGGACCCGGGGACTACACCAGCCCGAGGTGACCTTCCCCACGCCACAGGGATGACCACCCCGGCAAATCAGCAAGGGGCATTAGCGGCAATGTGGATTGGTGCGCCCGGAAGGTGAAGTACGTCCACGATTGGAATAGGCGGGGTCGAGCGGTGAAGGAGCGAGACGAGAGCGACGAGGCATATCTGAAGGCCTTCGCTCGACTCTACGGCGACCGGGTGTACCGAGGTACCCGACGACCGGTATGCAATTCTAAAACTCTAAACTTTTATTATGCAATGTGCAATATGATATATGCTGACTCATGCTTTCTAAAATGCAGCTAGACCTCGAGGGACGGATAGCCGAGCTGGAAGGGCTACTCCACTCCACCATCCAACAGCGGGATGGGTACCGGTCTACCCTGGAGCTCCTGGTGAGACTAAAAACTTAAATGCTCATGATTTATGCAATGATGTTCATGATGCAAATGCCAATGTCAACTAACCATGACTTCTAAATGCAGCGGGCCGAGGGAGCCCAACGCGCTAGACCGGATGCCCCATCGTCTTCCTCGCAGCCTGCGGGAGGCAGGGCTGAGCAGGAGGCCGACTTTGCTCGGGCGGTTGCCCGGGCCGAGGAGGCGGAGGCCACCCTCGCGGAGCGGGTAAGAGACTAAAAATGCTTATGATTATGCCTAATTAAATGCTTCATGACTAATGATATAAAATGCAATCTACAGGCGAGGGATCTAGCAGCAGCAGTGGCCGAGGCCAGCCAGGCGAGAGCAGAGGTAGAGAGAAGTCGGGCCGAGACCGATCGAGCCCGAGCAGAGACGGAGCTGGTACGGGCAGAGATGGCCCGGCTGAGAGCGGAGACCCTGCGACGCCCAGATGATGCAGAGATGGAACAACTCCGGAAGGAGTTAGCGCGGGCACGAGCTGAGGTGGAGGAGCTTCGGATCGGGACGGCCGACTTGGATCGCTACCGAACCGAGGCACGGGAGACGCGGCGTCAGATCTTTACACTGAAGATCGAGCTGCGGACACTGGAGCGGACGGTCCGGATGATGGGCCGGGGACCGGAGCGGAGTGCCTCCCAGAGTGGGGTACATAGGAGTGCCGCCCCGAGCGGCTCAGTAGGAAATTTCCTTGTCAGCTCCTCCGCCCAGCGGAGGAATGAGAGGGCAGAGAGAGGACAGCAGGAGGAGAGTGCTTCCATAGCACCGCCACCCGTGAGGAGACCCGAGGATAGAGAGGATGAGGGCGGTCCGGCGGATAAGCCGACCGAATGATGTATTTATGTTTTTTCTTATCTTTTGTATAGAACTTTGGCAAAATGGAATGAGATCCCTTCTTTTTTTTTTGTTTTATTTATGCAAGCGTGAATGAATGAATGTGAAAAATGTAGGATGGACGAAATGTGAATGAATGAATGAGATGTATGCAGGAATGTATGAAAATGGGAAGAGGACGAGGTGTACAATGTGAAAGACCGCCAGGTCTAGGCAAGGGCAGAAGGAATAGCCCGAACTCAGCAGCAGAGAAAGTGACGGTCTAAGATCTGACCGTCATAATCAAACGACGCTCTGGTGAGAGACCGTTAATCATCAGAGGCCCACTCTGGCAGTGGGGCATCAGGATAAACGACGGCCAACCGAGGGTGCGTCAAAGACAAGTAACGGCCAAGGATCAGACCGTTGATCATGGCAGAACGATAGTTGGTCAGGGCAACCAGCAGAAATGCGACGGTCTGAGGCGACGCGTCAGACTAAGAGACGGTCATAAGCAGGACCGTCAGGAAGCGTTTAGCCCAGAAGAGAAGGAACTGAGTGCTGGGAATACGACGGCTCAGGGTTTGCGCGTTACAGAAAGCGACGGTAGACCCGTAGACCGTCATTCTCCACAGAACATGATTCGGGGAATTGAAACCCACAGAAAATGCGACGGCCAAGGGCTGGCGCGTCAGAATGAAGTAACGGCCGCACGATGGACCGTTAGAATCTGGGTTGTAATCCGAAACGGATTGAGCCGAGATAACTAAAACCCGAGGTTTAGCCACTTAGTTCATCATTAGAACTTATCCTGATTGAAGATAAAGCCTTCTAGTCTGAATCTTATCCTTCCAAAGTTAAATATAAGCCTTAGCAACTTGAAACCTTAATCAAAATTGCAGCTTTGCTGAAACCTCTGTTCTAGGGTTTGAAGAGCTCTTCCAAAGAGCAGAAAGCATGATGAAGAGGAGCTTCGAGGTGATGGCTATGGAGGAGAAAGCTTACACCGGCCCCAAAGCTGCAAGAAAAGAGTATGGAGAACTCCAGCGGCTGACATCAATTCCCAAGCACTTAAGCTCCAATGCCCAAAGAGTGGTAAGTTCTTACAACTCACCCAAAGTTCAGAATTTTGCTGCACTTATTCTTTTCATGACTTCCTTCTTTCTTTTCTCAAGCCCCTTCCTGGTCCAAGGTGCTATTCCAATCTGAAGTGGGTGGCTCCCATGGTAAAGGCACTTCCCATAGAGATCACCTCAATCCTTAAGGCATGGCATCTTCAACCCCTCTTGGTTTTAGGCAAGAATTTTCAGAAATTATCCTTCGATTGGCCAAGCCTTTCAGCACTTGTGGAACTATGGCATCCACAAACCCATACTTTTATCTTCCCTTCCTTTGAAGCAACCGTCCTTTTAGAAGAGGTAGAGACCTACCTAGCCCTTCCTAAGACTAAGGTGGGGGATGAAGATCGGGTTTGCTACACAATAGAGCCTATCGACCCGTCCTTGATCTTGAGTGATTTCATTCACAATCCAAAGGACGTGAGGACCATGATCAGCCCACACCACATTCACTTGATACCCTTGGCGCAATGGATAGTGTCTCATTGTAAAAATAAGTGGGAGAGACATGAAGCAATAGCCAAGGCGGTGGCGGTTTGCTTGTGTGGAGTCTTTCTTTTTACTACTACCGACCACCTCTTAGACATCCAAAATCTTGGCATTATTAGCGGGCTGTGGCGGGGAATGTCTATCTCTCAAGCGGTCCTCTCATACCTTTATGAAGGACTAAGCTCGGCTTGCATAGGGGGCCCCTTGTTTGGTTCCATGATACTCCTTGAGTGCTGGATGGGAATAAGAATCAAATTCCTTCCCAAGGAAGACATAATTTCAGCAAGCCGGATCTTCGGGAGCCACCCTCTCTTCTTCATCGGAGGGGCATTCGGATATTCACCTCAGGTTGAATGCAAGACGGCGGATAAGAAAACTCGGGACGAATGGCGCCTCTTCCTTAACATTCTTCCCATAGACAAGTTCATCATGCGACCAAGAGTCCTCCGAAGCACTCTTCTCAAAATACCGCGGCATCAAGGCTTTGGACCTCCAGCTAGTAGGGAACACTACCATGGCGATCTACAACCCGCACCGATGCCATCTTCAGATCGGACTACCTCGAATCAGCGTTTCTGCACTATCACACTACCCTCCCCTTCTACCTAGGAAGATGGGGACCGAGGAAGCATGTGGGAGAGCAGCAAGGTGCGTCCGTGGCAAGCAGAAGTTGAAGAGAACGACGAAACACGCCGAGATTACATGAGAGAGTTGAGAAGAATCCGTCCTCTTGCGGATAAGAAATTGAATGTATCTTGATTTTTCTTTTTGTTCATGAGAGATATCACGTAATTGACAATCGAAGTTGAATTTATCAAGAATTATGTTTCATTAATCTTTGCTTGAATGAGATGAGATTGCCATATTTGAATGATCTTGAGTTCCATAGTTTGAAAAGGCTAGAATGAGGTGAGCAGACAGGGCTTCTGGAGTAAGAGACGGATATGCACTGGGCCGCCATAAGGAAATAACGGTCTACGACAGGCCGTCATAATGAAAATAACAAGAGCCCTGTCTCTGAAGGATATGACGGATGGGTCTTGAGCCGTTATATTCAAGTAACGGTAGATCTCAGACCGCTAAAGTGATGGTTCAACGAAAAGGAAGAAGGCCCATGCCTGAAGGGAAATAACGGTCAAAGATGGGCCCGTTATATGACTGTAACGGTCTGATGCTGGCGCGTTACACACTTTGAACCTGCATAGTTGTGAGCTTTTGCTTTTGAACTTGTCCCTGTATTCTGCACATACTCAAACATGAAACAAGTTAGATCTGTTCTTAGACTCAACCCCTTGCCTTGAAGCAAGTTAGATAATGACCGTTTCTTGATGTTTGGTCAAGGGGTGGAGCCTTATTAAATAGGCATAACATAAAAAATGCGATGCATGCTATGCATATGATGGTATTTGTGGGAGTTTTGGAAAATATTCAATGTTTTTGGATTTTGGAAATATTTGTTTTGGATTTTTGAAAATATTTGATGTTTTTTGGATTTTGAAAATATTTGATGTTTTTGAATTTTGAAAATATTTGATGTTTTTGGATTTTGAAAATATTTGATGTTTTTTTTGGATTTTGAAAATATTTGATGTTTTTAGATTTTGAAAAACCAGTGCCTCTCTAGCAACACGAGACCTTCCTTGTTTTAGGTTGAGTCTTGAGACCGACGTGCAATAGTGTGACAACCCCTGGCTAAGACCTAATCATTGTGACGGTGTTTTTACCAATGCCATACCTAGGGTACTCATCTCAGTCCTAAAAGGAAAAAAAGATCATGGGGGTAAGCTTAGGCCAGATATGGGAGTTTTTAGAACTTGATTCCCTCACCGTACAACCCTATTAGAGATTTGGTCTATTGTGCCGGGGGTTTTATGTCCGTCATCGAACCCTTGTCCATTTAGGCATGCATGCGACCGGGCTCATAACATCCCGCGGGGAACTGTACTGTCACTCTTGTCATGCCTAGTTTTCTTTCTTCTTTGGAGCTTTTGAAAATTCATTCACAGACTTTGAGATGATGCTTTTGATTTTGTTTGTAAAGAGCACTCCTTTTCTTTTCTTGTCCTTTCTTTCTTGTGGCGTCAGGTCATAACGGACTTGCCCCTGTTTGAGACCTCTTCTCGTTAGGGAGTTTGGATTGGTTGTCTCCTCCTTATTTACTCCTTGCCCCTGGATTCAGCCGAAGAATGAAGCGGACAGGGACTTTGACTTTCCCCTAAAGCATGGCTGAGGAAAATGGTGTCTTATAAGCAAGGAACCCGACCAGGGATGCCGTGTAGTGTGTGATTGCCTTACTCGGGACCCTCTTTTCGAAGATAGGGAGGAAGTTCTTATCACCGGAGAAGCACATGGTTTAGATTTTTAAGGAAAGAAACGCTTAAGATACAACCCATTCCACGGGTGAGAGAGCTCCTCACCTTCCGCGTTTACTAAACGATAAGCATTTCCTGGATAAGTCTCCTTTACTACAAACGGCCCTTCCCAGTTAGGTTGCAACTTGGACCTAGGACCTGCAGACCGAATGAATCTACGTTTCAAAACAATATCACCCGTCATGAATTTACGTTCGATTACCTTATTTTGAAAATAACGCGCAACCCTCTTTTGATAAACGGATACGTGATCGGCCGCGTTCATCCTCTTCTCATCCAAGAGTTCCAACTGGACCAGCAACGCCTCCCGACGTTCATCGAGATTAAGTTCCTTATCGAGCTGTACTCTAAGGGAAGGGATTAAGATCTCATATGGGAGCACCGCCTCCATCCCATAGGTTAGGGATTAGGGAGTTTGCCCCGTAGGGGTACGGACGGAGGTGCGGTAAGCCCATAGAGCTTCCACCAATCTTTCAGGCCAATCAGAAAATTTATGTGCTTCGCATGTTTTCTTGATGATTTTAAGAAGGGTTTTATTAGTGGCCTCGGCTTGACCGTTGCCTTGAGGGTAATATGGAGACGAATGATGCAGTGCAATATTGAACTTCTTACATAGGTCCTTAAGCTCTTGGGAGACGAACTGGGGTCTGTTGTCGGTGATGATGCTGCTTGGCACTCCGAACCGCGAGATGATATTCTTCATGATAAAGCGGCACACCGTTGTAGCTTTGATCTCTGCGTACGCCTCGGCTTCGGCCCATTTGGTGAAGTACTCAGTAGCGGTGAGGATGAAGGATTTTTGCTTGATCTGAGAATTAGGATCACCGAGCGGGCCGACAACGTCGAAAGCCCACATAGAGAATGGCCAAGGAGCAGTCATAGGATGGAGTGACGAAGCTGGAGAGTGAATTTTATCAGCATGGAGTTGGCATTTAAGACACCTCCGGACATAGAGGGAGCAATCTTCCTCTAGAGTGGGCCAATAGTAGCCCTGCCTAAGGATCTTCTTCGCTAGAGCCTGGCCATTGACATGACCTCCACACTCACTAGAATGGGCCGCTTCAGCCACTTTCCAAGCTTCTACATCATCCAAGCATCTCATGAGCATTCCATTAGTAGCGCGCCTATACAGTTCTCCTGCAATGATAGTGTACCTTGCGGCGGCTGTTCTTATTGCTTTACGCTGCTCGGCCTTTGCCCCTTCTGGGAATGACCCTTCTTTACAAAACAATTCGATTTCATGATACCAAGGCAATTCTTCTTCGTCCAGAATCTCCTCCAGTTCTGTTAATGAAACTTCCTTGAGATCTTCCTTCTCAACTCTCGCCTCTACAGATTTCCTGAGGTTGATGAACCAAGGATCTTGAAGAGAAGGTGCGTCCAATCTCTAGATGACGATGGTCTCAGTACTACGACTGAGAGGAAAAGATAAGGAGGAAGCAAGAGATGCCAAAGCATCAGCTAGAATGTTCAAAGAACGGGGAGTATGGATATAGATCAGCTTACAGAATCGCTTAGCAATGAGCGTGATCAAATCTTGATAAGGTTTGAGCTTGGGGTCACGAGTACGGTAAGTGGACAGAACTTGCCGTAGAACGAGCTGAGAGTCTCCTATGATGTTTAAATAGCGTGCGAATAGGAGATAGGCGTGCTTCAAGCTGCCTAGGAGAGCCTCATACTCAGCGATGTTGTTGGTAGCAGGAAATCAAAGTTGATAAGCGAAGGGGATGGTTACTCCCTCTGGAGTAAGCAAGACAGCACCGATCCCTTGGCCTTGGGAGTTGAGCGCACCATCGAAGTGCAGAGACCAAAAGGGATGATGAGAAAGGACAGAGAGAGGCTCATCAGGGAAATCATCCTGAATGGAATCGGTATGAGGCATAGGGAGATGTGCCAGATGCTCAGCAATGGCATATCCTTTGACTGCCTTCTGAACGACAAAGGTGATGTCGAACTGAGAGAGGAAACTCTGCCAGCGAGCTAACCTACTAGAAAGGACGGGTTTTTCTAAGAGATAACGGACCAGGTCCATTCTAGAGATCAACCTAACTGGGTGGGCGAGAAAGTAATGTTTAAGCTTCTGAGCAACCCACACTAAGGCGGCACAAGTTTTCTCCATAGCGGTGTACTTGGACTCAGCCGGATTAAACAACCGAGAAAGGTAGTACGCGGCCCGCTCTTTCCCTTCATCATCCACTTGTGCTAAAACCGCCCCTAGGGAGTCCTCAATGACCGAGATGTATAGGATTAGGGGTTTCCCAGGGACAGGAGGTTGCAAAACCGGGAGATTGGACATATACTCTTTGAGGTCCTCATAGGCCTTCTGACAATCTTGATTCCATTCGAACTTGACACCCGCCTTAAGCAATTCATAAAACGGACGACACCTCTGAGAATGCTGAGATATAAATCTTCTAATGAATTGTAGTCTACCAATCAATCCTCGAAGTTCCGTAATGTTCTTTGGTGGAGAGATGTCCATGACGGCCTGTGCTTTATTAGGATCAATCTGGATCCCCCGTTTGCTCACTATGAACCCTAACAACTTCCCTGAGGAGACTCCGAACACACACTTCTTCGGATTCATCTTAAGCTTATACTCCCTGGCCCTCTGCAGCACTTTAGCCAGGATAGAGGGGTGCTCTTCTTTTGTTCTTGATTTCACCAAGATGTCATCCACGTAAGCCTCCATGTATATGTGCATCATGTCATGGAAAATGGCCATCATCGCCCTTTGATAGGTTGCACATGCGTTCTTCAACACAAATGGCATAACCACATAACAATACGTGCCCCAGGGCGTGGTGAAGGAAGTTTTCTCTTGATCTTCCGGAGCGAGACGGATTTGATTGTAGCCCGAGTACCCATCCATAAACGACAGAGCTTCGTACCCGGCAGTGTTATCCACTAGAACATCTATATGAGGTAGCGGGAAATCATCTTTGGGACATGCTTTGTTTAGGTCCCTAAAATCAATGCATATGCGCACTTTTCCATCCTTCTTGAGAACAGGGACTATGTTCGCCACCCACTGGGGATATAAGACTACTCTGACGAACTTGGCCTTGTATAGCTTGTCGACCTCTTCTTTGATCCTCAAGGCCATGTGGGGGTGAAATCTTCTTGACCTTTGTTTAACAGGTGTTGCCCCTGGTTTAGGCACGAGTCGATGTTCCACTAAGGAGGGGTCAAGACCTGGCATGTCCTCATAAGACCAGGCGAAAGAATCGCTATACTCCCTTAGTACTTTAATTAGATCCTCTTCTACCTGTGAAGGGAGATCAGCTGAAATAATGATGGGCCTTGGGTCTTCTTCTGTTCCCAAGTTGATTTCCTTTGTAGGTTCATCCACTGCCGTCAACGGCTGGTCGAATCTCTTTAATCCTTGTGCATATAAATCAACAGTGTCCTCTACATCGTTGTCTTCATCCATTGGATCCTTCTCATCCAAAACCTCATAGACGCCTAATCCGTCGTCGCTCCATTCCCCTTCTATTTCCCCTTCATCCTCAATCACGATTACTGTAGCGATGAATTCCAGACACTTCAAAAGAGCATGACACCGCTGAGCTATATCTTGCAAGAACCTATCAGGAACAGATCGGGACGGATGCGCAAGCGAGCGCGCTTCAGAATGGGAAGGGTTGGACGACCCAGAACTAGACCCTACTTCTCTAGACCTAACGGACTCTACTCCCTTAGACTCGACGGACCCTAATCCTAACCTAGGGGACATAAGATGTCACGCCCCGAGCGCGGAAGATACCCGGAGATGCGCGACGTGTCTATATCAATCATGTCAATCAGAGTGGTCGTGTATTCGACACAAAGACAGAGATGCGCAAAATAGCAAGATAACCCAATCCTTTATTTCATAATGGATAGACTATTACAAATCTAATACTCTGTTTAATAAAAAGGAAAAGAATACATAGTTGACTCAAGAAACTATAGAAAAGACTAGATGACACTTGGAGAATCTCTATCACTTTCACTCTTGATCATTCCCATCCGATTGACTTCCATCGTCGTCGGACTTACCTGAAAAGTAAAAAGGGACAAACGGAATGAGCGAACGCTCAGTAGGAAATTATATCTCAAGTACTAGCAAGGGGTTTAAGTAATTACATCTTTCATGAATGCAATAAAGCTATGCATGCTCGCATAAAACGACAAGATAGAGAGAATGTAATATCAAGAAAATAAGATGAACTTAGTCATGAACTTCCAACAAGATGACAAGTATATTCAAGGTATTCAAGCAAGCACGTTTAACAAGTCATGTCAAGAACTTTGGCTATCATGTATCAAGCAAGTAAATTACCCTTTTTCGGGCCACGCATTTCATGTAAGGTCAAGTACGATTCAAGTACAAGATGTGTGTGGAATGTCCAATCAAGCAAGTCAAGTACTCGGTATAATGTCAGATACCTTATCATTTTAACTCCCATGGGCACAAGTACTTTCGGGTGCTCCTCCCAGAACCAGATCGGGCCCTATATGCGCAGGCATTTATCATGTGTTTTGACATCCACTCTTGTTTATATAGCCAATATAGAATTTCAATAATCAAGCTTGTAGACACGTATGACAACTTTGATAGAATAGAGTCCAAAATATGACAAAGGACATAGAATGGCGATAATAACGGTATAATCACGATATCTATAAAACTAGGTAGAATATGGTTCCCTTAACTTAGGTACCATGATAAATCAATATGGACATTCTTTATATAGAATTGAGGTCCACATGAACATTAGATCAAGCAAGATACCCTCATTCTTATCATAGAATTGGGGTTTACAAGAACGACATGATATGGCATGATATCATCATCCCATTAAGAATTTCTTATGATATACTCTTTGTATAATCATAAGGGCTGGTATACCATGTTTCTTTAGAGTGACATGGCATCAATAGTGTAATGGGTTTTTAGGGTACAACCAGCTCAGTCGGCCTTGAGGGAATCCAAGGCTACGAGGAGTCTTACGGAGGTCTCTATGACTAACTCGCTAGTCCAAAGGAACGGAATGTCCAATGGAGAGCTTGTATGTCAATGAGAGTTGAGTGTGATCGATAAATCAACGTAAAAAGTGGGACTATACTCACGAAATGGAGAATAGTGTCGATATATATATACATATAATATGAAACCATCGGTAATAGAATCAGGTTACAGTAAAATAACGACTTGAGTAAAGTCGTGTATTGAATAATTAACGCCTAACATGAGGGCGTTACATATATTGCCAACTTGCAGAATTTTCATTATCTCATTAATTTATCAAAAACACGCCTTGCCTGGGGGCGTTTATTCAAAGTTGAGATCAAAAACACGCCTTGGTCAGGGTCGTTTCTTCAAGATCTGACGACTACACCAGAAGGCGTCTTATTGTTTACATATTTGACAGAATACAATTAATTTTCAGGAATTATCAAAAACGCGCCCTGGGCAGGGGCGTTACTATTTAATTCTATTTTTCAGAATATATAAATTTCAGGATTTTAACCGATACACGCCCTAGGAAGGGGCGTTACCTTTCAGATTCACACCCTATGAGGGGGCGTTAATATGTGGAAAACGACTTTGTCCAAGTCGTTAATTCAAGTTCCTTCAGAAACTTTAAGGACAGTAACAATTTCAGGATAACAGAGGAACTAATGTAATATCATGACAGTAAAGTTAGCAGGTTGAAGACAGAGGATCATGCATTATTTTATAATTATGATTTCATAGATAATCAATTCTTAAGATGGGTGATTAACGGTTTAAAGAAATTAACGCCTGAGTACGGGGCGTTAAACATGAAATTAACGACCTGGGAAAAGGCGTTTCATGTGAATTAGCGCCCTTGACAGGGGCGTCTCTTTCAAAATATTGCAGAAAGCGCATGGAAACTATAATAACCGTATGCATGACATGCTTATATATATATATATCTTGCATTAATTTTATTTGGGCTACAATAACTTGAGAAAATCCTACCTTTAATGGAACGTGAAGGATGAGATAGAAGATGAGCTCTGTTGCAACGAAAATCCGCAACAGCAGCAGCAGCCGGAAGAAGAACAAATGTTCTTCAAAGATCTTCACGCTACAGAACCTGTAGAGGAAGAGAAAAAGAGGGAAGATGAAGATATTAATAATCTTCATAGTTATAATCGACGTTTAAGGACAAAGATAGAAGAATATTACCTATTCTTCGACGGCAGTAGCAGAGTTTTCTGAACAAGAAGAAAACTAATTATTCTTCATATAATCTGAAGCAAGAAAAACAAAAGGGAATAAGAAGAACAGTTTGTTCTTCACGTACCGTGCAGCAGTAGTTCGTCCAAATAGATTTAGGGTTGGCCGAACAGATTTATTTATAAGACTTTGGAAGTCCTATTAGAGTTAGTGATTGTGTGAGGGTAGTATATCCCTAATAGAGTCCTTACTCTATTAGACACTTACTAGATTAGGTTAATCTTTCCCTGGATAAGCTCTGGGTTCGAACGGTTCACGAACGGAATTAACGCCTTTGGTCAGGGCGTGTATTCTTTAATTAACGCCTTGCATAAGGGCGTTTCTTAAAAAGCGCCTTGAAAAAGGGCGTTTCGTGTTTTAAAACACGCCCAAGATAGAGGCGTTTCTTTTACTTACCCATTTGGTCGCGTGAGAATTGACGACCGTAGGTGTGGGCGTCCTTTCTTTATAAATTAACGCCTTGGTTAGAGGCGTTTCTTTATAAATTAACGCCATGGTTAGAGGCGTTTCTTTATAAATTAACGCCTTAATAAGAGGCGTTATTTTTAACTTGTTTTATTTCGTCCAATTAACCATATTCCTTTTATATATTACTTTAATTTATTTCAATTATTCATTTATTAGGGTTGCTACACCCTCCCCCACTTAAAAAGAATTTGGTCCCCAAATTCAATATATATATAATTGTACATGTGGAGAGCGTAGAACATATACCTCTTAGAATAACTCGGGAAATCGTTTCTTCATAGATTCTTCGGTCTCCCATGTCGCTTCGCGTTCGGGATTCTTATTCCATTGCACCTTGAGCATGGGAATGACCTTATTCCTTAGAGCTCGTATTTCTCGATCCAAGATCTTCATAGGCTTCTGTTCATATGTGAGATCTTTCTGGATCACCAGATCTCCATGTTCAATAATATGAGACGGATCGTGCACATACTTCTTCAACATAGATATGTGAAATACATTGTGTACCTCGGACAACTGAGGAGGCAACGCGATGCGATAAGCAACCTCGCCAACTCTTTCGAGTACCTCAAATGGTCCGATGAATCTTGGCGTAAGCTTGCCCTTAACACCAAATCTTCGTATGCCACGTCCAGGGGATATTTTAAGAAATACATGATCTCCAACCTGGAATTCAAGATCTCTTCTCCTGGTATCAGCATAAGCCTTTTGCCTTGTCTGAGCAACTTGTAATCTTTCTCTGATTACCTGTATCTTCTCAGTTGTATCCCTTACCATGTCTGGACCTAATAGTTGTCTCTCTCCAACTTCGTTCCAACATATGGGAGATCGGCAACTCCTTCCGTATAAGGCTTCGAAAGGTGCCATTTGGATACTAGCTTGGTAGCTATTATTATATGCAAATTCAACTAAAGGTAAGTGGTCATGCCAGCTTCCTCCAAAGTCAATAATGCATGCTCTTAGCATATCTTCAACAACTTGATTAGTTCGCTCAGTCTGACCATCCGTTTGTGGGTGAAAAGCAGTACTAAAGTTGAGCCTTGTTCCCAACGAATGTTGTAATCCCTTCCAAAAATGAGAAGTAAAACGGGGATCTCTGTCAGACACGATTGAGATAGGAATTCCATGTATCCTGACTATTTCCTTGATGTACAGTGCAGCTAGCACATCAATTGACCATCGGCTCTTTATTGGCAAGAAATGTGCCGATTTAGTTAATCGGTCAATGATAACCCAGATTCCATCATGTCCTCCTTTAGATTTAGACAAACCCATGATGAAGTCCATACCAATATCCTCCCATTTCCACTTAGGAATATCTAGAGGATGTAGTTTTCCCGCAGGCTTTTGGTGTTCCGCCTTGACCTGTTGGCATGTGAGACAGCGTGATACATAGTCCGCTATTTCTCTTTTCATATTAGGCCACCAAAAGTTCCTCTTTACATCTTGGTACATTTTGGTTGATCCTGGATGAATAGTGTACCTTGATCGGTGAGCTTCATCTAAGATCTTCTTCTTTAATTCCGGACAATCGGGTATACAAGTTCTATCTTTGAACGATAATCTTCCATCAGAAGTTAGTTGAAAATCAGATTGTCCTTCTAATCTGCCTTTGATTCCTACTAATATAGGATCATCATCCTGAAGTGTTTGTATCTCAGATAACAAATCTGACTGTATGCTTACATGAGATAGTGTGACAAATTTGGATTCCGTGTCCAAGCTTATATTGAGCTCGGAGAATTGTTCAAGTAACCTCCATTCTTGCATCATACAATTTGCTATCATTGCTCTCGGCTTTCGACTAAGGGCGTCAGCAACATAATTACCCTTTCCGGGATGGTATTGTATATTGAAGTCGAAGTCCTTGAGATATTCTAGCCAGCGTCTTTGTCTCATGTTCAGCTCCTTTTGTGAAAATAGATATTTGAGACTTTTGTGATCGGAGTATACAGTAAACTGTGCTCCATATAAGTAGTGTCTCCATATCTTTAGGGCAAATACTACCGCGGCCAGTTCTAAGTCATGGACGGGGTAATTCTCCTCATGCTTCTTCAGCTGACGTGAAGAGTATGCTATGACCTTTCCTTGTTGCATTAGAACACATCCGAGGCCAATGCCAGAAGCATCAGTGTAGACCTCGAATTTCTCTCCTTCAATTGGTAGGGCTAAGACCGGAGCTGTAGTGAGATGATCCTTGAGAGTTTGGAAACTGCTTTCACATTCCTTACTCCATTCATATCGGATCTCCTTACGAGTTAACCTTGTAAGGGGCACGGCGATCTTAGAGAAATCTTTGATGAATCGCCGATAGTAGCCTGCAAGACCTAAGAAACTTCTGATCTCGCTTGCATTAGTGGGTCTTTCCCAGTTTCTTACAGCTTCAACCTTTGACGGATCTACAGATAAACCGTCCTTGGATATGACATGTCCGAGAAAAGCCACTTCTTCAAGCCAGAACTCGCATTTGCTGAGTTTAGCATATAATTGATTTGTCCTCAAGACTTGCAATGCAATCCTCAAATGCTCTTCATGTTCTTCCTTAGTCTTGGAATATATCAATATATCATCAATGAAAACCACCACAAATTGATCTAGATAAGGCCTGAATATGCTATTCATCAACTGCAATAAGGCAGCAGGGGCATTTGTTAGTCCAAAAGGCATAACAACAAATTCATAGTGGCCATACCTGCTTCTGAACGCAGTTTTATGAATATCTTCGTCTTTAATCCTCAATTGATGATAACCAGACCTGAGATCAATCTTGGAGAAATGTTTGGATCCAGAAATCTGATCAAATAATTCATCGATTCTCGGCAGTGGATACTTGTTCTTGATAGTAAGATGATTCAACTGTCGATAGTCGATACACAATCTCATGGATCCATCCTTCTTCTTTACAAATAAGACTGGTGCTCCCCACGGGGAAGTACTTGGTCTAATAAACCCTTTTCGGATTAGTTCCATCAACTGCTCCTTCAACTCCTTGAGTTCAGCAGAGGACATTCTATATGGTGCCTTTGAAACAGGACCAGCACCAGGGACTAAGTCAATGGTGAAGGCCACTTCTCTTTGAGGGGGTAATCCCGGCAAATCTTCTGGAAATACGTCTGGGAATTCTCGTACTACTTGAACGTCTTCTATCTTGGTTTCCTTAGCTTCTTTAATAGTGACAAAAGCAAGGAAGGATACACATCCTTTCTTGACGAGCTTGCTTGCTCGAAGAGCCGAAATAAGAGGGGATTTACTTCGACTCTTAGGACTAGTATAAGTCAGTTCCGGAAATTCCTTGAAAATAATCTTGCTATCACGGCAATCAACCGTTGCCTGGTATTTGGATAACCAATCTGCTCCTAGTATAACATCATACTCTTTTAGATCTAAGCAGATAAGATCAATAGGAAAATTCTTTCCTCGAACCAATACCTCACAGTTTTGATAATGATGTGTGATATCCGTCTCGTTTCCGAGAGGAGTAGACAATATTAACTTCATCCATTCTGGTTCTAGAGGTAATGGGTCAGCAAACTTCTTGGAAATAATGGAATGCGATGCACCCGTATCAAATAAGACATGTGCATATTTGGAACAAATTTTTAATGTACCTTCCACCAATCCGCCTTCTTCTTCTGGTTCGGTCTCTTGGATTGCATGAAGACGCGCGTTCCTTGTCACTGGGCGTTTACCCTCACCGTCTTGGTCATTCATTAATGGACAATCGGGAATCCGATGTTCACGACTCCCACAACAGAGACATGCTCCTAATTTCCTCCAGCATTCTTCTGTTTTGTGACCAGCCTTGTCACAATGCTTGCATACTACGTTTGAAGGTGTAGTGGTGATGGAGAAAGGCTTGGATTTCTTGAACTTCTGATCTTGAGAGGAAAAATCTCCATTATTGGGCCTCTTCTTAAAGTTGGGTTTAAAAGAACCCGAACTTGTGACTTGCTCCTTTTTGTCCTTCTCACGGATCCTATTAGATAGTTCCGTGGCATCTTCAAGCAACTGAGCTCGGCGCACTATTTCAGTATAAACTTGAATATCCATAGGCGCCAGTTGAGTAATGTAGTGGGGCCTAAGCCCATTAAGAAATCTACGGGCTTTCATCTTTTCCGTGCTAATTAAATGCTTAGCATATCTAGACAGTCTAGAGAACTGTGCTTCATAATCAGCCACCGATAAAGATCTTTGCTTTAATGCGGCAAATTCGGCGGCCTTCTTTTCCTGGACCCTATCAGAGAAATATTTGGCGTTGAAATATTAAACGAATTCTCCCCATGTAACTTGAGTTGGGTCAATTGTAGCTTCAATCGACTCCCACCAACATCTAGCATCCTTTTCTAACTGGAAAGTAGCTAATAAGACTTTGTCCTGATCCGTGCATTGCATAACACGGAATATACGTTCAATCTCCCGAACCCAATGTTCGGCATCGTCTGGATCGGTCGATCCCATGAACTTCGGGGGATTCATATTCTTGAATGCTTGGTGTAAGCTTCCAGCTCGTGGAGCACCACCCTGTGCTACCTGTTGTAGCACTTGGGTCATCCCTTGAAGGGTACGCTGCATGTTGCGCCATTGAGCACGTTCGGCAGCCATTATCCTACAACTACAATAGCTATGTTAGTATTATATCACTATGATCTTATAAAGGACTCATTGATCATTTAACCCTTGGTTCTACCCACTCTCACTTGGTTAAAGGTTTTGAAACCTATCCTTGGACTTGGGTTTCCTAGGAATTGAATACCTTAGGCTCTGATACCACAAAGACTGTCACGCCCCGAGCGCGGAAGATACCCGGAGATGCGCGACGTGTCTATATCAATCATGTCAATCAGAGTGGTCGTGTATTCGACACAAAGACAGAGATGCGCAAAATAGCAAGATAACCCAATCCTTTATTTCATAATGGATAGACTATTACAAATCCAATACTCTGTTTAATAAAAAGGAAAAGAATACATAGTTGACTCAAGAAACTATAGAAAAGACTAGATGACACTTGGAGAATCTCTATCACTTTCACTCTTGATCATTCCCATCCGATTGACTTCCATCGTCGTCGGACTTACCTGAAAAGTAAAAAGGGACAAACGGAATGAGCGAACGCTCAGTAGGAAATTATATCTCAAGTACTAGCAAGGGGTTTAAGTAATTACATCTTTCATGAATGCAATAAAGCTATGCATGCTCGCATAAAACGACAAGATAGAGAGAATGTAATATCAAGAAAATAAGATGAACTTAGTCATGAACTTCCAACAAGATGACAAGTATATTCAAGGTATTCAAGCAAGCACGTTTAACAAGTCATGTCAAGAACTTTGGCTATCATGTATCAAGCAAGTAAATTACCCTTTTTCGGGCCACGCATTTCATGTAAGGTCAAGTACGATTCAAGTACAAGATGTGTGTGGAATGTCCAATCAAGCAAGTCAAGTACTCGGTATAATGCCAGATACCTTATCATTTTAACTCCCATGGGCACAAGTACTTTCGGGTGCTCCTCCCAGGACCAGATCGGGCCCTATATGCGCAGGCATTTATCATGTGTTTTGACATCCACTCTTGTTTATATAGCCAATATAGAATTTCAATAATCAAGCTTGTAGACACGTATGACAACTTTGATAGAATAGAGTCCAAAATATGACAAAGGACATAGAATGGCGATAATAACGGTATAATCACGATATCTATAAAACTAGGTAGAATATGATTCCCTTAACTTAGGTACCATGACAAATCAATATGGACATTCTTTATATAGAATTGAGGTCCACATGAACATTAGATCAAGCAAGATACCCTCATTCTTATCATAGAATTGGGGTTTACAAGAACGACATGATATGACATGATATCATCATCCCATTAAGAATTTCTTATGATATACTCTTTGTATAATCATAAGGGCTGGTATACCATGTTTCTTTAGAGTGACATGGCATCAATAGTGTAATGGGTTTTTAGGGTACAACCAGCTCAGTCGGCCTTGAGGGAATCCAAGGCTACGAGGAGTCTTACGGAGGTCTCTATGACTAACTCGCTAGTCCAAAGGAACGGAATGTCCAATGGAGAGCTTGTATGTCAATGAGAGTTGAGTGAGATCGATAAATCAACGTAAAAAGTGGGACTATACTCACGAAATGGAGAATAGTGCCGATATATATATATATATATATAATATGAAACCATCGGTAATAGAATCAGGTTACAGTAAAATAACGACTTGAGTAAAGTCGTGTATTGAATAATTAACGCCTAACATGAGGGCGTTACATATATTGCCAACTTGCAGAATTTTCATTATCTCATTAATTTATCAAAAACACGCCTTGCCTGGGGGCGTTTATTCAAAGTTGAGATCAAAAACACGCCTTGGTCAGGGTCGTTTCTTCAAGATCTGACGACTACACCAGAAGGCGTCTTATTATTTACATATTTGACAGAATACAATTAATTTTCAGGAATTATCAAAAACGCGCCCTAGGCAGGGGCGTTACTATTTAATTCTATTTTTCAGAATATATAAATTTCAGGATTTTAACCGATACACGCCCTAGGAAGGGGCGTTACCTTTCAGATTCACACCCTATGAGGGGGCGTTAATATGTGGAAAACGACTTTGTCCAAGTCGTTAATTCAAGTTCCTTCAGAAACTTTAAGGACAGTAACAATTTCAGGATAACAGAGGAACTAATGTAATATCATGACAGTAAAGTTAGCAGGTTGAAGACAGAGGATCATGCATTATTTTATAATTATGATTTCATAGATAATCAATTCTTAAGATGGGTGATTAACGGTTTAAAGAAATTAACGCCTGAGTACGGGGCGTTAAACATGAAATTAACGACCTGGGAAAAGGCGTTTCATGTGAATTAGCGCCCTTGATAGGGGCGTCTCTTTCAAAATATTGCAGAAAACGCATGGAAACTATAATAACCGTATGCATGACATGCTTATATATATATATATCTTGCATTAATTTTATTTGGGCTACAATAACTTGAGAAAATCCTACCTTTAATGGAACGTGAAGGATGAGATAGAAGATGAGCTCTGTTGCAACGAAAATCCGCAACAGCAGCAGCAGCCGGAAGAAGAACAAATGTTCTTCAAAGATCTTCACGCTACAGAACCTGTAGAGGAAGAGAAAAAGAGGGAAGATGAAGATATTAATAATCTTCATAGTTATAATCGACGTTTAAGGACAAAGATAGAAGAATATTACCTATTCTTCGACGGTAGTAGCAGAGTTTCTTGAACAAGAAGAAAACTAATTATTCTTCATATAATCTGAAGCAAGAAAAACAAAAGGGAATAAGAAGAACAGTTTGTTCTTCACGTACCGTGCAGCAGTAGTTCGTCCAAATAGATTTAGGGTTGGCCGAACAGATTTATTTATAAGACTTTGGAAGTCCTATTAGAGTTAGTGATTGTGTGAGGGTAGTATATCCCTAATAGAGTCCTTACTCTATTAGACACTTACTAGATTAGGTTAATCTTTCCCTGGACTGGGTTCGAACGGTTCACGAACGGAATTAACGCCTTTGGTCAGGGCGTGTATTCTTTAATTAACGCCTTGCATAAGGGCGTTTCTTAAAAAGCGCCTTGAAAAAGGGCGTTTCGTGTTTTAAAACACGCCCAAGATAGAGGCGTTTCTTTCACTTACCCATTTGGTCGCGTGAGAACTGACGACCGTAGGTGTGGGCGTCCTTTCTTTATTCACGCCATGGTTAGAGGCGTTTCTTTATAAATTAACGCCTTAATAAGAGGCGTTATTTTTAACTTGTTTTATTTCGTCCAATTAACCCTATTCCTTTTATATATTACTTTAATTTATTTCAATTATTCATTTATTAGGGTTGCTACATAAGACCTAGTGGAAGGGGAGGAGCAGGGGACTCGTGCCCTTGGGAGGATGGACACAGGATAGCGTAATCTTCCACTGAAATCTCCATTTCAAGTTTGACGTTTTTTTTTGGAGATCAGCAGAGACTACACAGCAAGATGGAGGAGGTGGGAGCTGCATAGGGAACAGCTCGGGGAAGATGCAATCAAAGAAGGGATCAGAAGAAGAGAACCACATCTCGTGGAGCTGAGCATTGGGAGGAGGAGGAGTAAACAGAGTGGATAGATCAATGCGTGGACACTTCCCGCTAGTACAAGGAATGAATAGAATCTCCGGTGGATCAATAAAAGATGAATTTACCATGACAGGAGGAAGGCGAGGTACGAATTCCTTTTGTTGAAAGATAGATTGGAAGCGTGAGAGAGACCAAGAACAGACAACTGGAGAGCTCTCCTCCTTCTGTAGATTAACAATAAGCTGCTTCTTCGGCCTCCACTGCATAAGCCGAAATTCTTGTTGCTTCCTCTGAGATTCTTCCTCATAAAAGAGCCCCTGCAAGGCCTGACTGTAGTCGGGCATGTCATCATCTGACCCTCTTGGCAAGGGAGGCGGACTGGCAATTGGACAAACTGTATTCCTTTCTTGTTGAACCAGCTTTGGAGCTAATGTGCCAGGCTGGAGAGGCCCTTTGACAAAATGCTGACGATAATCCCAGGTGAGCGGCCCAGAATCACTTATCATAAATAATGCTATCTCCTTGTAGCCGAGACCTCTCCTACCCATTTTCCTTCCCTTAGGTATAGGCTTAGTCATCCCTTGCAGTTGCGCACCGAGGCCTCTCCCCGGTTGATAGCCCAGTTTCAATATAATGTTCCACCCCTTTGAATCTCGGATCTGCGGCTTCACTTTGACATTAACCGGAGTAGCGACGGGCTTAGGGGATGTATAAGCCCAAGGAAAGTTCAAATCCAGCACTGACAGAAGGGGCCGGCTGCTTGGCCAAAGTGTGGGAAGAACTTGCTCTGAAATAGCCTTTACTGACTGCACTGTGGATAAGCTCTTAACTTTGACGACCCTCCCTTGAAAGGGGAACTTAATGCACTGATGTGCGGTGGAGGGCACGGCGCCGAGTGTGTTAATCCAAGGATGACCCAAGATAGCCTTGAACATAGGGTCGATATCAAGAACATAGAATTCCACGGCCATAGTAAGGGGCCCGAGCTCTGCCTGAATGGTGACTACCCCGTGACATGCCCGCCTTGAGTTGTCATATGCCGCTATAGTGGTGGGGGTAGGCCTCAGTAACTCTTCAGATATGTTGCATGCCCGGAGGGTGCTGAGTGGGCAAACATTAATTGAGGCCCCTGTGTCAACCAGTGCTGCCTCAATGTCGACTTTGTTCAGAGTAATTGTTATGCAGAGCGGCATTTGCCGAGCCCCCGGAGGTGCAAGCTCGGTTTCAGAGAACGTGATTGCCGGCCCTTTGGTGATGGTTGCCAGTGCCGTCGGTAGGCTATCAACTGCCATGTCTTCGCTAACCATTACCTTCTGTAGGAAATCCCTCAGTGCATCTTGATGAAGGGTAGACCTTTTGATCAGCTCCAGCACCGATATCTTAGCGGGTACTCGATCCAGATGATGTAACAAGTCATATTGAGAACTCGGCAGGGGTTCAGCTTCTTCTTGTTCGGCCGTTGGCTGGGTGGACTGGGGATTAGAAGTAGTAACGTAATTCTGATGGAACATCTTCCCGCTCCTCAAAGCACAGCTTGCTGCGGTATCTGAAGATAGTATGATGGGCCCTACGGGATGGGTGAATGGAACTGGTGGTGCGGGGGAGGCGGTTTGGTGGAGCGTAGGGTTGGTGAGTTTAATGGGCGGTGCGCGGATGATGGATGAAGGATTGGTGGAAGGCAGTGTGGTGATGGATGTAGATGCGGGTGGAGGGAAGGCTAGCGGATGTTTGAGAGTGGGCGAAGGATTAGGTGGTGGTGTGATGATGGCGAGGGGAGTAAGTGTTGGAGGGTATGATGGGATGGAGAGCGGTAGAGGGTTTGCTGGAGCGGGTGTGGATGGTAGGACGAGCGGAGAGGGTGTTGGTTGTGTAGGGAGGATGAAGGAAGGGTTGCGGGGGTTATGGTGGAAGGCCATTACTTGCGGTGTGGCGCCATCATCATCAAAAGACCACCCGGCGTTGGGGGCCGGTGGTTGAACCACGTTTACTTGTGCTCGTGCCGGCGGCTGCTGCTGAGGAGCGGGTGGATGATTCGGCATCGGGTTTTGATGGATGCCCAGGTCTTGTACTTGCTGCGGTTGCTGCTGTTGTGGTGGTTGCTGCGGCTGTGGTGCTTGATGCTGCTACACTTGCTACCCCTGCGGCTGCCTTCTTTTTCCTTTAATCTCAACAATGGCCCTATGCATTTCGGCCCAGTCGATCCTCTGCCCCTCATGTAGGTCATACACAAGATCTCGGAACTGAAAACATCCTTCTATGGTATGGCCTAGCTGCCGGTGGAACATACAATACTTAGTCTGATCGACTGCCGGGTTCCAAACAGGCCGTTCCGAAGGAAGTTGGACTGCATTCACTGACATGAGTGCCGAGAAGATATCCGTAAGTGTCTCGGGTAATGGAGGATATTGGGCTCTCCGGGGAGCCGGGCGCTTGCTATTTGGATTGTTGTTGTTGTAGCCGTTGGGTGGAGGGACGTTATGGTATTGTGGTGGCGGTGATCGTTGTTCTGGTGCGGTGAAGGTGTTTTGTGGAATGGTGAAGGAGGGTGGAGGGTTTTGTGGAGTGGCTTGGAAGTTTTGCGGTGCGGCGTTTTGTGAATTGCGGGGGTTTTGGTTGTAGCGGAAAGGTGCGGCCTGAAATGGAAAAGCAACGGCTTGTACTTGCTCATTTGTTTGGACTCCCTCAGTAACCGGCCCTTGGGGTTTCTTGTGGTACTTGGGCTTTTGGTTTTCGAAAAGAGAATGGATAGGGGAGTCCTTGAATTGAGTCTGTATAAAGCGCGCCCGGCTGTAGAGTTGATGCATGTTAGCTATGTCATTCATCGCCAGGATGTTGCGGAAAGTCGGAGTGGCATTGGAAATCAGCAGTTTGACTTTCTCTTCCTCCGGAATATGGCCAGGCACTCTAGCGGCCATCTGCCTCTACCTGTCTGCATAGGTGGCGAACTCTTCTTCCGGTTTCATTTTTTCGGCTACTAGGTCTGTGAATGAGTATTCTGGTCCGACCCTGTCTTGAAACCGCTGAATGAATTTGTCCTTAACTACCTTGAAACTCTCGGCCTCTTCTAGTGGCAGAGAATAGAACCATTCCAGAGCAACTCCATCTAAGGATCGGCGGAATAAATACGCCATGAGGCGATCATCATATTGGAACTGCGCCGATTCATATAGAAAATCCCTCACATGGATAAAGGGATTGCTGTTCCCATCGTACTTGCGATAGTTGGGGAGCTCTGATTGCGGAGGGAACCGAATGTTCTGGAAGCTCGGAATAGGAATATCGGCCAAGGATTGTGGGCCAACCCTTTTCTGGAGGAAGTCGAGTTGTTGCTGCATGGCGGCCCACTTGTCAAGCAAGTCCTGCTCTTGGGAGAGAGCAGGGGTAGTGAAGGACGCCGATTGTTTTTGAGGAGCGGATGGAATGACTGTAGCAGAAGGGGGAGGCCCATAGGCATGAGTAGAAGGATAGACAGCGGAAACAGGGGGCCCGTAAGAAGGATATTGGGCCTGAGATATACCCGGATGGGAGTGAGTTTGGGCCACCCCTTGCTGAGGGTGTAAGAAATCAGAAGGGTTCATGAGAAGCTGTGAAGCCACCGAACCAGAATTATGATGATCCACCTGGACAAAAGAAGGGATAGGCGATTTCCCTTTATCAAAAGATTGATGGGCTGAATTGGAAGATTGGCCCATCTCCATGCCAGCGAAAGTGATGGTCCGGGGTTGGACCGGAGTGAGATCAATCAGAGTGGGCTGAACGGGAGGCCCAATATTGGAAGGATTAGATTGACCTTGGATAGTGGCAGAGGGAGAAGTATTGGACCCTTGCATAGCTTGATATAAAACTTGGAGTTGGGTCGGATCCAATTGGGCCATCATATGAAGGACGGAGCCCGCGGCAGGCGTAGAGAGAGAAGGGGTAACTTGACTTCCTTCCATAGAGGTGGAGGATGGGAGGGGGGGCAGTCCCCTCTCCAGAGGAAAATGTAATAACCCTAGGGGGGTTTTCAAGGAGCCCTTGAGGAAGAGAGTCCTCTTGGGAGCAAGGAGAATTGAAAGATGCCATGGTGGACTCGAAGAGGGGATTAGAATAGAACGTGAAGACGGAACTGACTCGAGAAGATGATTCAGACGGACGAAAACAACCCCGCATGCAACGGGCAACCTTGAAAATTGAAAACAACCCCATATTAGATCATTCATTAGTCAAATTGCATCATATAATCATTGCATAATCATTCATAATTGAAAACAAAACAAAAATTTGAAAATTGAAAACCCTAAAAAATAGTTTAATTCCCTGGCTAGAGTGACGGCCCTGGGGTAGGGCGTCGTTTGACTCTGACGGACGCAGCCTGATGCGTCGGGTGTGTGACGGTCGCTGGCAGGACCGTCACATTATCTGCATTTGGGAATTTTTTGGCGATCAAGAACATAGGCTTCAACTGATCTATTGACACCCGTTTTATACCCAATAAGTCGGATCATCTCCTTATTTCATTCTATATGATGCTCCAAGTTGTTCACTCTTCATTGAGTCTCTTGATCAGTTGAAGCCTGTTTGTTGGGTCTTAATTCCTGGATTAAGATGTGGCTCCCGGTGGCATTTCGTTGGATGAAGCTTAGCAAAACCCTTCACTCAATTTTTGGAACCTCAATGATAATAACGGTCTCAGTCAGGTGCGTTGCTTCCTTCTGACGGATAGATCCTGGGCCGTTACTCTTTGAAGAGTCTTAAGGCTTGAGGCCTCGTTTTCAGTGCTTATCCCTTAATTTCCACGTTGATGATGACGGTCTTTCGTGCAGCCATCGTTTCATTCTGACGCCCTATGCCTTGGCCGTCGCTTCCTTGAAGAGTCCTATTGTTTGGATCTTCCTCCCGTTGATCTTATCTCTTTGGGATAGGGTTGAAAATGGCGGTCGTTCCTTGATGCGTTACTTCCAAGTGGCGGTCTGTCGTGCAGCCGTTACTTCCTTCCGAGAGTCCTGGCAGTTTAGGCCTTTTCTCTACTACTCCGTGGTCGAGATAAGGATTTGGATTGACATTATCTCTTTCAAATCTGATCCTCAGGATCTCCCGTTCCATCCTATGGACTCTTGGTGATATTATCTTCGAGGATTTGCTAAGAGTTATCTCCTTTCACATTTGAATTATCCTCTGCTCGATCTAAGAGTTTGAGGGTCTATAAATAGAACCCTTAACTTCATGGCCAAAAGGAGGAAGATTTTGAATTCACGACGAAGTGCTGCCAAACTCAGGAGCCATCTTCACCCAAGAGGAACTGCTTCCCACGTCCATCCATCTCATAATCAAGGGAGTACTTTGGTTTTATCTTTCAAGTTCATCATTGCATGCTTGAGTCCTTCCTTGGTTTTTCCTCAATCCAAGCATTGTCCCTCTTCTTTCTCCACGTTTTTTCATTGTTCTTTAAGCATACAAACATCTTCCCAAACTTTTAAAACACCCAGAGGGGTTAAAAAACCAAAACTCCCCGATAATTCCCTCTCCTTTTGATGTTCTTAAACTCCTCAAGAATTGATGCTATGCTTGTGAAAAGGGCTAATTGAGGTTGTCTTGTCTTGTCTTTCTACATCTTTGGCAGGTTTACAGGTTCATTAGCACGAGGCCCAAGTCTTCTAGCCGGCTAGAAGAGTTGGAGTTAAAAGAATTCAAGCTTTGTTACTGCAGGTTACCTGACGGTCTGGTGCAGGCGCGTCACTATCTTCCGGCGGTCTATCGTACGGCCGTCGCTTCCAAGCGACGCACGGGGTTCTGGCCGTTACTTCCAAGTTGATCTGTAGGCTTTCTCTAGTTTTCTCTCCCGTGGGCGGGTGTTTCATCCACCTATTTCCAAGGTATATTCAGGTTTTTGACTTGTGTTTACTTTGGTGGCGATCACATCTTTCCTTGGTATTGGGCATTAGCTGTCTTCTTCATCGACAATCTTTATTTTCCTTGCTTGTTCCACCTTCACGGTGTGTTTTTATTTATTCCTTGCTCCACGTCCCGGTGTGTGTTTTTCTTTTCCTTAGCATAGTTTGATTGAGATAGCGTGCCCATGCTAGAGCTAGCTATGATTGCCTAGGTTCATGTTCACATGTTCATAGGTTTGAGTAGATCTTTGATTGCTTGTTTGTCATCTTGCCATATTACTTTGCAAACCTCAAAAGAAAAGATAAAAGATAGGCAAATAAATATCAACAGATAATTTTTTGGCGATCACGGTGGGACAGCTTGTGCCAATCGTGCTTTTGATTCTTGTTTAAACCTGCCATCATCTGCTTGTGGAGTTGCCTTTTGTTTCCCCTTTGATTACTGCTCATTCTGGTTTTCTAAGTTCTCTGACGGCCAGGTGTCCCCGCGTCACAATTCTCTGACGCAGGGGCATTAGACCGCCACTTTGGTTCTGCTGTGTGAGCTTCCACGGGCATTCCGGTTACTTCTGTCTGGTTTTGGTTCCCTGGCTCATCTGACGGTCTCATCCCCCCGCGTTATATATTATTCGGCGGTCTGGCCTTCGACCCTTATTGTTCTCTGACGTAGGGGCCTTCGACCGTTACTCTCCTGGCAGGTACGCATCCGAGGTGCATTTATTTCCACAGTTTTTGCTGTGATTTATTGCTTGGGTGACACTTGACCCTCCTCTTGCCTTGCTCATATCTGCATATCATGGTGTGCACTATTGATTGTTAGATTGTTAGGCTAGACTTTGCATGCACTCCAGTGCACATAGGGTCATTCATCTCTTCATACATTAGATTGCATTTTCCTACCTTGTTGTGAGGACCTCTCGTCTCCATCTTCCTTGGGGCCGACTAAGAAATCACAGCAGGGACCTCCATAAGTCCCCGCGAGCCGTGGATTCCCACACGGACGCCGGGCTGGTTGTACCTTTCCCACCCCGTGTCTAGGGTTGCATAAGTGATTGAGTGGTTACACTTAGAGTCAAACCAAGTCCCATAACCATCTTCTATTAGGAACCCATTGTTGAGAGTACATATCGATCAATTCACTAAAGTTCCGAGGGAGAAATCATGAGAATCTTGTCGCATCATTCTAAACAACTTGCTTGATTTTTGAGTGTCTTCATCTTTTATCACTTGCATCTTGTCAGAATCACCTAAGTTTGGTTGCTTATTGTGTGTTTTGTGTTGGTTGTTTTGCATTTTGTCAAGGTTGCCCGTTGCATGTGGGGTTGTTTTCGTCCGTCTGAATCATCTTCTCGAGTCTGTTCCGTCTTCACGTTCTATTCTAATCCCCTCTTCGAGTCCACCATGGCATCTTTCAATCCTCCTCGCTCCCAAGAGGACTCTCTTCCTCAAGGGCTCCTTGAAAACCCCCCTAGGGTTATTACATTTTCCTCTAGAGAGGGGATTGCCCCCCTCCCATCCTCCACCTCTATGGAAGGAAGTCAAGTTACCCCTTCTCTCTCTACGCCTTCCGCGGGCTTCGTCCTTCATATGATGGCCCAATTGGATCCGACCCAACTCCAAGTTTTATATCAAGCTATGCAAGGGTCCAATACTTCTCCCTCTGCCACTATCCAAGGTCAATCTAATCCTTCCAATATTGGGCCTCCCGTTCAGCCCACTCCGATTGATCTCACTCCGGTCCAACCCCAGACCATCACTTTTGCTGGCATGGAGATGGGCCAATCTCCCAATTCAGCCCATCAGTCTTTTGATAAAGGGAAATCGCCTATCCCTTCTTTTGTCCAGGTGGATCATCACAATTCTGGTTCGGTGGCTTCACAGCTTCTCATGAACCCTTCTGATTTCTTACACCCTCAGCAAGGGGTGGCCCAAACTCACTCCCATCCGGGTATATATCAGGCCCAATATCCTTCTTACGGGCCCCCTGTTTCCACTGTCTATCCTTCTACTCATGCCTATGGGCCTCCCCCTTCTGCTACAGTCATTCCATCCGCTCCTCAAAAACAATCGGCGTCCTTCACTACCCCTGCTCTCTCCCAAGAGCAGGACTTGCTTGACAAGTGGGCCGCCATGTAGCAACAACTCGACTTCCTCCAGAAAAGGGTTGGCCCACAATCCTTGGCTGATATTCCTATTCCGAGCTTCCAGAACATTCGGTTCCCTCCGCAATCAGAGCTCCCCAACTATCGCAAGTACGATGGGAACAGCAATCCCTTTATCCATGTGAGGGATTTTCTATATGAATCGGCGCAGTTCCAATATGATGATCGCCTCATGGCATATTTATTCCGCTGATCCTTAGATGGAGTTGCTCTGGAATGGTTCTATTCTCTGCCACTGGAAGAGACCGAGAGTTTCAAGGTAGTTAAGGACAAATTCATTCAGCGGTTTCAAGACAGGGTCGGACCAGAATACTCATTCACAGACCTAGTAGCTGAAAAAATGAAACTGGAAGAAGAGTTCGCCACCTATGCAGACAGGTGGAGGCAGATGGCCGCTAGAGTGCCTGGCCATATTCCGGAGGAAGAGAAAGTCAAACTGCTGATTTCCAATGCCACTCCGACTTTCCGCAACATCCTGGCGATGAATGACATAGCTAACATGCATCAACTCTACAGCCGGGTGCGCTTTATACAGACTCAATTCAAGGACTCCCCTATCCATTCTCTTTTCGAAAACCAAGAGCCAAGTACCACAAGAAACCCCAAGGGCCTGTTACTGAGGGAGTCCAAACAAATGAGCAAGTACAAGCCGTTGCTTTTCCATTTCAGGCCGCACCTTTCCGCTACAACCAAAACCCCCGCAATTCACAAAACGCCGCTCCGCAAAACTTCCAAGCCACTCCACAAAACCCTCCACCTGCCTTCACCATTCCACAAAACACCTTCGCCGCACCACAACAACCATCACCGCCACCACAATACCATAACGTCCCTCCACCCAACGGCTACAACAACAACAATCCAAATAGCAAGCGCCCGGCTCCCCGGAGAGCCCAGTATCCTCCATTGCCCGAGACACTTACGGATATCTTCTCGGCACTCATGTCAGTGAATGCAATCCAACTTCCGTTTGGAACCCGGCAGTCGATCAGACTAAGTATTGTATGTTCCACCGGCAGCCAGGCCATACCATAGAAGGATGTTTTCTGTTCCGAGATCTTGTGTATGACCTACATGAGGGGCAGAGGATCGACTGGGCCGAAATGCATAGGGCCATTGTTGAGATTAAAGAAAAGAGAAGGCAACCGCAGGGGCAACAAGTGCAGCAGCATCAAGCACCACAGCCGCAGCAACCACCACAACAGCAGCAACCGCAGCAAGTACAAGACCTGGGCATCCATCAGAACCCGATGCCGAATCATCCACCCGCTCCTCCGCAGCAGCCGCCGGCACCAGCGCAAGTAAACGTGGTTCAACCACCGGCCCCCAACGCTGGGTGGTCCTTTGATGATGATGGCACCACACCGCAAGTAATGGCCTTCCACCACAACCCCAGCAACCGTCCCTTCATCCTCCCTACACAACCAACACCCTCTCCGCTCGTCCTACCATCCACACCCGCTCCAGCAAACCCTCTACCGCTCTCCATCCCGTCATACCCTCCAACACTTGCTCCCCTCGCCATCATCACACCACCACCTAATCCTTCGCCCACTCTCAAACATCCACTAGCCTTCCCTCCATCCGCATCGACATTCATCACCACCGTACCTTCCACCAATCCCTCACCTATCATCCGCTCACCCCCCATTAACCTCACCAACCCTACGCTCCGCCAAATCACCTCCCCCGCACCACCAGTTCCATTCACCCATCCCGTAGGGCCCATCATACTATCTTCAGATACCGCAGCAAGCTGTGCTTTGAGGAGCGGGAAGATGTTCCATCGGAATTACGTTACTACTTCTAATCCCCAGTCCACCCAGCCAACGGCCGAACAAGAAGAAGCTGAACCCCTGCCGGGTACTCAATATGACTTGTTACATAATCTGGATCGAGTACCCGCTAAGATATTTGTGCTGGAGCTGATCAAAAGGTCTACCCTTCATCAAGATGCACTGAGGGATTTCCTACAGAAGGTAATGGTTAGCGAAGACATGGAAGTTGATAGCCTACCGACGGCACTGGCAACCATCTCCAAAGGGCCGGCAATCACGTTCTCTGAAACCGAGCTTGCACCTCCGGGGGCTCGGCAAATGCCGCTCTGCATAACAATTACTCTGAACAAAGTCGACATTGAGGCAGCACTGGTTGACACAGGGGCCTTAATTAATGTTTGCCCACTCAGCACCCTCCGGGCATGCAACATATCTGAAGAGTTACTGAGGCCTACCCCCACCACTATAGCGGCATATGACAACTCAAGGCGGGCATGTCACGAGGTAGTCACCATTCAGGC